>OX359270.1:32178555-32778555 GCA_947179155.2 Hedera helix
TTAAAAATTGAAAATACTATCCAAGAAATTGAATTTCAATTATTTGTGAAAACATATCCATTAATAGAACGGTTGATAAAAAAAGAGATATTGTGCATGAATCACTTATATATTCTTATTAATTATATATTTTCACAGGACTTGATGTGATAAAAAATAGTAACTGCAAGTACACAGCGTCAAATTGAAGAACGAGCAAGTACAGGTCGAACCACAGAGAATAAATTAATTTCAATGTTCCCTTAATTTATATTCCAAACAAATTAGAAATAAAAAGTGGTGGAGATGATTAATTAACTAAATAATGCAAATTAAAAATTACTAACAAAAACTAATAATGAGAAAAACTACCTAGGAATCCAAATCTATTAAATACTAACATAATAATTAAACTCTTCATTTCCTTAATTAATTTCCAATTCTTTTTCTTTCCCTTTAAAAATAGTGATTCATATAATTAATATAGACAAACATAGATTATGAAAATTTGAGGATTAACTATAACTCATCAAAACTTTATTGAGCAAACATGAATTATGAAAAACTCATATCTTAACAATAACCTATCAAAACCTCGCAATTAATTTAGAACCAAAACGAATTATGCACAAAGGTAAAATTGAAGAAATAAACAATTAGACATTAATATCGGAACGGAAAGAATATAATTAATATGCAATATTTAATTTCATCTTCATCCTAGATATTAGAAATTTAGCTAACCATGGAATTCATAATAAAGAAAAACAAAATTAAAACTTCTAATATAAATTGCATGAAATAAAATAAGAACTAATAGAATAATGATTAAATAGAAACTTTATTAAACTAATTGATGAGCATATTATATGTATAATTATTTCCTTCAAAAATAGATTTATTTGTTATATTTTATGTTAACTTTATATTAGTTAAATTGATTTTGGTGATCAGGTGCTAAAAACTTTAAAGGCCCAAATGGATTACAAATTGGATTGACCGAGAAAGATTAAGGGATAAGAAAGAAAAGGCTGCAACATAAAAGATAAAGCAAAATAAATAAAAGATAAACTATTCTTAGAATTGGGAAGAGAAAAGTCAGCTGCAAGGCAATTATAAAAGGAACCTATTCGCTGAAGCATAGAGGAGGAGAAAAAGAAAGGAAATAAAAAAAAGCAACAAAAGCAACAGCTTCAAACCAACAACCATCACGGAGGAAGAATTGCAGTGGCAAGCTCCAACACGGTAGCAACAATTTAAGGCAGCCCAGATAGAAGCAACAGATCAGCGGCCTTGCGACCGAGGAAGGTAGAAGTTCAGTAGCAGCCGCTCGAAGGCTTAACCATAGCAGTCCTTGAATCACCGCGGCAACACCAATACGCAAGCTGCAGAAACAGATCAGTTACAACGTAATTATGTTGGGTTATCACTCAAACTCTGTTTTTGTTTCTGATTTTACCATGTGTTGCTAAATTAATTTCTGAGGTGTAGGATGAAATATTATTAAATATGTAATATTCTGAATTTTTTTATTAATTCTCAAATTGATTTTAATGTTAATAATTCTTATTTAATGATTGATTTAAATTAAATTGTTTCATTCATAATATCATGTATTTTGAATTGTTTCAATTGGTTTAATTTAATCCGGGTTGCGATTTGAAATCTAAATTAAGAACTAAGATTATTTATTTTTCAAAACGGTGGATACATTTAATGCTTTGGTCTTATACATTTAACTTTGAAAAATAAGAATTTACAAAAGAAATATTTTTATGTACTTAAATGAAAAATCTTGAGAAAACATTGAATTGATTTTCAAATTGCTACTTCGAATTAATAATAAATAGTAAGATATACATAATTAATATTATGGATTCTGAACCTCAGAACTTTTCTCTCATTAATTAAAAGTTAGTTATTTAATTAGTTTTATTAATTTCGTTTTAGTTTTAATTATTCCAAAAATCGCTTTTTGTTAACTAGATTAGAATTGAGTATAATTTATATTTAATTAATAATTCAATAATTCTCGTGGGATCGACCTCGTACTTTGTATTAAGCTATTTTACAATAGATTCATGCGCTTGCGAGTATTTTACAAAATTTAAGCACAAGTTTTTGGTGCCGTTGCCGGGGATTATTAGAAATATTAATTAATTTAAATTTTATTTAATTCTTCTACTAGTTGTAGTTCAGTTTATTATTTGAAAATTAATTGTCGCATTCATGCATTCACTCACATAGTGTACATCTTGTTTAGGTTTTATTTTATTTTATTTTTTGTTAAATATAAACTGTGGTGATTGCCGGAGGATTGAGGTAAGTGAAATTTCTCCTTCTTTCGTAATTCACATAGTTTTAGGACATTTAATGTGTTTACCGTTTTTTTTAATTGTGCATTTTAAATTTTAATCTAACATTAAGGGCAAAATCCATAACAAGATAAGGTGGGGATTTCATCACTCTTCCTTGGCCCACAAACAACCACACTTTGCATAACTGACCAAATAAAATCAAGTAGACGTTGGCCCCTAGGACTCTCGAGCTCAATTAGGACAAGTGAATCTGAGAGGAGTCTGAATTTTAAATTAATCAAACTACTGGTGTCTAGGCAAGTGGTTCAAAAGCTAAACGCCTAAAGAACGCGTGGTTATTTAATTAGTCACCGTATTTACGGAGAGACTCCCCCGTTCTTACACTTACCTGGCTAGTGATTGATTAATTTCGAATTTGGTGGACCTTAAAGAGAAACTTGGAACAGTTAGGAGCTGTTTAGATTTTATTTAGGTTAACCTTAGAATTAGTTTTATTTTGTTTTATTTATTTTAATTTATTTATCTTTGTTTGCTTATTTGTTTATTTGCTTAATAATTAAAATTAAAATTTAAAATGGCTGATGACAATGATAACAATGTAGTAGTGGAACCTTTAGCACGCGGGAAGAGATCACTTAGGGAGTACTTTTTACCCATCACACCTAATCACCCTTCTTGCATTGTATTACCACAAACTCGAGCGACACATTTTGAACTTAAATCGAGTGTAATACAACTCATTCCATCATTCCATGGGTTAGATAGAGAGGACCCCTACAATCATGTCAAGGAATTTTTAAACATCTGCACAACCTTCCGATTTCAAAATTTTTCAGATGAATCTGTGAGACCTTGTCTATTTCCATTTTCTCTAAAAGATAGGGCTAAAGCATGGTTGAACTCACTTCCTTCTAATTCAATCAATAGTTGGGACCAATTAACTAGTAAATTCTTGTCAAAATTCTTCCCAATGTCTAAAACAAATGCCCTTAGAAGAGAAATTGCAGATTTTCGTCAAACCGAGAATGAACAATTTTATTTGTGTTGGGAGAGATTTAAGGACTTACTTTTAAGGTGTCCACATCATGGTTTCGAATTATGGAGACTCGTACAATATTTTTATAACGCTTTGACCATGTCAAATCGTCACATGATTGAGTCTATGAATAAAGGGGAATTCCTGAATTTAAGTAGCACTGATGCCTGACGATTCCTTGAAACCTTGTCCGAAAATTCTCAGTAATGGGATTTTTCTAATGATACAAAGAAGCCTAGGAAATGGGGGTTATATGAGGTAAAAGACGATTTTGATGTAAGAAATGCCTTAGGTAACCTTACTAAGAAAGTAGAAGCCCTAACCTTAAGTCAAACTATGAATTCCGCGATGAGTGCTAGGAATGAGGGGTGTGCATCGTTTGTCAATTCACCATATACCTCTCCAGAGAGCTATGTTGACCAAGCAAATGCTCTTAATCCTTATGGGAGATCATCTAATAGTCCATATTTTACCACATATAACCCTAATTGGAAGAATCACCAAAATTTTTCTTGGAGACAAAATCAGTCTCCAGTAAATTATGGAGGGCAACAATATGCAGCCCCAAATCCATCACATCCTCCAGGTTTCCAATCACAATCGCAGTTTGTTGCCCCTCAAAGAAAACCTTCTTTAGAAGACACTTTGCAACAATTTATGTAAACCACCCAACAGTCTATCTTGAAGCTTGAAACCCAAATGGGGCAATTAGCCACCGCCTTAGGCGAGAAAGAGAAAGGGAAGTTGCCTAGTCAACCTGTTCCTAACCCCAAAGGTCAGTATGAAGTCACCAATCCTGATAGGAGTCTTGAGGAAGCGAAGTCCATCACTACCCTTATGTCTGGTCAGAAAATAGATAATCGTACGAATGGGTCTAGTGATAAGGAAATAGAGAAACCTACTCCTAAAGCATCAAAAGAGCCTGAAACACCTATTACGCCTTATGTCCCTAAGGCTCCTTTTCCACATAGACTTGACCCAATAAAAAAAGGCACACCATACAGTGATATTTTAGAAGTGTTTAAACAAGTTCGCATAAACATCCCATTCCTTGATGCCATTCAGCAAGTGCCCTCTTATGCTAAATTCTTAAAAGATCTATGTACACAGAAAAGAAAAACAAATGTCCCTAAAACAGCGTGCTTGATCGAGCAAGTTAGTTCTATAATCCAAATGAAAACTCCTGTCAAGTATAAGGACCCCGGATGTCCTACAATTTCTTGTGTTATAGGTGACCATGTGATCGATAGGGCCTTACTTGATTTAGGTGCGAGTGTCAATCTTTTGCCATATTCCGTGTATGCACAATTAGGATTAGGAGAACTTAGACCCACCTCTGTGAGACTTCAGTTAGCTGATAGGTCTGTCAAAGTTCCTAGGGGTACCATATAGGATGTCTTGATTAAGGTTGATAAGTTTTACTTTCCAGTGGACTTTATTGTCATAGATACTCAACCTGTAGAGAATGTTAATGCCCAGATCCCTATAATTTTAGGACGACCTTTCTTGGCTACCTCCAACGCGATAATCAATTGTCGCAATGGGGTTATGAAATTGTCTTTTGGAAACATGACTGTGGAACTCAATGTGTTTCGCGTTTGTCAACAACCTCCTGATTATGATGATCTCTATGAGGTTAATTTTATTGAGAGTGTTGTCCATGATTCCTTTAGGCAGTTATCTTATGATGACCCATTACAGAGTTGTTTAGCTCATTTTGGCATGAACTTTAATGATGATACCTCGATTAGTGAGGTGAACTCTTTGTTATAATCTGCCCCATTAATGAATACTACCAAGTGGAAAGCCAAAATTGAACCTCTTTCACCTCTTGAATCTATACCACTTCCATCTGTTGACAAACCACCGAAGTTTGATTTGAAACCTCTTCCCGAGACACTAAAATACTCATTTTTAGGTCAATCTGAAACCTTGCCTGTTATCATAGCATCCGAATTAGATAAAGAGCAAAAAGACAAACTCATTAGTGTGCTTAGAGAACATAGAGAAGCTATAGGTTGGACAATTGCAGACATTAAGGGTATTAGTCCATCAATGTGCATGCATAAAATACACCTAGAAGATAATGTCAAACCCTCTCGTGAGTCCCAAAGGAGACTCAACCCTGCAATGAAGGAGGTGGTAAGAGCTGAAGTGATTAAGCTTTTAGATGTGAGAGTTATTTACCCAATCTCTGATAGTTCATGGGTTAGTCCTGTTCATGTTGTCCCTAAAAAGTCAGGAATTACGGTAGTCAAGAATGATAATAATGAGTTAGTTCCTACCCGAATGCAAACTGGTTGGCGTGTGTGCATCGATTACCGTAAGTTGAATGCCTCCACTAGAAAAGACCATTTTCCACTTCCTTTTATTGACCAGATGTTAGAAAGGTTAGCCGGACATGCATATTATTGTTTTCTTGATGGTTATTCCGGTTACAACCAAATTCCCATAGCACCTGAGGACCAAGAGAAAACAACATTCACCTGTCCTTTTGGTACTTTTGCCTACCGTCGTATGTCCTTTGGGTTGTGTAATGCACCTGCTACATTTCAGCGGTGTATGATGAGCATATTTTCTGACATGGTAGAGCGTTTTCTAGAGGTGTTCATGGATGACTTTTCTGTATTTGGATCTAGCTTTGATGAGTGTCTACATCATTTAACCCTAGTGTTAATTAGGTGTAAAGAAAAAAATCTTATACTTAATTGGGAAAAGTGTCACTTCATGGTTAGGAAAGGGATAGTTTTAGGACATGTGGTGTCCCACGAGGGAATTGAGGTAGATAAGGCAAAAATTGATGTGATTTCTAATCTCCCACCTCCTAAGACAGTTAGAGAAATAAGGTCTTTCTTAGGTCACGCAGGATTTTACCATAGGTTCATTAAGGACTTTAGTAAAATATCTATGCCTTTGTGTAATTTGCTTGCTAAAGATGTCTCTTTTCACATTGACAATGCATGTCTTGAAGCTTTTAACAAGCTCAAGACCTTGTTGACATCTGCACCCATCATTAGACCACCCGAGTGGAGTGTTGCATTCGAGATTATGTGTGATGCTTCGGATTAAGCCATAGGGGCTGTTTTAGGACAACGTATTGATAGACTACCTCATGTCATTTATTATGCTAGTAAGACCCTTAATGATGCACAACTCAATTATTCTACCACGGAAAAAGAGTTGTTAGCCGTAGTTTTTGCGCTAGACAAGTTTAGGTCTTACTTGATTGGGTCTAGGGTTATAGTCTATTCTGATCATGCCGCATTGAAATATCTCTTGAGTAAGAAAGATGTCAAACCTCGCCTCATTAGATGGATTTTGTTGTTACAAGAATTTGACCTTGAAATTAGGGACAAGAAAGGATTTGAAAATGTCGTGGCTGATCATTTGTCAAGGTTAATTGTCGAGTCCATAGATGAGTCCTTGCCTATTAGAGAGTCCTTCCCCGATGAACAACTTATGGTTGTTTCCCAAGTACCTTGGTATGCTGATATTGTTAACTATCTTGTCATAGGACAAATGCCCACACATTGGACTAAACAAGATCGTATTAAATTTTTATCCAGGGTTAAATATTTCTTTTGGGATGATCCTTACCTGTTCAAATATTGTCCTGACCAAATCATTAAGAGATGTATTCCTGAAAGTGAGCAAAACGATGTTATCTCTTTTTGTCATGATCATGCATGTGGAGGTCACTTTAGTTCAAAGAAAACAGTTGCAAAAATTCTTCAATGTGGTTTTTATTGGCCAACTGTATTTAAAGATGCACATGCATATTGTAGTTCTTGTGAGAGATGTCAAAAATTAGGAAGTATAACTCGTAGAAATATGATGCATTTACATCATATTCTTATTGTTGAATTATTTGATGTGTGGGGTATTGATTTTATGGGTCCATTTTCTAATTCTTTTAGCAATTTGTACATCCTTGTTGCTGTAGATTATGTGTCTAAAGGGGTGGAGGCCATTTCCTCTAAAACTAATGATCACAAGGTGGTGGTAAATTTTTTAAAAGAAAACATATTTTCTCGTTTTGGTACACCTCGTGCGATTATTAGTGATGGAGGAAAGCATTTTTGTAATAAGTCTTTTGAACAATTAATGAAGAAATATGGTATTACACACAAAGTTGCCACACCCTACCATCCTCAAACAAGTGGACAAGTTGAGATTTCTAATAGGGAGATTAAAAATATTCTTCAAAAAACGGTTAACCCAACTACAAAAGATTGGTCTTTAAAACTTTGTGATGCATTGTGGGCTTACCGTACTGTTGACGCCTGGTTTTGTCCGGCTGTCCTGCTGGCCGTCCGGATAAGATACCTGCACAAAAGTCCTAACGGCTTGGGCCGTTGGTGGACTCCTCCGGTGTAAGAGTTAGTGAAGGTTCTAAGAAAGGTCAACAATGGAGGTCCAAGTATTTAGTATAGTAGTAATGTGTATGTGTGCGTAACCCTTTCCTCCATCATTGACTGGGTATTTATAATGTATACCTGACTCTTACCGATTCCTTTTAGGATTGTCCCTCAACGTGGTATAATTTGAATAGGAAGGTAGTCTCCTAAACCATCTAAGAACCTGACTCCTATTCTAATTCGGATTAGATATAGTAAATAGCCACAGTCCAGATTGGTTAGGGACCTATCCCAAGCCTATTGGACTTAGGAGTCCTCATAAGAATTTGCCAAGCTGACGGTCCGTTGGGCCTAGCCCATCATATATTTACCAGACCAGGCTTAGCGAAATATTCATCCTAACATTGCCCCCCACTCCCTTAGTACATAAATGTGCTAGGGGAGTAGAATGAATTACCCCAAAAGTATATATAAATGGTCAGATCAAAAGGAAAATAACTCTTCGGGAATCCAGGTGTAGGAACACAGAAGATGTTTAGACCGAAGGCAAACCCTCCTTGAATCTTTACAAGAATTCTGGGGCAACGTATCAGAGGAAGAAAGCTCCATCGGAATCCCGGAGGTATCAAAACCGATGGGAAAGCGCCATCGGGAGACCGGAGATATCAGACCGATGGGAAAGCTCCATTGGGAGCCCGGAGGCATCAGACCGATGGGAAAGGTTTTTGTGAAGCGACGCTGGGCCCTCATGAACGAAATTTCAAACGTTGGGTTCGACGCAATAACCAGGCCCAAATCTTTGCTAAGCCCACCATGCTCAGCCCAATAATCTAGGTGCCCCTCAAACCCAAAGTTTTACTTCTGCAACCCAACAAATCTGGCCCAACAGTTTGCACGACCGTTTCGTATAACAACTTATTTTTAAATTTCGAAATCCGCGTCCATTTAGCTAACGAAGTGTGCGCGAGAAGCAGCATTTATTACGTTGCAGTAAGTACTGCGCGTGCGCCCCATCCGTTCGATCATTTCCATCTGAACCGTTACAACGCTTGAATCAAGATAAAAGGGGTCATTTCCAACAGATCGTCTTTTTATCAGAAGCAACTTATCACGAGAGAAAGGACGTTTGAGAGAGAATAATTTCATTCTCAGATCCAATTCCATCGTTCCTGCTTCGTTGTTTTTCCATCGACCTCCTTTCTAAAATCAAGTAAGTTTTTTACTCTTTTTCTTTTATACTTCCTAATGGCTGGCAGTACCCAAGATACAAGGGCTCAAGCTTCGTCTTCCCGGGTTGTGGACGAAGTTACTGTGGCCGAAATGGGGATCCCGGAGGGACAACCATGGAAACCCGTGGTAATCACCAGGATAAGTGATGTTGAGGAGTACAATAGGAACAAATATTTCAATATCCTGTATAGAGTAGCCAACATCCCTTCTTCAATCCGGAACCAATACTTTGATTTAGCCCCCACAGAATTCTATATCCCCGAAACATACGAAATCAAGAGACCCGGGGCCGGGGAGAGAATGTACTACCAGCTCGAGGGGGGATGGATTCCAATCCATAGGCAGTCACTGATCTATGGGATCCGATTCCCTCTTCGCCCCTTCGTATTGGAGTTACTTCATACGACGGGGCTCAGTTTGAACCAGCTATCCCCCAATTCTTTTATTCATATAAACAGCTTTATCGCCTTCTGTTTCTCTGAATCAACCCTCCCAGCCATAGATTTCTTTTTTCAATTCTTTTCCATTACCAATAATAAAGAAAAAGGGTTTTTCACGGTGATGAAGAACCCTGGAAGGGATACCCTGATGGAGACCCCCTCGAGCAATAAAGGGTGGCACGGGGATTGGTTTTTCATCAAGGGGCCGGACACTGAGATGGTCGGACCTTGGTCAGACCCGAACAAAGACCAGCTAAATCCGAAGAAAATCTCTCGGGCAAGGCTAGAAGAGTTCGAGGTCTTATATTCCAAGAGACCATCTGTGAAGTGGGATCAGAATCTCCTTAACGACCAAGACTGGTTGTATTCCTTCGGTTGTAAGTTCTCTGCCATGCTTGCTCCTTTATTCTGAACATTTTTTGATATACTCACTCTTTTGTTCTGATTGCCTTGCAGTGGCTGACCAAGGAAAGAACCCTGATAATGAAACCATAATAGAAGCAGCTGGAGTCCCGAGGGTGAAGATGAGTGCCGCCGATAAGCTGAAGGCGAGCCGAAGCATGAGGGCTGCAAAGCCCAAGGACTCCACCAAGGCCGCTGCCAATCCCGAGATGGCCACGATATCTTCTCAGGTGGGTGATATTATCAAACCCACCGAAGGAGAGAAGTCTGCTGACAAAGACTCGGGGGCCGGCAGACCAAAAATAAAGAGGAGAAGGCTGGTTCTAACATCAGTTCTGGAGGCAAGAACCAAGCAGACTTCTGCTCCTCAAGGGAGTTCATCAACTCCTCCCGCCGAGCAAAACGTCGCCAGACAATCAGAGGAAGGCCTCGCTCCCCCTCCTCAGAATAAAGGGAAAAGACCTGCTGAAGGTCAAAAGCCCCCCAGCACCCAAAGCGGGCCGATAGATCCCCCAATGCCGATCGGGAGTTCAAGACCCGAGGAGGGGATCAATATGCAGTCCTTGGGTACGTCGATGATCCCATTCGTCGAAGATGGTACCGAGGGTGCCGATCTGAAGACGCTTATGGAGATGCTGTTCTCCTGTCATGCAAAGGTAAGGATCTACCTGTAAAATTTTCCTCTTCAAGTTGGTTAACTTTCTGACTCATTCATCCTTCAACCATTTCTTTTCAGGGAAATGCAATTCTCCTTAGGGTTTCTGATGAGCAGAAGGTTCTGGAGAGAAGAGCCGAGGAGAGCAGCAAAGGGCATGCCGAGGCTCTGAAGAATCATCAGAAGACCAAAGACCAGCTTAAGGCCATGCATGACTCCTTCCATATCATGAAACAGGAGTATGAATCGGCCCGGGCGACTCGTCTTGAGAAGGACAAGGAGATCGAACGCCTGACGGCCCGGGTGATCGATCTGGAGAAGGCGAATGCTCACGCTATGGATTTGGTGCAGGCCAAAGAGCTCAAGAAGATCCAGCTGGAAAATAACAAGAACGAGCTCGAGGCCCAACTCCAAAGTCAGAAGATTCTCTTGACCCAATCGGAAAATATCATCCAACTTCAGACTGATCAGATGAAGAATCTGAAAGATAATGTCGAACTGATCGTCGAAGGCTGGGGTGCTAAGGAAGCCGATTGGTTAAGAGGACCTATTGCCGCCGCCTCCCCGAGTGTCCTGATTCCCGAGCTTAAACAAAAGGTGATAGATGAATATAAGGCCTCGGATCAATTTCAGGCCGATATCCTATCATCTGTTGTGAACAAATTCAGCGATGGGTTCGAATACGCTCGCGAGCTTGCCAAGGAGAAGGGTCATGATCCTGATCAGCTGGGAATTGTATTTCCCGAGGACTGATTTGTAAAGCTGTTGCTATTGTTTTTTTTTTACCTTGTAAACTTTTGAATATTTATGAATTGGATGGTTATGACTTCATCGTTTATTTTATTACCCTTTTCTCATGAGTTATATTTTATCGTCTGCATGTATAACTGTTTACTTATACTGCTTTACCCCCCTCTAGCCTGATCGGGTGAAGACCCGATGAGGCTAGAAGATAAATTTGAAAGTGTGTATCAAAACAGAAATACAGAAATACGATGTAAAAAATATTCTCATTAATATCGAAAAAGATAATCCTATCGGCTAGAATGTAGCCTCAAAATTTGACTAAGTACAAATCCAAAGTAACCCAACTACTGATAATACCTACGAAGCCGAACGGCATGCCAAGTATTTGGAACATTTTTTCCATCCATGCCCTGAAGCTTGTAAGTTCCGGCCTTCAACACTTCAATCACTAAGTATGGTCCTTCCCATGTTGGCATCAGTTTGCCGGTTTCCCTAGGGGTGGATGCCTCGGCTTGCCGAAGAACTAGATCGCCCACATTGAATGACCTTCTTTTGACATTTTTGTTAAAGTGCCGAGCAGTTCGTTGTTGATAAACAGCTAATTTGAGGACTACTGAATCACGTTCCTCTTCCAATAAGTCGAGGTTCAACCGAAGACCTTCGCTATTGAGGATTTCATCAAAGTTTAAGACTCTCGGAGAAGGTACTCCGATCTCAATAGGTATCAGGGCTTCGGAACCATAGGCCATCTTAAAAGGCGTCTCCCCAGTAGTAGTCTGAGGAGTTGTTCGGTAGGCCCAAAGAACATGCAAAAGCTCCTCGGGCCAGGCACCCTTCGCCTCTTCCAGTCTTCTTTTAATGCCATGAAGAAGTGTCCTGTTTGTAACTTCTACTTGACCATTTGCTTGTGGATGGGCTACTGAAGTCCGACGATGCTGGATATTAAGTTCTGATAAGAACCCTTCGAAAGTTTTACCAACAAACTGAAGTCCGTTGTCAGAAACTAAGATCATCGGGATGCCGAACCGGTAGACTACTTGTTCTTTGAAGAATTGTAGACATGTATGCTCGGTGATCTTGGCAAGTGGTTTGGCTTCTACCCACTTGGTGAAATAATCGATGGCGACGATCACAAACTTCACTTGTCCCTTACCCTGTGGAAGAGGGCCCAATATGTCTATTCCCCATACAGAAAAGGGGATCGGAGAGAGTATCGGAGATAACTCCTCGGGAGGTTGGTGTGGTACGGATGCAAATATCTGACACTTATGACATTTTTTGACGAAGTCTTTGGCATCTTCAAGCATTGTCGGCCAAAAATATCCTTGTCGCAAAATTTTATGGGCCAGTGCCTTTGCTCCCACATGGTCACCGCAGATACCTTCATGAACTTCTCGAAGAGCATAATCAGATTCCCTAGGGTCGAGACATCGGAGCAGTGGTGAAGAATAAGATCTTCGGTACAGCTGATCATTCGTGATACAATACTTGGTGGATTTGTACTTTATCCTTCGGGCCATAGACTTGTCTTCGGGCAATTCACCGGTCAGAAGGAATTGAATGATCGGGGTCATCCAAGAATCCGTCTGTTCAATATCCATTATTGTTTGAACCAAGGTGCTCGAATGCTGAAGATTTTCTAAATATACTGCTCCGTCTAGTTCCCCTTGATCGGTGGCTGCCAACTTGGAAAGGGCATCGGCCATTGTATTTTCCGATCTGACTACTCCTATGAGCTGGTATTTCGGGAAGAATGCCAACAATGACCGAACTAATTGGAGATAGGCCTGTAAATGAACTTCTTTTGCCTCATATTCTCCCAACACTTGTTTCACCACCAGTTGGGAGTCGCTGTATACTGCCAAGTTCTTTACCTCCAGGCTTCGGGCTAGCTTTAGCCCTGCCACCAGTGCTTCATATTCGACGATGTTGTTTGTGGCTATGAACCCAAATCGTATAGATTGTTGTATTTTGAAACCTTCGGGAGAAGTGAGGATGATGCCGGCCCCACTCTTCGTCCCAGTAGCGGATCCGTCCACGAACAGAGTCCATACAATTTCTTCGGGTGTTGATGTCAGTTTATCACAGTCGGGTTCCTTGTCCTCTAGATCATTACGGAATGAGCACTCGATGATAAAGTTAATGAGTGCTTGTGCTTTGATTGCTGTCCGAGGGCGAAATTCTATATTAAACTGGCTCAGCTCGATGGCCCATGCTGCAAGCCTTCCCGATGATTCGGGCCTATAAAGGATTTTTCGTAATGGCTGGTCAGTGAGGACGATAATAGTCCGCCCCTGGAAGTAATGTCTGAGTTTCCGACTGGAGATAACCAGTGCGTAAGCCAACTTCTCTAAATTTGGGTACCTTGTTTCAGCATCCCGAAGAGCATGGCTTACGTAATAGACTGGTTTTTGCCCTTGTGAATCTTCTCTGATCAAAGCTGACCCGACTGCCAAGGATGTGGCAGAGAGGTATATTTGTAGATCCTCATTGGGCAGTGCTTTACTCAGAATCGGAGGTGAAGAGATATATTTCTTAATCTGTTCAAAAGCCTCCTGGCAATCTTCGGTCCATTGAAAAGTTTTCTGATTCTGGGCTCCCTTCAAAGTTCCGAAGAATGGGAGACATTTCTCTGCTAGTCGCGCCACAAACCGCCGAAGAGCTGCCAGCCTCCCTGTCAACCGTTGAATTTCTTTGAAGTTCTTCGGCGGTTGCATTTCAAGGATAGCCGATATCTTTTCGGGATTTGCCTCAATCCCTCTTCGGCTAACCATATATCCCAAAAATTTACCTGACCCGAGGCCAAATGTGCATTTAGTTGGGTTAAGTCTCATGTTGTTCGTTCTGACATTCGCAAAGCATTCTTTCAGGTCGCCTAGATGATCTTCTTCCCTCATACTTCGAACAATCATGTCATCAACATAGACTTCCATATTTCTCCCGATCTAGCCGCTGAACACTTTGTTCATCATTCTCTGATAAGTGGCCCCCGCATTGATTAATCCGAAGGACATCACTTTGTACGCGTAGATGGCTCGGTGAGTGATAAATGATGTCTTAGGGATATCGCTTTCATGCATGACAATTTGATTGTATCCCGAGAAAGCATCCAGGAAGCTCATTACAGTATGACCCGATGTGGAATCAATTAGTTGATCGATATTCGGGAGAGGGTAATAATCTTTCGAACACGCTTTATTCAGATCTATATAATCCACGCACATCCTCCACTTCCCATTATG
Organism: Hedera helix; assembly: GCA_947179155.2. Lineage (NCBI taxonomy): Eukaryota > Viridiplantae > Streptophyta > Magnoliopsida > Apiales > Araliaceae > Hedera > Hedera helix. The sequence continues at coordinate 32,192,963 of OX359270.1, forward strand.
CTTTTTAACCAGTACCACATTCGCGAGCCATTCTGGATAATTGATTTCAAAGATGAAGTCAGCAGCCAGAAGTTTATCGATTTCGTCATCAATTACTTGTTGTCTTTCGGGAGCTATGTTCCTTCGCTTTTGCTTAACAGGTTTTGAGTTCGGCTTTACACTCAGCTGGTGCACGGCCACGGTCTTATCAATGCCTGGCATATCGGCTGGGACCCAAGCAAAGATATCCGAGTATTGTTGTAAAAGGGCCACTAACCGAGCTCTGGTTTTTTCCTGAAGGCCTGTCCCAATCTGTACTGTTCTCTCGTCATCTTCTTGAAATAACGGAACCTGGACCGTATCTTCGGCAGGTGTTGCTATTGGCTCAGTGCATCCCTCAGTGAAAGGTTCGAGCTCAATCTTCATGGTGGCTTTCTGTTTGCTGTCGATGATAGGGGATGCCTGAATGGTCTGTAGATAGCATCTTCGGAAAAAATCTTGGTCGCCGACTAATTCCCCGATCCCATTCTTTGTTGGGAATTTCATTTTTAAATGCGGGATAGAGGTAACGGCTTTCAATGCTGACAGAGTCGTTCTTCCCAAGATGGCGTTGTAGTTACTTTCCACCTGGACTACATAGAAACGGACCATGATGGAAGCTTGCTTTGGGGCAGTCCCGAAAATCACAGGCAATTCGATCGTCCCTGCTATACGGACCGGGTTATTCCCGAAGCCATATAAGGGGGACTCATTGCAGATTTCCAGCTTCCTTCCTCCCAAGTCCAGCCGATTGTATGCTTGGCTATAGAGCACGTCGACTGAACTCCCATTATCAATAAGCATCCTCTTCATATCCATAGTACCGACCTGAGCTGTGACGACCAGTGCGTCCTGATGCGGAATAACCATTCCCGACGGGTAATCATCGTCGGAGAAAGTGATGGGGTCGGTCTTGATATCCTGGGGTTTACCGGACACTTGATGGACTTCTCTTCCGAAGGCTTTCCTCTTTCGGTTAGACAGAACGGTGATCGATCCTCCAGAGATGACATCAACCACTCCTCTTACCTCGGAAGTGGGTGGAGGTGGTTCCAGGCGATCGAAGGCTGATTGTCGACGAGAATCGGCGACGTAACAGTCGAGGTTACCCTTCCGTATCTGTTTTTCTAGGAAATCTTTGAGCTGGTAACACTCCTCGGTATCATGTCCTTTTGCTTCATGGTAGGTGCAATATCTATCCCCGTTCTTTTGCCTTGCGAAAACCCGAATCTTCGGGGGGTTTTCGTAGAAGGGTTCATTTTTTATCGCTTTCACGATATTACTTTTGTTTGTATTTAGGGGTGTGTAATCCTTGTCGGCACCTCCTCTATCCCTCGGGGGATGGTTCTTTTGCTGTCGATCTCGGCTAGAATCTCTTCGGTCATTCCCCTTTTTGCCGGAGCCATTGGATTTCTTCTCGGCGCTTTCGTCTTCGGGGTTTCTCTGGTGAAACTCCCCTGTGTTTTTCGAAGAGCCCCGAAGATTGGCGAGAGCCTCTTCCAATTCTACAAACTTGTCTACTTTCTCGTAAGTTTCTGATAGGGTTTCTGGAGCTTTTGAGATGAGTTCCTCGATCAACCTGCTGGATTTGTCAACGTTTAATCCCATAGTTAAAAATTGGATTACCTGCTTTGGATCGATTCCGTTGATTTCAGACACAGCTTCCCGAAATCTTTTGACATACTGCCGAAGAGTCTCATTCGGCTTCTGTTTTACTTGTAGTAGAGAGGTCATCATTCTGGCCCGTCTTTTATTGCTCCCGAAGCGGGTATGAAATTGTTCCTGTAGCTCTTCCCATGACTTAATAGACCTGTTCGGGAGGGAGGTGACCCATTCTCTAGCTGTCTTCTTTAGAGTAGATAAAAATAGGTGGCACATCGCCACTGCATCATGACCATGGAAGTGCATGGCTTGCTCGAATGAGTAGGTGTGATCATGCGGGTCTCCCGTTCCGTCATACATCTCCAAAGTGGGCACTTTTCGACTTCGATCGATTTTGGCTTCCTCCAAATCCTTTGAGAACGGGGAGAACCGGGCTTTCTTGGACCCATAGTACTTGTCCGAAGCCTTCTTGGGTGAGGATTCTCCAGTGTGGCTCCCGTGGCTGCGCCTGTCTTCCCTATCCCTTTTGGAGGGTGATCTGGCTCGCTTCCTCAAATCCGCCGTCCAAATCGACTTAGAGCGGGTCGGTTCCTTTTCTCAGGGTTGGGGGCCACCTCGACGACGTTCCGTGTGTCGGTCTTCCCGTCTGCCACGGTGGTCTGAGCGGGAGGCCGAGTCTCTCTGGCTCGAGAGATTGTCTCCTGTTTCAGTTAATTCCTCGTACTGCTTGTCAAGCTCTTTCTGCTGGATATCTAGAGCCTTTTTCCTGTCGAGGATTATCTGGAGGCGACGTTCTTTCTCAGCCGCCGTCTTCCGGCGAGACTGGGAGGGTGTTGGTCGCCGTGAATAACTTTGCGAGTGTGAAGTTTCCATATCAATGTTGATTGATGGAGATTTTACTTGGTACTGCCCTCCTTCTAGCGCCAATGTTGACGCCTGGTTTTGTCCGGCTGTCCTGCTGGCCGTCCGGATAAGATACCTGCACAAAAGTCCTAACGGCTTGGGCCGTTGGTGGACTCCTCCGATGTAAGAGTTAGTGAAGGTTCTAAGAAAGGTCAACAATGGAGGTCCAAGTATTTAGTATAGTAGTAATGTGTATGTGTGCGTAACCCTTTCCTCCATCATTGACTGGGTATTTATAGTGTATACCTGACTCTTACCGATTCCTTTTAGGATTGTCCCTCAACGTGGTATAATTTGAATAGGAAGGTAGTCTCCTAAACCATCTAAGAACCTGACTCCTATTCTAATTCGGATTAGATATAGTAAATAGCCACAGTCCAGATTGGTTAGGGACCTATCCCAAGCCTATTGGACTTAGGAGTCCTCATAAGAATTTGCCAAGCTGACGGTCCGTTGGGCCTAGCCCATCATATATTTACCAGACCAGGCTTAGCGAAATATTCATCCTAACACGTACTGCTTTCAAAACCCCTATTGGAATGTCTCCTTATCGACTAGTTTATAGCAAGGCTTGTCACTTACCTATAGAGTTAGAGCATAGAGCTTTTTGGGCCATTAAAAAATTAAATTTTGACTTTGACAAAGCAGGTACTCTTAGGAAATTGCAAATTAATGAGTTAGAGGAAATCAGGAATGATGCTTATGAGAGTGCTAAACGATATAAGGACAAAATGAAAATTTTCCATGATAAGAATATTCTTAGAAAATCATTCACACCTGGTCAAAAGGTCCTTTTATATAACTCTCGTTTGCATTTATTTCCTTGAAAATTACGTTCTAAATGGTTAGGCCCATTCATTGTTCACACTGTTTTTCCTCATGGAGCTATTGAAATAGGAAATCCTGAGAATGGTAATGTTTTTAAAGTAAACGGTCAAAGGTTGAAACCATTCTTAGAATTAAAGAGTCGAGAGGTGGAGAAAACATTGCTAGAAGATCCTGTCTATCGGGATTGACATTGTTAGTTTAGGATCTTTTTCTTTTTAATTGTGTCTAGTGTAGATTTCTTTTATTATTTTTAGTGTGTCAGTCTTGCTTTATTTGTTAGGTTCATTATTTTCTTTGATTACGAATGTTATTCTAACATGTTCATGATTTTATTTTGTTAGAGTGCAGTGCGAAACCAACCAGATGTGATATTTCCCTTACTTTTTAATATTATCACTCATTTCATTTCTATGTGAATTTATATATATGCATTTTTGGGTAGTATGAAAGAAACATTGAGGACAATGCATGATTTAGGTATGGGGGAAAGTTTTGCATTTTTGTTAGTTTTGTATTTTTGTTAGTTATTTATTTATTTATTTTCTTTTTAGGAAACAAATTTAAAACATTTAAAAAAAATTGAAAAATTAAAAAATTGTTTGACTTTTTATGAGTTGAATTAATTCTAATAAATATTTATGGAGTGAAAACATTAGCAAGATTAAAAGATTTAAGCACTTGAACCTTTGATAAAATACAAGATCTCAGTTTGGAACACCATCTTGAATAGAATTAAAATTCATATGCATTTTTTGCACTTCACGTTCACACCAATTCTTAGTTGTGGGGTATAAACTATGAGTCGAGCAATCTTTATTAAAAAAAAAGAGAGAGAGAAAATAATGCAACGAGATGGAGCGTAAAATGCACTTGTTCTAAGAAAAGAAAAAAAAGAGAGAGTTGAAAAATAAATAAATATATATACTGCTTCAATGTCCATGGAATAAAAAAAATGTTAAAAGGTATTATGGATATAAGCAGCCTGATTAGTTTACTTTTGTGGCATTTGTTACTTGAGTTAGTAAGCCCTTAGGGGTGTCTTTACACCTAGTGCTCTAAAACTAGCAGGTTTGGGAGTCATTGGTCAAACGTTCGTTACATGGGTAACTTTGAAAAGCCTAAGAAAAATAGACATTGCACAAGTCAAGAAAAAAAAGAAGAAAAAAATAAGTTTGCTTGATTTTTATGGTTAAATTCCCTATTAAGAGTTACATTACATACACATGCGTGCATCACAAAATTAATTTTATAAAAGATGGTGGTTTAAATAAAGATGGAGTATTTTTGATAAGATAAAAGAGTGATTTTGAATTTGATCTTGACCCATGATATTTAGAAGTTTTATTTCGATTACATAAATGGTTAAATTTCAAAAAGATTTTATTTTGAATTTTGAATTTTGTGGGTATATTCACTGTAAACCCTCACGAGACACAACTCGTCCACTTGGGTTAACCTTGGGGTTTAAAGGCTTGTAGTATACGCTAAATACTATCGTGTTTTCTACGAAAATGGCTTAGGTTGGGTTAAAATTTTATTTTACTTATTTGTTTAGTTTTCTTAATTTTGTTTTGCTCGAGGACTAGCAAAAATTTAGGTTTGGGGTATTTGATGAGCATATTATATGTATAATTATTTCCTTCAAAAATAGATTTATTTGTTATATTTTATGTTAACTTTATATTAATTAAATTGATTTTGGTGATCAGGTGCTAAAAACTTTAAAGGCCCAAATGGATTACAAATTGGATTGACCGAGAAAGATTAAGGGATAAGAAAGAAAAGGCTGCAACATAAAAGATAAAGCAAAATAAATAAGAGATAAACTATTCTTAGAATTGGGAAGAGAAAAGTCAGCTGCAAGGCAATTATAAAAGGAACCTATTCGCTGAAGCATAGAGGAGGAGAAAAAGAAAGGAAATAAAAAAAAGCAACAAAAGCAGCAGCTTCAAACCAACAACCATCACGGAGGAAGAATTGCAGTGGCAAGCTCCAACACGGTAGCAACAATTCAAAGCAGCCCAGATAGAAGCAACAGATCAGCGGCCTTGAGACCGAGGAAGGTAGAAGTTCAGTAGCAGCCGCTCGAAGGCTTAACCATAGCAGTCCTTGAATCACCGCGACAACACCAATACGCAAGCTGTAGAAACAGATCAGTTACAACGTAATTATGTTGGGTTATCACTCAAACTCTGTTTTTGTTTCTGATTTTACCATGTGTTGCTAAATTAATTTCTGAGGTGTAGGATGAAATATTATTAAATATGTAATATTCTGAATTTTATTATTAATTCTCAAATTGATTTTAATGTTAATAATTCTTATTTAATGATTGATTTAAATTAAATTGTTTCATTCATAATATCATGTATTTTGAATTGTTTCAATTGGTTTAATTTAATCCGGGTTGCGATTTGAAATCTAAATTAAGAACTAAGATTATTTGTTTTTCAAAACGGTGGATACATTTAATGCTTTGGTCTTATACATTTAACTTTGAAAAATAAGAATTTACAAAAGAAATATTTTTATGTACTTAAATGAAAAATCTTGAGAAAGCATTGAATTGATTTTCAAATTGCTATTCCGAATTAATAATAAATAGTAAGATATACATAATTAATATTATGGATTCCGAACCTCAGAACTTTTCTCTCATTAATTAAAAGTTAGTTATTTAATTAGTTTTATTAATTTCGTTTTAGTTTTAATTATTCCAAAAATAACTTTTTGTTAACTAGATTAGAATTAAGTATAATTTATATTTAATTAATAATTCAATAATCCTCGTGGGATCGACCTCGTACTTTGCATTAAGTTATTTTACAATAGATTCGTGCGCTTGCGAGTATTTTACAAAATTTAAGCACAACACTAATGAACAATTGTTATAAAAGTACTAAAACAACTTCATGCTCCTACTCTTAGAAGAAGAATAAGAAAATAAATTATCTCATACTCTCTAAAATAAGACTCCTATTTATAGAGAAAATAAATTGAACCATAATCTAATTTGGAATAGCTTGGACTCTTCTTTCCTTATTGACTTCAACTTTTACATGGTATCCAACTCTTTATTGGAATCCAAATAAAAATCAACTTGCAAGCTTCTAAAACTCCTTTTCTAACTCAACTTCAATTATTTATCTATTTCCTGCAAAACAAAATAAAATGTATTAATTAAATTAAATAAACATATTAAATAATAAAAATGAGAATATTAAAATACATAATTATGTGCCTATCAGGACTCATTTAAATAACTGATAAGAATATGTAATAACAAACTATTTTTTTTAAAAACATTCTTCTAATGAATTCTTTGAAAATTTTTACAATAAAATAATTATGATCAATAAGTATTGCAAAACTCAATCCAGACATAAAATATATTAATAAAATAATTTTTTTAATAAAACTTTAATTTATAGAACACTTAAATAATGTTCACAAAATATTTGGAAAAAAATAAAAGTATTTTTAAAAATCAATTCTTTTTTTTGTGTCTCTAATTTTATTGACAAAGGAAGAGGAACCAAAATCCAAATGCTATTTGGTCAGCAAGTCAGCGATATTTTTATCCAGTGCCGAAACAATCTCCCCCCCAAGTCCTTCACTGTCAATCCTTCCCCCCCTCTTCTTTGGCTTACAAAATTTGTTGAAACTCCATGTTTAATTCAGGTGACGAGCTCATAATCAGCAGCTACAGAATACCATGGCTAATTTGGATCCAACTTCTAGTCATGTTCCTCCTCATTATTCTCCTCTACTTTTTCAGTTTAGATCTCTCCGTCCACTCCACCGCCTCCGCCTCAGAATCAGCTCCATCCTTCGTCTCAGCCTCTTCTTCTGCCGGCACAGTGTTCTTATCCGCCACCAATACCGCCGGCGCCGGTTTTTTACATGATTCCTATGTGTGTATATCTTTACCCCTTCTTCCCATTTTCAGCTCTGTTATTGATTCCCCCCATGTATTTATCTATGTTGTTCCGGTTGTTTGCAAAGGAAAATCTAATTAGGAAGTTTTTTTTTTTGGTTTTAGGAATATTTGATAGTATTTGAGATACAATTAGAAATTTAATTTATATTTGCACTTGGGAATTTGTTAATGCGTTGGATTGATAGAGGATTGAGTTTTTATGTTTGGGGACGGTTTTGAGGGATGTCATTAATTTTATTGGAAACACTTTGATTACTTCAAAAGAGAAGTTTTTGGTGTTCCCTTGTTAGGAATGCGTTTACGTGAAGTAATGTTCTTTGAAAGGTTGCTCCAATGTCGAAACTTGTATTTTATGTCTAATTTGTCCTTGACTTTAAAAAGATGAAAGAAATGAAGAAGCCTTGTTATGTGAACGTTTGCTTTTGTGTATGAATTGGGAGCATATGTTGCTTTCGGATAGAAAGAAGCATTTGGCACAAGGAACTAGATCAGTTTCCTCTATATATGATACAAAAGGAATAGGTAGAAAGCCCTTTTCTTCAATGCCATTATAACATGGTGAATTGAGTTTGCGTTTAAATTTATAACCGAGGTTGTGTAATGCAAGTTTTACTTATTGCTCTTGCCTAAATTAAAACTCTTATCCTGATTCAGTTAATAGAACAGTACATCCCATGTTTCATGGTCTGGCAAAAGATTTTGTTTGTTTATATTTTGAATCATAATGGTTCTCCAGATTAAAGTGGGGAAAATTTGTCAAATTATATTTTGGAAATTTTGGTTTCACATTGTGAGAAAAATAGTCCTCTAGTATGGTTTCATTAATTCGATCAAATTTGTTGTAAATTTTACCTGGTTGAAGTTACCAATTAAAAAACATACTTTAGTCTTAAGGAATTTCTTATATGGATGAGTCCATTTTAACGCATGCCTTTGGAAACTGTCTTGTCTAAATTTTACTTTGCACAATACTTGTTTTTCGGAGATTAAAACACATTTCTTTTTTCTTTTTTAAGTGTGGCTGCAAGTTAAGTAGTGAGTCTAGTGACTTCCAAATTAGTTAATACTTTTGCCAAACTTGCACGATTTGAGGAAGAGCAGATCGGATCACTATAAATTACATTTCTTTTACATGCTTATACAAGAATAGATCTGGCTAGTTAATTAGAGAGATTGGAACAATTATGTCAACCTATTTTTTGGTGCGGGCATGACATAAAAACTCTACCCACACTATGCCCACCCACACGTCCTTGAAAATGCCAAGATGTGTCAAAATTCAGAGTCAGAAACCCAATAGACATGAATTGTTGCTAAGTGTCATATATTGGCCTCATATAGTGGCATATTGTCATATCATTACTATAAAAAATATCTGTATGCTGGTATAAATTTTCTTCAATAGTTTTATGTCAATTTAAACCTGACTACTTGTATTTGTTCTGTTGTTCTTAGAAAGTATTACTTTAATCAGAAATAATTTTTAATGTTGGTAAGAGAATCTCTTTGCTGGAAGGCTCAGAAGTGCAACACTTCCCCAGGGTTTATGTAGTATATTATATTAGTCTTGGGAGAAATTAAGACCACTATCATTAGACAATGGATATTTTGACATCTTCTACTGCTGCCAAAATCCAGCGAGTTATATTAGAACTTTGGTATTGCCTTTTGTCTGTTTTCTCTTTTAAACGAGAACTTGTATGTAGTAAAATCATCACTTAAATAAGTGACTTGTGTCCAGTGAAAATTCTTTGATCCAACTTGTTTAACAATATAAAGCTACAAATAAATCTGCTCAATATATAACATGAAAATAACTGAATGTTTTGTTAAAGAATTAGTCCATTCAGTTCTTGGTTTCTGCTGATTAATACTCTGGATCATGTATTGCATAGAGTCTATTTTGTTACAGTGGTCTTGTGACGAGTCCTGCAACCGACAGTCTAGAAATTTATTCAAAAATAGGATAACTATGGCTGTATTCTTTTCAAATAAATTTGCATAAAATAATATGTTATATATATTGAATAAGGTGGAAATACTTGAATTATTCTAGAATTACTTATGAGACTCTTGTTTAGATGAAAAATTACATGCTTACCTAAGGTACTCTAGAATGAAGTATGGGGTGTGTTGTTATTCAGTGACCTGACTATTAAAAAGAAAATATTATTTCTATGACAAAATGGTGGCATACCCACTTCAAGATGAGACTGTCACCAGATTGTCTCATCCTTCCTCTAGGCCATGCAATTCATGATGAATCTGCTCTGGTAATTACATGGGGTTTGGACTTGAAGGACATTTATGTCTTTGGGATGATTAATAGGGCGATGCCATGCCCGTTGTTAACCCCTTTATTAGTTTGAAGGGGTGGGGCGGAGACTACGCATCTCAAATTCATTTGTATGATATCAATAAATTGAATGAATGGTAATGTTATTTCTTTTTCCTGGAAATGTAACACGTTGAATTGTTGATATGATCTTTGCAGGTAAGAGAAAATCAAAGCATCAAGGAAACAGGATCAGGCACAAGCAGAGGAATAGCAAGAAGAGAAGACATCAACGAAATTGAGGGCTGTTCAGCAAAAGATGGAACCAGCGTCTCAGTTTTTGGTAATTCTCACCATCCTTGCCATTTTCTGGGGCTAGCTAAACAAGCTTTTCTCAAGTGCTTGGGTTTGGATTTCTCCTCTGAGAGCTCATCGAACGGCAGTCAAAGGAAAGAGCGTTGACGTATGCACTGCTCTATCCCTCCTTTATACAAACACATTCACAAATTCTACAATTCAAACATATTCACAAACTGTACAATAAACACATTCTCATATCACCTTTGTTTGCAGGAAGGTGGTTCCACCAATTCATCCGACCACCACACTTTTGCTAACTGCTGAGAACCAGAGGTTGGTATCTCAAGTGTAATTTAAGATGTGACTGATGATATCACATTAGTGTCTCAATTGTATTCTAACTAGAGGCACTAGTGAACTCTTTTAATTTTATTTTTTTTTGGGTTGGGGGGGGGGGGGGGGGGGGGGGGGTGGTGTAAGAGAGAGTTTCGGATAGCTGCTTCTCAAGTGTAATTTAAGATGTGATTGATGATATCACATTAGTGTCTCAATTGTATTCTAACTAGAGGCACTAGTGAACTCTTTTAATTTTTTTATCCTCCCTCGCTCTGTCCCTACCCTGATTATATATATATATATATGAGAATGATTCGTAGTATGTATTTGTTATAAATCAAAAATGGGCAAACATCATCTCTATCATTCAATATATAAATAAACGGTCGAGATTAGAAGTGAATTTACGATATCCGCTATTATTAGTGGCGGATGAGATAATAAAAAAAATTCAATGTCTGCTACTAATAGTAACGGATGTAATCCATTATCGTTCGCTACTATTAGTAGCAGACGACGAGTTTTAATTTTTTAATTTCGGTTGTTGATCCCTATAATGGATGGTATGAATGTTATTTAATGTTATTTGTTCTATCTTATTTCATAGCAGATCAATTACATGTTATTAATGGGTCCAGATATAAAAGATCTAGTGTATATGTTAAATTAATAATATATAATTGACATGTAATATTATGTGATAATATTTCAAGAACTCCGAATAACTTTTCCATGAGGGGCGAGTGAGGGGTGTTTCTTGTTCATCACCAATTCCGGGGTGTTTTTTGTTCATCACAGTTTCCACGTTGGTGGTGGATATCTTCATTTTTTTTTGAAGTTCCTCATGGTGTACTGATGATGAGATATATAGAATAGTTTTATTTTTTTTTAAAAAAAATGTTGGGAATTGGGCGGGGCAGATATGGGATATCATAATCGGGTCGAATCGACTATGGGGGAATATATGACATTGGCCCGGCTATGGAGAAGGGTCCCGTTGTTGCCAGGCCTAATTGAGAAGAATATATAGGCATTAAGAGCTAAATAATCAATTTGTTCACAAACATATTTTCTTCAAAGAGAAGGTAAAACCGTTGGTAAAATAAAGAGCAAGTTGACTATTTTGTCCTTAAAACAATCATATAATCACATGGTATGTACACGATTAATTAATTTTAACTAAAAATGATTATAATGGATAATGTTGCAAAAGTTAAAATATTCTGACATTACAAAAGGAGTTTTGCGATAAATTTATGTTTAATTACAAAATATATCATTACATAGAATTATAAAAATGTCTTATTTATTACACATATTTTTAAAAAAGCTTTTAGTAATACTTATTTACGTGACTAGTAATTAAAAAATTGATATATATATATATATATATTTATACTATAATTCGGTGTCTAATATGAAAGACAATTATATTCACAAATTGTATATTCAATTTGGTTGGTGCGGATGCTATATTGTGATTGCTAGTATAAGGTCAGGGTTGACCTGCCTTGAAAACTCTGTTTTTGTTTCTAAATTTATTAAATTTAGACATTTTCCCTTCGACTTCCTAAGATATATAAGAAAATAAAGAATATATAAAAAGTTTTGAAAATTTATAAGAAAGTACTGCCTTTGTTCTAAATATAAAAGTTATTTTAATATATTTTAAAGTCGATATAAATAAAGTTTAAATTTAATATGTCGATAGTGTATGCGTGAATAATATTAGATCGTGATTGGTAATTAAAATAAAGATTATTTTATCTAACATAAATATTTTATTAGTGATTATAATTCTAATATTGTTCGTACATAATCTGCTTATTTATGAAACTATAAATCATTTAAATACGTAAAACTTCATAAATGCTACTCTTTTATTTATTTAGTATCATTATACAATATCAAATTTTATGATCTCTTTTTTCCACTGTATTATAAAGGTCCATATATACTAAAATATTAATTTTTTTTTATTTCAACTAAATTATAAAATTATTAATAAAATTTGGATTAGAGTCGGTGTGCGGGGGTGATTAAATTATTCATGACTTTACAGTATTATAACCCCTTCTCCCATAAAAAAATAATGAATGTATCATTTAAATAGGGAAAACTTCATAAATGCTACTCTTTTATTTATTTAGTATCATTATATGATATGAAGCTAAATTATGCATGTTTAAATTTAATGAAGCCAACCGAATAAAAACATATATGTCAAAGCACTTTTTCTGGTTAAAAAGTTGACCGGAGGTTTGCCATAAAAAGAAAAATTCTTCGCGGGCTTATTTAAAAGCACTTTTTTTGTTCCTACGTTTTTCCTGGTATACGCATCCGATACAAAACCAATTATATATATAATTAAAAATATAAATTTGGTTTTATAAATTTTTAGTACAGTCCTTTTTTTATTCAAATTATTATAAGTATTATTTAAATTTACAACAATTTAATAATATCTAAATTTTGAAAGTATTTAAAAAAGAACCCAACTTGTTAAGAAATACGAAATCGTTTTTTATTTCTCTCTCTAATAGGAGAAGGAATTTCTCAAAATAAATAAATAAATAAATAGTTCTACCAATTTTATTAAAAGCGTTTTTATATAAGATAATATATCTTAACATTTTACATAAAATAATTTTATTATGATAATTTTAATAATATATCAAAAAAAAACAATTTAGCAAATCACTTAATTTAATTATATTAATATTAGCAATAAATTAATTATTAAATTAAAATCCTTATTAAATTAAGTTTATTAAAACTTGAAATTCCATCAAATTATATGATTAATTGTATTAATAATATACGTGATTTTTTTCCAAACATAATAACTGTAAATTAGTAGAAAAATTATAATGAATTTATTATTAACTAACTATCATTACTAAATTAATATTTATTAAAATTTGAGTTTCGTAATTTTATTTGAATTAGAATTTCAAGTAAATTCTGTTAAAATAAAAACTAATATAGAATCTATTACAAACTTAAATATAGTTAAAATAATAATTTTCTCATAATCATAACTAAATATATATAATTTTATTCAAATGTTTAGCTTAATAATTAATTAACGAAATCAATAATATTTAATTCAATAATTTTTTATTTAAATAAATATTTAATAATTTAATAAATCCAACTATTTTATCAAAATTTTAATTAAATATTTATTAAATATTTAATTAATTATTTTAATAATTGTCATAATAAACTATTTTTTATACTGTCCTACTTCGCGTGAGGTTGGTGGGCTTGTGATTCTAAAGTTACAAGCACTTATATATCATATTCATTCCCGTACTAAAAAATCAAAGAGAATATTATATTATATATATTTATACAATTTTATATTATATGTATTATTTGGTTGCGTATTTATCAGTGCAGCTAGACTGTTTATAATGAATCTTACCCTTATAGCTCATTATACTTAATGTACGCACAAGAGAATGATAGAGTTAAGATCATTGTCTTAACATTTTAGATACTAATTACCTTCAATTCTCCTTCGTTCAATTCTCTTTCAGGACGAGCTAGGGCATCATGCAGTTAGTTGGTATGGTGTTCCTCAATCTGCTGAAGATTCATTGTTAATATGTAGATGATTAATTAAACCAGCACAGTGGGAGTCCTATTTTATTTGTTGATTTTCTTAAACTTGTCCTTTATCCATACGAGACACGAATTTGGTAGGTAATGTAAGATTAATGTAATTTTAAATTTATATCATATTTAATACGTAAGGGTTTATTATTTAAGTATAAAAATAGGTATATTAAATTATTTTTTCATCATATGTGCATATTTAATATTCATGATATATATTAATTATAATCGACAATTTTCTTGTAATAATTTTTACTGGAAAAAATTTATTACGATCCTAAAAGACCTACCAAACCAACAATTACCCTCATATCTATTTATAAAATGGCATAGATTAGTATACATGAACGGGTGTCGTGGATTTCTATTGGCATTTGATGTGTACAACTTTTGTAGCGATAACATTTAGTATTTTTACTAAAATTTATAATTTTTGCAGCGGTAATGTTTCACGCATTTGAATTTTCAAACTTACAAAATTTATTGTAGCTTTTTTAGTGTAATATAATTGACTACCAAATGTTGTATTTGTGAATTAAATGAATTTAATTTTAAATAAATAAAATTTTAAAATGCAGTTGGACGTTATCTAATTAAACAAGCACTCAGGAGATCATTTTGTATTTTGGACTTTAAACAAAAAAGGTATATTATTTTATTGGGAGGAACAGCTTTAATTTTCATGAATATGAATCACATGACATTAGAAACGGGACAGCTATAAGGATTTGATATCTTTTAGTAGAACTAAATAAGTAGAGTAATATCAACCACAAATGAGATGCCAACATGATCACTCACACAAATTATTAGCAGCATGCACAAAAATGTCTAAAGAGCTCGTAAATTGATTATTCACATATTGGCCCCAATGTAAGACCCCGAATTTATGAAATACAAAATTTAATTTTTCTTCATATATATTTTTCCTGAAATAGTAAATGATTAAATTGACACAATTGAAAGTTAAGGATGTTATGTGCAAATTTTATTTTGTCGGACAATATTCTTTTTGTCGGGGAATATTCGGGCCGTACGACGGCGCCGAAATAACAAATTATTTGTGGACCCCACAACGGAATATTTGTCGGATATAGAAAACGACAGAAGTAACATTTTTAAATAAAAATAGTCAACGGTGTTAACTGTTAAAATACCGGTGATAAAAGAATAGTAGCATACGGTAATTTATAGTATTTTTCTGTAGCACACGGTATTGCACAGTGTCTCATATTATTGGTCTGATAATTGACACCGTAACTGATACGCATCATTTCATCGATAATTGTCACTGCATAATATTTTATATTATCAATTCAATTATTGTTGCTACACTGTTTTTAAAATTATTGAACCTAATAATTGTCACTGTAGCAAATATACTGTAATTTATATTATTAAATTAATAATAATCTGTAACGTGTTTATTATTGGTAAATAATTGTTATAGCATTATTTTATTTTATATGTTGGACCCAAAGGAAGAATAAATAAATAAATAAATTTTATAAAAAAAAAAAAAAAAATAATAATAATTTAATTTTACTATTTGGAATAGTAAACATGTGGGCCCTCTGTGGGGGCCACATGAGGAATGAAATTGCAAAATGCAGAAATTTGGCGTGGGCGGCTGTTGCTTTGAATTCTCAGGCTGGCGTGCAGCACGCCAGCCACCTACCCTCGCATAGTAACTTATTTCCTCCTATAAATAGATTGTTCAGCTGAATAGAAAAATCACACCTAAAACATAAAATTTTTATATAAGAATTTTATGAGTTTTCTCTGAGAATAGTAAGGTTATTTTGAGAGTTTGAAAGCCAAAAGGAGTGCAGGAATTTTTCAAGTAAGTCTTTTATTAAAGAGTAGTAATTTCATAAATTCCTATATTTCGCGGTATTCACAAATCTTCCTTTAGAAGACTCTTCTATTAGAAGATTCATTTTTAAAAGCTTTCTTTGAAAGATTTATTTTGAAATATTATTTTAAAAACTATTCTAAAGTTATTATATTATACTACAAAAATTATGTTAAATATATATAATTTTGATAGTTCATAATATACGAGTTATCATACACTTTGAAATTTATATGTGGTAATTACTAATTTATATTATAAATATATAGGTTGATCAACCTCATTTAAATCAATATTCAGTCACGTGTTAAGGTAAGGAATATCATTTTATTTTCTCACTTGTAAGGAATATCATTTTATTTTCTCACTTGTAAGGAATATCATTCTTTTCACACTCTTAAATTTATTGCGGTAAGAAATGTCATTTTGTTCTTACTTGTAAGAACATCATCTTCTTTCATATTCTATTATTGAAACTTACTACGGTAAGGGGTATCACTCTTTTCATCATCATAAATGGATATTATTTTCTTTCTTACTTGAAGGGATTATCATTCTTTGATTCTCGAAAATAATATCGTTTCTTTCTTGTGCCATTTATTTTCATGTATTAAATTGTGGGAATAACCTTACGGCGCGGTTTACCGCCTGTTGGTGAATAACCTTTTGTATTCATTCCTTATTAATCTTTGAGAATAACCTTACGGTGCGGATTATCGCATGTTTGGTGAATAACTCTTCGTGTTCAAATTCTATTAAATTGTGGGAATAACCTTACGGTGCGGATTACGCCTGTTTGGTGAATAACTATTCGTATTCAAATTGATGGGAATAACCTTACGGTGCGGATTACGCCTGTTTGGTGAATAACTATTCGTATTCAAATTGATGGGAATAACCTTACGGTGCGGATTATCGCCTGTTGGTGAATAACCCTTTTTAATTGTCTCGTGTGGAAATAATTTGTCTACACGAATTATCACATGACACTTTTATTCCATATTCGTAAGTGATATCATTTTCCTTTATACTCATAAGGGATACCATCTTTTTCATCTTCCATTATTCAAACTTACTATGGTAAGGGATATTAATTCCCTTCACCTTTTGTTAATCAAACCTGCTACGGTAAGGGATATTATTTTCTTCCATACACCTAAATCGAAACTTATTATGGAACTATTGCTTCTATAATTCCTGAAAATATTATATGTTCCATAATAGTTGAACTTCATTATTTCAACTGAACCTTCCTATTTACGTGAACCTTTCTATTGAACTGTAACCGTTATTCTGAACTGTGGATCTTGAATATCATTTTTAAATTTCACTCCACATCATGTTGGCAATTTGAACATTATTTGAATATGCACAAAGTAAACTTCTGATACTTATTGTTTATCCTGTTCTTCTGTTCATCATTTGTATCACTGTTATTTGTATTAATCATCAAGAATCAAGTTGTTGTGAATATCTGTGGCCGGGGGCACAGATGTGATATAATTGTTGAACAGATGATAGGTTAAAGGCGATATACTAGGTTAAAGGCGATACATCTGTTCGGTGTCTTTTATGGCACGTGGTGAATGTTCTCTTTGGCCCGTAGTGCAAAGATGAACTGTTGGTTGGTATGATTATGACCAAAGGCTGAATCTGGTATAATCATGACCGTTGGTGCTTTATTGAATATCTTTGGCCCGTAGTGCAAAGATGAACTGTTGATTGGTATGATTATTACCAAAGGCTGAATCTGGTATAATCATGACCGTTGGTGTTATATTAAATGTCTTTGGCCCGTAGTGCAAATATGAACTGTTGATCTGCATGATTATGATCAGGAACTATGAATTTTTATTATCATGACTAATGGTATTTCAGATGATAAAAGTTGATGATATTTTTACTAAAAAGAGAAGCGAGTGGACATTATAGTCTGCATTATTCTTCTAATAGATTGCTCATTCCGCTGCTATTATTGATCTGAACGTTGTTTAAGAATTTAACTGCAGTTTTTGATATAAACCTTGTAGTCTATTGTATTCTATCAAGAACTCAACTGTTGAAGGCTAATGATAAATTATTCGTCATTATCTTAGTCATGATATTTCTTACTGGGCTATTTGAGCTCACCCTTTCTTTTGTTCCATTACAGGAGATGAAAACGTAACAGGGTCTAGCCGGGGAATGGAGTGAGAGTCTGAGGAATAGCTGTCGTAGTCTTCACGTGTTGTAAAATAGTGTGACAATAATAGTGAAGACTTAGTTGTGTATTATTATACCCTGTATTGTTGTACGTTGTGCTTTGTTGTAATAATTTTGTTGTTGTCTTTTGACGACTCAAGTTTGGGCTGTGTGGGCCTAGATTTGGGGGCGTCACAGTTGGCATCAGAGCTTAGGGATATGGTCTTTAATGGAGATCTGGGGTTAGAACTAGGAGGGGAGAGACGAATAGAATCAGTCACTAGTGTGTCCTACCTAAATTAGATTTTATTATCTAATGAGTTGATTTGAATATAGGGACATGAAGTGATGAGTCAGTTTATTTGAAGTAACATTTATTTTGTGACCACAGTTTAGTATGGCATCTGGAAATCAAGAGGTTAACTACGAAATACCCGAAGCGAATGTAGCCGAAAATCAAGAAGCCACAAACAATCCTCCTGCCAACTCAGGAAATAATATTCCTGATAACATGATGAATGATGGATTCTTTAGGAATTTCATGCAGTTCATGCAGAATCAGGCAAGAGGAAATCCAGTTAACAATAACGGTAGAAACGCTGGTAATTTGAGGATGATCACTGTCAAGCAATTTAAAGAATTGGGACCACCTGAATTCCACGGGAAGCCTGACCCACTCAAAGCGGAGGCATGGCTGAAGCAGACGACAAAAATACTTGATGTCCTACAATGCGCTGATG
The DNA here is from genome assembly GCA_947179155.2 of Hedera helix. NCBI lineage: Eukaryota > Viridiplantae > Streptophyta > Magnoliopsida > Apiales > Araliaceae > Hedera > Hedera helix. The sequence continues at coordinate 32,211,565 of OX359270.1, forward strand.
ATCAGAAGGTGCCCTTTGCTACCTTTATGTTTCGAGGTGAGGCGGATCACTGGTGGGAAGCGGTAAAACGTATCCACCCTTCAGCACTTGAGATGTCTTGGACAGAATTCCAAGAGCTATTTAATGAAAAGTACTTCCCAGAAAGCATCCGCCATATGAAAGAAGTGGAATTCATTAAGCTGGAGCAGGGAAACATGACAGTTTCTCACTATGAAGCTAAGTTTGCTGAACTGTCTCGTTTTGCGACTCATCTAGTAGATGACGAAGCACGGATGAGTCGGATGTTCTTACGTGGTCTAAGATTCGAAATCCGTCAACAACTTAGCTCTCATAAATTTAATTTGTATTCAGATGTTGTTGATAGGGCTCAAAGGGTGGAGCAAACAGATGAAAAATTACAGCCAAGAGTCAATGATCAGAGAAATGATAACAACCACAAGAACGAGAACCATCGAGGAGGTAACCAACACTTCGGTGGTAATTCCACATCAAATAACAGAAGAGGAGAATCCAGTGGGAACAATTTCAAAAGAAAGAGATTCCATAATAATTATGGAAGGGCACCAGTACCAGCACCAGCACCGACCCCAGTTTCAAGGGGAGAAGATCGACCACCAGTGAGATGCTATAGGTGTGGTCAGGAAGGTCACATCAGCCCAAACTGTACACTGCAGTCCAAAAAGTGCTACAGTTGTGGGAAAGAGGGTCATCTTGCGCGATTTTGTCCTGCCACAAAATCAAGTCCAGCTGCAGTGATGATACCAAAAGCTAGCGCAGATAAGGGAAAATCTGTAGTTCAAGGGAGAGCTTTTGTTGTGACATCCCAAATGGCACGAAACTCGAACGAGGTGATAACCGGTAAGCTATTCATAAATTCTCGTGAAGTCTACGCTTTGTTAGATACTGGTTCTACCCATTCTTTTATCTCACCTGCATGTGCTCAGCGTTTAAACTTAACTCCTGAAAATTTGGACTTTGACTTATCAGTTGAAACCCCATTAGGAGAAATGACCATTACATCTACTGTCTATAAATCTTGCCTAGTTCAAATCAACAACCTCACATTACCTGTTGACCTTATTTCTTTGGAGATGCATGAATTTGATGTGATTTTAGGAATTGATTGGTTGACTACCCATCATGCTAAAATTGATTGTTTTCATAAGATTATTAGTTTTCATATTCCTAATCAACCTGTCATGCAAATTCAAGCAACTAAACCATTGAAATCTATAACTGTTATTTCTAGTCATAAAGCCATTCGTTTATTGAAAAACGGATGTCAAGCCTTTTTAGCTCATGTCACTGATTTGAACAAAAATACGTCAAACTTGAATGATATTCCCATTGTTAATGAGTTTCCTGACGTTTTTCCGGAGGAACTTCCTGGTTTACCCCCAAACCGTGAAATTGAATTTTGTATTGATCTTGAACCTGGTACCAAGCCCATTTCCAAAACTCCATACCGAATGGCTCCCATTGAACTTCAAGAGTTAAAAGTCCAACTACAGGAATTGTTGGATACTGGTTTCATTCGTCCGAGTGCATCACCTTGGGGTGCTCCTGTTCTATTTGTGAAGAAGAAAGACGGGAGTATGAGATTGTGCATTGACTACCGAGAATTGAACCATGTCACCATCAAAAACAGGTATCCGTTACCTCGAATTGATGACATGTTTGATCAATTACAAGGTGCTCAACATTTCTCAAAGATTGATCTCCGTTCTGGATATCATCAGTTAAAGGTTAAAGCTGAGGACATTCCAAAGACTGCTTTCAGAACTCGTTATGGGCATTATGAGTTTTTAGTCATGCCTTTTGGACTAACCAATGCTCCTGCAGCTTTCATGGACATGATGAACCGAATATTCAAGGAATATTTGGATCATTTTGTGGTTGTCTTTATTGATAACATCCTCATATACTCCAAAAGTCGTGAGGATCATGAACAACACCTGAGATTGATACTCCAGAAGCTCCGTAAGAACAAATTATATGCCAAGTTGAAGAAATGTGAGTTCTGGCTTGAGGAGGTCACGTTTCTTGGGCATGTGATTTCTAGTCAAGGAATATCAGTCGATCCTGCGAAGATTGAAACGGTACTAAATTGGGAACAACCCAAGACAGTAACCGAAGTCCGAAGTTTTCTGGGCCTAGCTGGTTATTATCGGAGATTCGTAGAAGGATTTTCTCGAATCGCCACTCCATTAACTCAGCTTACTCGGAAAAGCACAAAATTCATATGGAGCGAGCAATGCGAGAAAAGTTTTCAAGAGCTTAAGAGGAGACTTGTTTCAGCTCCTGTTCTGACCATTCCATCAGGATCGGGAGAATTTGTCATATACAGCGATGCTTCAGGCAAAGGTCTAGGCTGTGTCCTTATGCAACATGGAAAGGTTATAGCCTATGCCTCTCGACAACTCAAAGATTATGAGAAAAATTACCCTACTCATGATCTAGAGTTGGCAGCAGTCGTTTTCGCGTTGAAGATCTGGAGACACTACTTGTACGGAGAGAAAGTGGATATCTATACGGATCATAAAAGTCTCAAGTATTTCTTCACCCAGAAGGAACTCAACATGCGACAACGACGTTGGCTTGAGCTGTTGAAGGATTATGATCACACAATCCAGTATCACCCGGGAAAGGCGAACGTTGTAGCTGACGCTTTGAGCAGAAAATCTTATGCGAGTACAAGTGCACTGCTGACAACACAAAAGCGTATTTTGTACGACTTGCAAAAGATGGAGATGGAGCTAAAGACACCAGGGACCCACTCGAAGATTGCTCACGTGCAAGTAGAACCAGCTTTAATCGATAAAATTAAAGCTGCTCAAGCTACCGATCCGGAACTGATAAACATGATAAAGAAAGTACAAGAAGGTACCATTCCCGAAGCAAGAATCGACGAGAAAGGAATACTTCGAGTCAACTCTCGACTCTGTGTTCCTAACGATCCTGAATTAAAGCATAAAATCATGATGGAGGCACACAACACGCCATTTGCAATCCACCCTGGAGGTACCAAGATGTATCGAGATCTTCGACATACATTTTGGTGGAACAATATGAAAAGGGAGATTGCAGAGTTTATCTCAAGGTGCTTAACTTGTCAACGTGTCAAGGCAGAGCATCAAGTACCTAAGGGTCCTTTACAACCACTTGAGGTTCCCGAATGGAAGTGGGAACACATCAATATGGATTTCGTGACGGGTCTTCCCAAAGTTTCTCAAGACTTAGATGCAATTTGGGTCATCGTAGATAGATTGACCAAATCCGCTCATTTCTTGCCTATACGAGAAAACTTTTCACTTGAACGTCTTGCCGGTATGTACATAAATGAGATCGTGAGATTGCATGGCATGCCAGTTTCCATAGTTTCTGATCGAGATCCTAGATTCACTTCACGCTTTTGGATCAGTCTACAAAAAGCTATGGGCACTGAACTACGTTTTAGTTCTGCATACCATCCTCAAACGGACGGACAATCGGAAAGGACGATCCAGACCCTCGAAGATCTTTTGAGACTTTGCGTACTAGATTTCAAAGGAAGTTGGGATAAGTACTTGCCATTGGTGGAATTTTCCTACAACAACAGTTACCAAGCAAGTATAGGTATGGCTCCATTCGAGGCTTTATATGGACGCAAATGTCGCTCTCCAATATGTTGGAATGAGGTAGGAGAAGCAAAACTGTTGGGACCCGAGTTGGTACGCTTGACGACCGAAAAGATCCAAATGATCCGACAACGAATACAGACAGCACAAGAACGACAAAAGAGTTATGCCGATCTTCATCGGAAAGATGAGAGATTCAACGTCGGAGATCATGTATTCTTACGTGTTTCTCCATGAAAAGGGGTTACGAGATTCGGAAAGAGTGGAAAACTCAACCCTCGATTTATTGGCCCATTTGAAATCCTCGATCGGGTGGGAACTGTAGCTTACAGACTAGCCTTACCACCAAGTATGTCTCGCATCCATAACGTTTTTCACATATCTATGTTACGTAAATATGTGAAGGACCCAAACCACGTCATTGAGTTAGAACCAGACGTTATAGCAGAAGATTTAACGTATGAGGAAGTACCTGTTAAGATCCTAGATAAGAAGGAGCAGATCTTACGCTCAAAGGTTATACCTCAAGTTAAGGTTTTATGGAGGAACCAAGATATTGAGGAAATGACCTGGGAGCTAGAATCTGAGATGAAGTCTAGGTATCCATACCTCTTCGAAATGCCAGGTACGTCAATTTCGGGGACGAAATTTCATAAGGAGGGGAGGTTGTAAGACCCCGAATTTATGAAATACAAAATTTAATTTTTCTTCATATATATTTTTCCTGAAACAGTAAATGGTTAACTTGACACAATTGAAAGTTAAGGATGTTATGTGCAAATTTTATTTTGTCGGACAATATTCTTTTTGTCGGGGAATATTCGGGTCGTACGACGGCGCCGAAATAACAAATTATTTGTGGACCCCACAACGGAATATTTGTCGGATATAGAAAACGACAGAAGTAACCTTTTTAAATAAAAATAGTCAACGGTGTTAACTGTTAAAATACCGGTGATAAAAGAATAGTAGCATACGGTAATTTATAGTATTTTTCTGTAGCACACGGTATTGCACAGTGTCTCATATTATTGGTCTGATAATTGACACCGTAACTGATACGCATCATTTCATCGATAATTGTCACTGCATAATATTTTATATTATCAATTCAATTATTGTTGCTACACTGTTTTTAAAATTATTGAACCTAATAATTGTCACTGTAGCAAATATACTGTAATTTATATTATTAAATTAATAATAATCTGTAACGTGTTTATTATTGGTAAATAATTGTTATAGCATTATTTTATTTTATATGTTGGACCCAAAGGAAGAATAAATAAATAAATAAATTTTATAAAAAAAATAAAAATAAATAATAATAATTTAATTTTACTATTTGGAATAGTAAACATGTGGGCCCTCTGTGGGGGCCACATGAGGAATGAAATTGCAAAATGCAGAAATTTGGCGTGGGCGGCTGTTGCTTTGAATTCTCAGGCTGGCGTGCAGCACGCCAGCCACCTACCCTCGCATAGTAACTTATTTCCTCCTATAAATAGATTGTTCAGCTGAATAGAAAAATCACACCTAAAACATAAAATTTTTATATAAGAATTTTATGAGTTTTCTCTGAGAATAGTAAGGTTATTTTGAGAGTTTGAAAGCCAAAAGGAGTGCAGGAATTTTTCAAGTAAGTCTTTTATTAAAGAGTAGTAATTTCATAAATTCCTATATTTCGCGGTATTCACAAATCTTCCTTTAGAAGACTCTTCTATTAGAAGATTCATTTTTAAAAGCTTTCTTTGAAAGATTTATTTTGAAATATTATTTTAAAAACTATTCTAAAGTTATTATATTATACTACAAAAATTATGTTAAATATATATAATTTTGATAGTTCATAATATACGAGTTATCATACACTTTGAAATTTATATGTGGTAATTACTAATTTATATTATAAATATATAGGTTGATCAACCTCATTTAAATCAATATCCAGTCACGTGTTAAGGTAAGGAATATCATTTTATTTTCTCACTTGTAAGGAATATCATTTTATTTTCTCACTTGTAAGGAATATCATTCTTTTCACACTCTTAAATTTATTGCGGTAAGAAATGTCATTTTGTTCTTACTTGTAAGAACATCATCTTCTTTCATATTCTATTATTGAAACTTACTACGGTAAGGGGTATCACTCTTTTCATCATCATAAATGGATATTATTTTCTTTCTTACTTGAAGGGATTATCATTCTTTGATTCTCGAAAATAATATCGTTTCTTTCTTGTGCCATTTATTTCCATGTATTAAATTGTGGGAATAACCTTACGGCGCGGTTTACCGCCTGTTGGTGAATAACCTTTTGTATTCATTCCTTATTAATCTTTGAGAATAACCTTACGGTGCGGATTATCGCCTGTTTGGTGAATAACTCTTCGTGTTCAAATTCTATTAAATTGTGGGAATAACCTTACGGTGCGGATTACGCCTGTTTGGTGAATAACTATTCGTATTCAAATTGATGGGAATAACCTTACGGTGCGGATTACGCCTGTTTGGTGAATAACTATTCGTATTCAAATTGATGGGAATAACCTTACGGTGCGGATTATCGCCTGTTGGTGAATAACCCTTTTTAATTGTCTCGTGTGGAAATAATTTGTCTACACGAATTATCACATGACACTTTTATTCCATATTCGTAAGTGATATCATTTTCCTTTATACTCATAAGGGATACCATCTTTTTCATCTTCCATTATTCAAACTTACTATGGTAAGGGATATTAATTCCCTTCACCTTTTGTTAATCAAACCTGCTACGGTAAGGGATATTATTTTCTTCCATACACCTAAATCGAAACTTATTATGGAACTATTGCTTCTATAATTCCTGAAAATATTATATGTTCCATAATAGTTGAACTTCATTATTTCAACTGAACCTTCCTATTTACGTGAACCTTTCTATTGAACTGTAACCGTTATTCTGAACTGTGGATCTTGAATATCATTTTTAAATTTCACTCCACATCATGTTGGCAATTTGAACATTATTTGAATATGCACAAAGTAAACTTCTGATACTTATTGTTTATCCTGTTCTTCTGTTCATCATTTGTATCACTGTTATTTGTATTAATCATCAAGAATCAAGTTGTTGTGAATATCTGTGGCCGGGGGCACAGATGTGATATAATTGTTGAACAGATGATAGGTTAAAGGCGATATACTAGGTTAAAGGCGATACATCTGTTCGGTGTCTTTTATGGCACGTGGTGAATGTTCTCTTTGGCCCGTAGTGCAAAGATGAACTGTTGGTTGGTATGATTATGACCAAAGGCTGAATCTGGTATAATCATGACCGTTGGTGCTTTATTGAATATCTTTGGCCCGTAGTGCAAAGATGAACTGTTGATTGGTATGATTATTACCAAAGGCTGAATCTGGTATAATCATGACCGTTGGTGTTATATTAAATGTCTTTGGCCCGTAGTGCAAATATGAACTGTTGATCTGCATGATTATGATCAGGAACTATGAATTTTTATTATCATGACTAATGGTATTTCAGATGATAAAAGTTGATGATATTTTTACTAAAAAGAGAAGCGAGTGGACATTATAGTCTGCATTATTCTTCTAATAGATTGCTCATTCCGCTGCTATTATTGATCTGAACGTTGTTTAAGAATTTAACTGCAGTTTTTGATATAAACCTTGTAGTCTATTGTATTCTATCAAGAACTCAACTGTTGAAGGCTAATGATAAATTATTCGTCATTATCTTAGTCATGATATTTCTTACTGGGCTATTTGAGCTCACCCTTTCTTTTGTTCCATTACAGGAGATGAAAACGTAACAGGGTCTAGCCGGGGAATGGAGTGAGAGTCTGAGGAATAGCTGTCGTAGTCTTCACGTGTTGTAAAATAGTGTGACAATAATAGTGAAGACTTAGTTGTGTATTATTATACCCTGTATTGTTGTACGTTGTGCTTTGTTGTAATAATTTTGTTGTTGTCTTTTGACGACTCAAGTTTGGGCTGTGTGGGCCTAGATTTGGGGGCGTCACACCCAACATCTTGGGGGATATATATATATAACTAGTTTTCCTTTAATTAGTGCAATTCTTCGATTAGTTAACAATAACTCTAGTTATCCCGTCTTAATTTTTTTTAAAAACAAAAACATAAAGTTGTTTTAAATTTAACCACTAAATAAATTAGTAAACAAGTTGTTCACATATGTATTAATTAGTGCGTTTAGTCCTTCAAACATATGTGTCAACTGTTTAGCCTTCATATGTTTTTAGTCAAATCAACTTTGGAATAAAATTGTTTATTTTTTTATTTTTTTGCTAACTGATTAAGACTGTTTATCTCAGGAAAAGTGTCCGAGAGAGAATTAGGAATGAGAGATTATTCGGTGGTCTTGAAGTAAATTTACGTAATACTTTAGGTAAATGATTTTTTATTTTATTTTAGTAGTCCTACAACTAGAAGTAATGAGATATCATTAAAATGAAGAGATTTTATTAGCTTAGGACACCACATGACATTTTTCTAGGACTATTAAATAATTTTTCATTTGGAAGAGCTCAAGAAAATTTACCTTCTTAATCTTCTGAAGCGTTGGCTGAATTTTGATTTCTTGTTGAGGTGTAGATTCAAACTTATAACTTTGTGAAATAAAATATTTTTTTTCTAATTTTTTAAAACGCTTACTGAATTTAATTCTTCTTGAGTGATAAAACTCGAATTTATAACTTTGGAAAATAAAAGGAGAGCACAACTTTATCCTAGACTATCACCTTTTTTTTTTCTATGAATAAGACTGTTCACCTCTTTTCAAAACACGATATAATGAGTAAATTATAATTATTCTTAAAACAAAGATAAAAAGAATGTCAATGTAGGATTTATAATTGTGTTTAAATTTTAGGCTAAATTAATAATAATAAAAAAAAGATAAAAGGATAAAAATGTCTTTTTGGCAATGTGATTCTTTGACAATATCATACTTTTAAGGCGAGTTCAGACTGATGAATGACTAGAGTTTTGCAATTAATGACATGCAATATCATTATGTCGTGCTGAAGCTATGAACTCAATAAAATAATTAAATACTGTTTCTGCTACAACAAAACAAGTTTTATTAGTGAACTTTTTTTTTTATTTCAAAAAACGTGTGTTTTTTCTTTCAAGTTATTAAAATGAAGTTTTTTTAATTTTTTTTTTGACATAATATAGTTTTTTTAATTGACATAATGATGATTTGATTTGAAGTTGAGTTGGTCTGACATGTGGTGAAGGTAAAGGTGGGAGAGAGATGTTGATGTTTTAATTTTTCTAACTCTGTAAACACAAAAAAAAAAAAAAAACAATTTTGAGTGTTAAAAATACAATATTAACATAATGTAGTCTTTTTAAATGTCACATTAATGTTTGAAATCATTATTAATTAGCAATTTTAGAAAGAAAAAAAAATACAGGGGGTGGAATGCCAAAAGAGAAACCACGAGAGAGTTTATACTTTTGATGAAAATCACCAGGGATAGAAGTGCAAATCCCTCCCCCCCCCCCCCCCCCCCCCCTTTCTTTGAGAGTATAAATCCATTGAGAAAGAGAACGGAGTTGAAGAAAAAACGGAGATGAGTTCACGAGAGGTGATGAGTGAGAGTGAAGTAGTATACTACTCTTACAAGACTCCCAAGAATTTCCTACAAGTCATGAAGTCTAAGCTAAGGCGTCTGGGCTTCACATCAAAAACTAAACACCAATCAACAGCTCCTCCTAATCAAACACAAGAAGGAACCACGGTACATATCTCTCTCTCCCATATTTTCAAATACTCGTATGTGCTTTAATTAATCAATTTGGCTGCATGCAGGAGGCAACATTTGTGGTGACAAGTAGATCAGTAGCAACCAAAAGTACATACAGAAAGCCACCAAGAAAGCGAGTTACCTCCGGTAGAGGCCCCCAAACCAACAGCCGTGAGATCTAAAATTATATAACTACTTCATTCCATCTCTCGAAAGAACTTCGTCGGATTGATCTGGGTAAAATGTGTATGTTTATCAGCTTAATGTTACAAAAGATGTATGTATATTAAAAGAGAGATCCGGTTACGATAAAATTGGGATATCATATGCCAATAATAAGTTCTATAGTTTTATTCAAAGTCTCTCTCTCGACAAAGTCATGATCAGTATATATTATATATTGAATTGTAATAATATAGATGTTGTATATTGAATCGTAATTATATATGCAATATGTAAATTTTGCCTAGTTTTCCTCTCGACGACTTCTATGTTTCCGTAATGCCCTTATTATTAAATATACTTCTGAAATTAAATTGTAATAATATAGATTTTCTATAAATATAAAAAAAAAAGTTATTAAAGCTGAAACTAGCCTTTATGGAGCAGCTTTATTTTCTTTTTGTTGTGACGAAGTACATTAGTGAAGCACTTCCATATACGCTATAGATAGAAATATCAAAATGTACATCGAACGATTATTCTTATCGCACATAATTTTGCCTTGTTTACGCATAACGTCAGTATTTACCAAACTTTAATTGATCAATGCTTCAAGTTATGTTTCCTCCGTTTTAAAATTATAATTTCGAGCTTTAAATTAAATATTCAGTTTTAATTTTTTTAGTCAAATTAACTATTTTAAAATTAATAATTAAACATATATGAATATATTTTTAAAATTATAAAAATTAGGGTTAATAGTAAATTATACATACTTCTTTTTTGGTTATAATCTCTTCACTTATATTTTGAAAAAAATTAATTTTAAAAACGATCAATTTGAATTTAAAAATTAGAACTAAGTATTTAATTTAAGACAGAGGGAGTATATAATTTTCTTTCTAGTTCAATCAACTGTATAATTAAAAGCACAAAAAATTGGTTGTATGTTCAACTTTTCTATTTTCATAAATACTATTTAAATTTGTATCAATTAACTACTACCCTAATTAAAAAAAAATCATATCCCTAATATGAATGAAAAAAATCTTCTTTTTTTCTATTCAAATTAGTATAAGTACTATAAATTTATAATAATTAAATAAATACTATTCAAATTTGTAAAGTATTCAAAAAGAAATTCAATTAATTTCTAATAAAAAAATAACTTCTAAAACAATTTTTATTTTTGCTTTTATCAATTTAATTACAAAAAAAATTATCACAATTTTATGTGATTAATTAAGACAATATAATACATTATTCTATATATTACATTAATTTATTAAAACTAAAAATTATATCAAATCACACAATTAATTGTATTTGTAAAATATGTGAATTTTTTAAAATTATAATAATTACAAAATTAGTTGAAAAATTATAGTGAATTCATTACTAACTAATTGTCATAACTAAATTAAAACTTATTAAATTTTAAATTTCATACTTGTATTTGAATTTGAATTTTAAATTAAATTTATTAATATAAAAATCTATTACAAATTTAAATAAAATTTAAAATAATTATTTTCTCATAATCATAACTATTAACACCATATTCTACTTAATTACGTTTATCTCAGCCTGACTTGCGACTGGACTCTACTTTTAAGTTGGTATTCGCTTCAAATTAATATAATAATTTTGTAATATAATAAATTATTATATTAATATAATATTTATTATATTTGATTTATTTATTATATATATTACATTAATTTTTTAAAATTTTATATCTTTTAATTAATATATTGATCCATTACATCTATAATATAATAAATCATAAAAAACAAAATAATAATCATTATAAATTATTTGATATTTTGACTTGTTATTTATTTTATTCATTACATATAATTGCATAATTTAGTGAAATAAACATAATTTTGAATATAGGTGGTGTTTGGATCGTGTCAAATCAATATAATAGTTCCGTAATATAATAAATTATTATATTAATGTGATATTTATTATGTTTAATTCACGTATTACCCCATGAGGTAATGCTATTATATTAATTTTAAAACTTTTTATTGTATCTTCCAATTAATGTACTGATCCATTTTGTCCATGATACAATATGTTATAATAGAGAAAAAAAAATTAAAAATAATAATAATTGCAGTTGATTTAATATTTTAACCTTTAATTTATTTTATTCATAACATAAAATCGTATAATTTAATAAATTAAATATGATTATAATTATTAATTAAATATCAAAAACTAATTAAATAAATATGTTATAATAATTTATTATTATTATATTATAATTTTATTAAAATATATAATTATATTATATTAAATTTCTATTCAATAAATTAAATTTAACTATAATATTATAATTATTACACAACAAATATTCGTATTGAAATAGGGACGACATACCTACTTCCGGATTAGGACCACGTATTTATGTTGAGATAGAGACGGATACCTTCTTTCTTATGAACAGAATCCCACGTGATACACAGCTTTCGGATTATTTTTCTTCCCTGGGTAGCACGGCGTGCACAAACGTCCCATTCTAATCTCTATGTGATTTGACACCCTTTTTAATTGATTTTTCCAATTACTTTTCAATGTTGCCAAAGCAAATAAGTGGTCATACCTTTTCTTTTAAATTATTAATATTATACTATATTTTTTGTTAATGGACAATCCAAAGTTATATGATAGGAATAGTAATTTGTGACAGAACGTATTGGATTACCATTGTTTATAAAAAAAAATTATTTATTTTAATTTAATATTATTTTAAATTATTTTATTTTATGATAAAAAATTAATAATTTTTTAATATTAAACTATTAATTTTATAAAATTATTTAATAGTTTAAAATAAAAAAAACTATTAATTTTATATTTTTTTATAAAATTATATAATTCTATATAAATAATCTTGTAAATAATGAAAAATAATTTATAGAACTATTTAAAGAATTATTAATCTCTTATTATAAAATAAAATAATTTAAAATAATATTAAATTAATATAAATAATTTAATTTTAAATATATTTTTTATAAATAAACGTAACCTTAATGTCTTTCGTATCCGCACATTAAACAAACAAATGTCCATCACATATTTAACTTGATTTAATCCCTCCATCCAATGAGAAGATACTCCGGCATATATATATAAAAGCCATTCCATAGTAAATAGCAAATCATAGGGTTGTGCAAACTTTTCGGTGCAATCAATTTTTTTGATATATTGGATAGGTGCAAACCAACCTGTTCAATATAAAAACGATTGATTCAATACCGATTAGTGATTTTAGAGTTTGGTAAATATCAGTTTCCTATTTTTATTAATAATAATAAAATATATATATATATATAATAATAATAATAATCGATATGACCCATAAAAATTAGTACCGAACCGGTACTGATATCGATACTGAGTTTTGACTTATTTCGGTACGTGTTCGATTCGAACCGATTTTTACCCGTTAAACACCCCTAGCAAATCAGTTGCTTGCCAGCAATCGATTTTTGGTTTCTACCGCAACAACTTGTTGCTGCACGGCCAATTTCAATACAAATGTCTTGCCACAACAAACTGTTGCGGCATATAAAATTTACAAAGAAATTGTCTCATGTATTGATTGCCGTAACAGTATTCTATATATATATATATATATATATATATACTTTGATGAATAAAAAAACTAATGCTAACACCCTACTCATGAAGCAAACCCTAAAATTTAGAATCGAGTAAATTAGTTAAACAAATTCAGGCAATTAGAAAACCACATTAGTAGAAAGAATTTAAATGTGAAAGCATTCCATGGAGAAGAGCAGGTAAGCTATCAGAGCAGTCATGTTATCGTAAACATGCAATTTCTCATCTTTCCATCTTTTGAAAAGTAGAAAGCTCTCAAGAGGCACCACCATGGTAACACATTATCATGCTTCATCTACTCTAAAACCTCCACTCGCATTTCCAACTCTTGTTTATTTAAAGAGACACTTTCAATGTCTTTACCACCACCATTGTTCCCTCCTCGGCACCGCCTGATACGAAATGCCAACACACCCTCTTCCCCCAAAACCTCCACTGTGCTCTCAACAAATACTCCATATCAAAATTCTAAATACCACCATTGAAAAACACAAACCCTGCCCTCCTCTTCCTTTTACCAGCTGGTTATATCATCTTCAGACAACGAAGTTACGGCCTCCTCCACTGACGCAGCTGACCACGCACGAACCGCCGGCTTTGGTTTCTTCATAGGTTGATTTTATAGTTGAAGAAGTAAAAGAACTTCAGATGCACCAACTATGATGGCTATAATAATGTCTCTTTGGATAAATTTTTGTAAGATGGGCGTGTTGGGCGGCAATAATGTCATGGGGCATTTGGTATGTGGTCAGCTGTGTCAAAAATTACAGTATTGCTCCTGCATATCTAATTTTCCGTGAGCTTAAGCCAGATTTTTTTTTATAGGGGCGGAACATAATACTGGAAAGCCATAAATAATTTAATAGCGTTCTGGGGCACCGTCGACCACGGTCCAAATTTTGTGGATAAGTTTATACTTTTTGGTTCAGACAAGATTTATTTGTATCGCAGCCCTTTATAGTCCACAAAGTAGATCATTAAGTTTGATATTCATATTATGATACCCGAAAAATGACATAAAAATTTAAAATAATTCTTATTTTTGGAATAGAGAGTATTTTTTTTTATATTTTTCCAAAAAGTATTATATATATTTTATTTTATTTCATAAACCTTGGGGGCCTGAAATAAAAATATCAAAATTTTATAGGCTTAGATAAAATTTCAAAAAATTGATAGTAGCCTGGCCCCTCCGGCCCTATAGTGGCTCCATCCCTGTCCCTGTCTAAGATGAATCCGGTTATTATAAAGTGAATTTCATGTTAAATTTATTTTTAGACCAATAAAATATTGACACGCAGATAGAGAAAACACTCTCCAGCCTGCGTATCAACATATTATTGGTATAAAAATAAATTTACCATGAAATTCACTTCATAGTAACCGGGTCCGTCCAAGACAATGAACAACTATAATTATGTACCCCTTTCTTGAAGAATATTGATATTGCCCTAAATAATTATGACTTGGTCCTTATAAGTTATAATTTAATGATAATCAGTGTTCTAAAAAATCTACTTTAAAATTTTTTATTTTTTATTTTACCAAAAATGGCATATTTCGATAAGGAGGGAGTATGTGTATATTTATCCCTATTATTATGTACCCCTTTCTTGAAGAATATTGATATTGCCCTAAATAATTATGATTTGGTCCCTTATAATTTAATGATAATTAGTAGTGTTCTAAAAAAATCGTTAGACGGACTTGAGTGGCAAAAGAGGCGCCTAATGCCTAAGCTGCTTGGGAATTCTCCTAGACGAATTAGGTATTTTCTTAGGCAATATTCTTTATTAGTAAATTCATTTTAAGAATTATAGAGGTTCACAACTTTTACTAAATCGATGCGATAAAGTTCTGATTTCGCTTAAGCAAGGGCCTAGACAACCATCCAAAGCTAGGCGGTATCTCTATCACCTAAGGCTATCACCTAAGGCAGAGATTTTTAGAACACTAATGATAATAATTTGAGCCCCAAATCCCACATTATATAAGTCACATGCAGACCATGTGACCTCCTTTGTCAAATGTTGTACAGAATGCACTAAAAGGGAGGGTCTTCTAGCGGATGCCAACTTCGAGAGAGATTCGGAACAGATAAGAAACTTTAGAGGAAGTTTCTGAACATCTTGGATACCGTAAGGCGAGGGTTTTGTCGTTAATCTATTAAAATATTAAAAAGGGGAAATAAAACATAAAATACCCTTTACACTTCAAATAGTGTCAAGGTAAGACTTCAATGTGACCCTTTATTTTTCGCATGTAGTTAGGGTAAGACCGTACTTCCCACGGCACTGGGTTTGACACGAATAGAACATAATTGACAATACTCCATCAACCATGAATAAAAACCTAATGGTGACTCCTACTACTACTACTACAGTGTTCCAAAAAATCTCTGACGTGTAATCTTGTGCGTACTATCAAGTATCAACCTCTCAAACTCTGCCTAGTCAAGACTAAAGTTAACCTACAATTTCCAATACAACTACTATACGAGACGAGCAGTGCCACACGTTGCCCAGGGTTTTGAGTGAGTAGGATTGTGAGACTGGTCATACACTTTCAGATTAGAATCTCTAGAGGGAAATAACACAATGCAATTGCAAAGAAAAAGAGTAGAGGTAAGAAAATTGTTTCTGTAGAGCCTGGAGAGGAATCAAAGGGGAGGTGATTCAGACAGAAAATGAATGTTGCACCTTAACAGAAATTGTGGTTTTGATAACCCAACAAAATATCACCTTGTCCTCACGGCTGTGTAATTACAGGGGCTCCTAAGTGTCGTAGACTCTCGTAGCCTAGCCTGGGAGATGTGCAAGTGTGTGGCTTACCCTGGGGTGAGGAAGTTTGCTAGCAAAGCATGCTATGAATCCCTTGAAGGCTACACGAATGTTGCCGACAGAAAAGCATGGTCATGAGAGGTGTTATGTGCTCCAGATTTCCTAAGTGAACTTGTCATACACAGTAACATAGAGAACAGTATAAAGCAAACACATATGAACATTAGGCCCTAACAAGATGATGCTTGACCAAGATCAAATAAAGCAAGAATAAATTCAGTTTATCAATGCTTCTACAACTCTAGAATAACAAATTCACTTTAAGAAAGTAGCAAATTTCATTCGGCATAATGTGAAAAAGGTATCCAAAAATATCTCAAGCAAGCTCTGTTTTCTTAAAAAAAAACAAAACATTGATACTTTCATTAGTCCATTTTATAACAATCAGAATATAATGTAGCAGAAACTGCTAGCAAAAACAAATTAATACTTCTGCCAGAAGAAGAGAGAACATATGCAAACAATTGAAAAGAAGATAACGATAAAACAAATCGAAACAGACTAAATGAAAATTAGGAAAAACAATTTGTTTGTTTCAGTTCTCTTAACCCCATTTTTGAAAGTCATACTCACAGCTCAAAACATTGCAAAAGGGGGAAATATAAAAGCAATATTCTATCTGGGTGTCACATAGTCCAAACAAAAATTATGTACAAAGGCATATCTAATGTTGCTCTCACCATTAAGGTTGTACTTTGGATGTAAACATTAGCTCGCGATTTGAAGTAGTTGACAGCCATCCTGGAAATGTTGGTGAGGGTAAAATATTTGCAGGCCAGTACGGCCTTTTACAATGCCCTCCCTTATGCCCTTGCAGTTCTAGCTAACACTGGTCCTGCCCCACTTCATTTCTATTGGGATTACCTCCCGCATCGATAGTAATCAAGTAAAGATGAAGTAAGCTTCATCGCTCTAAAACCATTTTGGGGAGTCAAAATGAAGCAAAGAAAGCTACAGAAAACATTATTAACCTGATGGAGACATGTTTGTCAACCGTCACAACCTTTCCTCTGCCAAGCGAACAGCTCGAGTGGAGCTTTTAACACCTCGGGTTATTTCCTGACTGCACAACAAATCAAGCGAGTATTTCCAGAAACTTAATTGGGGTAAGGATGCACACATAAGGATTCAAATTATTATGCTAACCCCAAATCACTGAGCTCCATTGTTAGGTCACTGATCTCCATTCCAGATAATCAAACTGCTGCCATCGTGTCAGGGAGCTCTTCTCTTGTGACATCGAGTAGCTTCTCCAGCGACTCTGCTGCTCTCTTAAATGCCTTCAATCCATTAAAAGTTGCAAAAAATAATACATCAATCATTAACCTGGTTCAAGTAAAGGAATTTATTCCCTTTCATCTAGTTTTGTCAAGCCAAAGAACCAGTGATCATGGGAAATGAGACAGTTAAAGTTTGATTTATTTAATCAAAAAAAAATTCTATCAACAGGATTTTCAATTTCTATCCATCTCAAAAACCTAACTTAAGCTCAATGTTGTTTAGGTAAAATCCCCATTCTCAAGTTCAGATGAAATTTACAAGTATACTAAAGACCAAAGTATTGATGAAAGGGTAGACGTACAAAATTACAAACCAAGAGCGTTGGAATTGCAGAGAAAAAAAGTCAAGTTGCAGAGACGGCAGCCTGCAAAAGAGAAAAGGACAATGAAAACAGATCATCTACAAGAGTAAATACAAAACCAAAAATTGAAAAGAAAGAACTTTTAATTCTCTCCAGCACAGCTTGATTTATAAGTTATAACACATAAACAAGACACAAGGAATTACACTTAGACATCAAGAAATAGCAACAAACAAAAAAAAAAACTATCCTGAATCCTAACACCAATTATTATAAAGGAACTTCAAATGCCTCAGCTCATGCAAATTCAGTTCTAGGTTCTATGTATTGATAACTACAATAATTGGTCCAATTTTCAATAGGGTTTGTATGTGCTGTAGCAATCGAGCAAAATAACTAATAAATAACTACAAATTAATTTAATAAGGAAAGAACTCACCAAATTTGTGAAAAATGAAGTAAAAAATTTTATGTGTTTGCTGAACTTGGTGCTTAAGACGTTATTCAACCCAACTTCGGTGCAAGGATCTCACGACCGAACCAGGGATGCTAACTCAGTTAGGATCTTGCAGACCTGTCTGGAGCAATTATCTAATGTATCTGGCCTACAGAGTAATGCAACCAAAAGCATGTGTTTTTTATCTCATGTTCCTTCAGACCAAACTGAGACAATCCTATCTTGTCTGGGCTTCCAATTGGGAACCTTTCCTGCTAAGTTTCTAGGTCTCCCTATTATCACTACAAAGATGTCCCTGGCTGACTACCAGTCTCTTCTTGACAGAATCAGGAACAGAATTCTCTCATGGACAAACAATTTCCTCTCATATGCCGGCAGATTGCAGCTGATAAAGTCCGTTCTCTTTTCTATACAATCATTTTGGTATGCTCATTTTCTTCTTCCTGCTACTGTGATGAAGGAAATCAGAAGTTTTCTAAGTAGATTCCCGTGGAAGGAAACATTGATGCGAAACATGGTGCTAAAGTTTCTTGGAGTAAAATCTCACTTCCATACAGTGAAGGTGGGTTGGGAATCAAACTGCTTGAGGACTGGAATTCTGCTCTCATCCTCTTCACGCTTTGGCAGATTATTATCCATTCTCCCAAATCTTTATGGGTCTTATGGGTTAGAACTTACCACATTAAGACTAAATACTTATGGATCATGTCTATTCCAAAAGATTGCTCCTGGATTTGGAGGAAAGTCCTCCAATCAAGAGCTATAGCAACGCAACACATCAGATACAGAATTGGGAATGGTAACTCTATCAATCTGTGGTTTGATCCGTGGCTTTCAGCTGTTCCTCTAGCATCCTCTACACACTCCTCTCTTATTAGTAATTCTAGGCTTGCACAGAATACTACTGTTAGTAGTATTATTCATAATTCTACTTGGTTCTTGCCTTCTTCTACTCACAGTGAGGTTAGTGCTTTTCGGGAATCCTTTGATGATTGTAGGCAATGTAACTCTGCTTCTCCAGATATTATTTTGTGGGATCATATTCCAGCAGATGATGTCAAAGCTGCAAACATTTGGATTTCTATTAGACAGTGAAGCCAAACTATTCTTTGGCATAAATCTTTAACACCGAGGATGTCTTTCGCTCTTTGGCTTGCTTACCACAAAGGTCTGAGAACCATGGACAGATTACTTGATTATGGTATTGATTTAAATGCTACGTGTGTCTTCTGCAATAATGAAATGGAAACCTTCAATCACCTGTTTTTTAACTGTTACTACACTTTTCAAGTTCTTGTCTCTGTAATGAGAAGTTGTGGTTGGAGGGGTTACTCCGGGAGCTGGGATCAAAATACTAGCTGCATTATAGATTGTTCTAATTATTGTGTCCGAAGTGATGTTATGAAACTTGGGTTTGCTGTTGTGGTTTATTATCTTTGGCTAGAGAGGAACGCACAAATTCATCAGGATAGAGCCATCCCAGTCAGAACTATTGTGAAGGATATTTTGCATACTATAAAATGTAAACTTAGTTCTTATATGAAGTTTAAGAAAGTCAAGGCCAGATCCTATTTTAGGCACTTAAAATTGTAATCTTATATAGTCATGACCTCATAGGGTCTGTCATATGATTTCTATGCTATATTGTGATTGGGGATCCCATGTACATCTTTTTTCTTTTAATATAATTAAATTTAGCAACAACAACAACAACAAAAAAACTCGATATATGCTCTCACAATATTTTTTATAACAAGAAAAATCTTTTAAATTTTTCTTACTTATCTCAAGCCTTTTCCTTGCTTTTTTCTCTTCATTTTTTCACTCCCGTTTCTCGATCTCTTGAATGGGATGCTCCTGTTTCTATTTATAAGGTGGATGGTGGCTTCGTTGGTCAATTACTTAACGATCGTGCACCTTGGTTGATCAATTACTTAAGCATTTGGAAACTTAGCCTTGGAGCCCAAGAATTTTGCCGCCTCAATTGCCCAACTAGGAGAAGCTAACGGATAGGAAAAATTACATCATACTTGTGAATTAGCATGAGGAGTTTGACCATACTAATTTGAGAATTCTTCATAATTAAGAAAATATATTAATATTTAAGAAAGACAGTTTTTAATTATTAAGAAAACAAATTTAAAATTATATTCAACAATATAATCCAAAAAACATTTGCAAGAATGGCACTCAAGCCTATGGGAAGGTAGTCTGTTGTATTTATATCTATCATTAGATTACGTTATATGGTTCAAAGACTTGTCATGTGATTCTCGGTTCAAAGAAAATGAAATACAATTGTACTATCAATGTTGCACTTCAAAATTAAAAGAGTCCATTCTATGTATGGGGCAAATATATGTCATGAGTGAAGGATGGCTTTTAAGCCTAAATGAATTGGGTGCGGAGTGCCTGACAAGCATACTAAAGGACTCACCTATATTGGGGTGGAGATTTAGACGTCTCCTATGAATCTAATAGGTGGATTCCTAGAGCCCTCGCAGAACCATGATGAGCACAGGCCATTAATGTGCAACCTGTGTGACAACAGTAAGTCAGCTACGTGGCAACAATACGCAGCCTGTGTGGCAATGCTAAGGTGGTATGATAGTTCAAGACATGGTTTACTACACATACATATTGGTGAAAACATGACAAGATGTAGATGATATGGTAGAACAAGATGGATGCACTACGCATACTCATCTTTGATTGGTATTTGTGTGATATGGCCAAATATATTGTTAAGTGTTATACACTGTCACACTCTTGTTTTGATCGATTTAAATCTTTGATTGGTATTTGTGTGATATGGCCAAATATATTGTCAAGTGTTATACACTGTCACACTCTTGTTTTGACCAATTTAAGTAAAGATTCAAGTCTACGGACATCTTTATGATACATAAATACTAAGGTTCTCTTAAAAGAAATAAGACTATATGCTCTCTAATAATTTAAAATCTGTGGGGGATTGTTGAATATAATTTTAAATTTATTTTCTTAATAATTAAGAATTGTCTTTTTTAAATATAAATAATTCTCAAATTAGTATAGTCAAACCCCTCATACTAAGTAACAAATTTTATTGGATCAATACATCTAGAATGATGTAACTTTTCCTATCCGTGAGCTTCTCCTAGTTGGACAATTGAGGCGGCAATATTCTTGGGCTCCAAGACTAAGTTTCCAAATGCTCAAGTAATTGACTAACCAAAGCGCATAATCCTTAAGTAATTGACCAACCAAGCCGCAATCCACTTTATAAATAGAAACAGGAGCATGCCATTTAGGACGAAGAGAGAGAAAAGGGAGTGAAAAAAGAAGAGAGAAAAAAAGCTAGGAAAAGGCTTGAGATAAGTAAGAAAAATTTAAAAGATTTTTTTTTTACTTGTTGCAAAAAGTACCGTGAGAGCATATATTGAGTTTCTTTGTATGCTCAAAAGTCTTATTTTAAAATAGAGAACAATAGTCTTGTTACATTGAGTGTTTGGTAGGTGCACATCAACATTCTCTGTTGTTGTTTCTAGAGATAGTTCGGTCATGAGATCCTTGCACCGAAGTTGGGCCGAATAACGTCTTAAGCACCAAGTTCAGCAAACGCATAAAATTTTGTACTTCTTTTGTTCACAAATTTGGTGAGATCTTTCCTTATTAATTTAATTTGCAGCCATATATATATATATATATATATATATATATATATGTGTGTGTGTGTGTGTGTGTGTGGTGACTTAGATAAAAGTTTTTTATGTGATTTGATAACAGAAAAGAGGAAATTTACATTATGTTTGTGAATTTTGGATACAAAAAAAAGAATTAAAATTTTAAATTAGTATGGAGAAAAAATAATTGAAAACTTACAACTCTACTTTTGTGTTTTTTATGTTTATACCTGACAAAAATTTAACTTTAAATATAAATTACCATTTTATACTTATATTAAATCTTCCTATGCTTGTATATAAAGAGTAATATAGAGACAACAAAAGATTTACTAAAGTCTTTCTTTTTCCTCCAAATCAGTTCAGTTTTTAATGGAAAACTTTAGCATGAAAACTGGCCAATTTTTTGTCTACCTATTTCTTTTCTTTCGCGTCCCTTAATAAACTCACAAACAAGATATTTATATAGAAAATTTAAATTTTTCATTCATTTCTTTTCTTTTCTTTCTGTTTTAAAACTTAAAAAAATATTATGAACAAAGTATAATTTACTATCATTTATAGCATATAACTTTCAGTACTAAATCCTTAGTTAATAGTAATGTTAGATTTGTGTGCATAAAATTATTTTCAAAAGACCTAATTTAAAATTGTATTTCACATTTTGGAAAGAAAGGAGTATATTGTATTTTAATTTTTTTACTTCACTCTAATTTTATTTTGTAATTCAAATATTTCTGTAAGTATAAAAAATAATTTTGCATGAGCTGAAGTCAAATTCTGGATCCGCCACTATTTGCAGTTATGTATTAGTTATTTTGCCCAATTGCTCCAACGGTATGCAACTCAATAGCAAATTTCTGGATGAATATATCAAATTTTCTAAAGGAAACACCTTAAAAAAGTGAGGGAAAATGAATAAAAAATAAAATTAAAATTAAAACTATCCCAAAGGTTCATTCTTTACTAATTACAAACAGAGTACTACATTTTCTGGATAAGCTAACAGATTACAGAATGTATGAATGGAAATATGGGTTAATGTGAATTTAATTATTTTCACCTAATAAAATATAAATACATTGCTGGCTTGAATAAAACAATAAATGAATTATAGAAATAAAAATTGAACAGATAATTCTAGAGAGAGAGAAATTACTGGGCAAGCGATGAAATTGAGGGTTAGAATATGGCGTTGAGTGAGGTTCCAGTGTGAGAGCTGAAGCGAAGGGGAAGAAGATCCCACGGCGGCAGTAAATTGAGAAGAAACCGACGGCTCAGATGAAAGACGAACCGGCAATCACGTAAACGGACGGCGAGACTCGAATTTTCCGGTGATTTCATGGTTGCAATTGGATTTTAATACAGGGTTTAAAACCTGCAATTTCACAGCGCTAAACATTTGCCAACCCACTCTCTCTATCTCTCTGTAGGAATGCAACGTGCAGATTGTAGAGCTTCTCGCTCTCTCTCCTCTGTATATTCCTGGAAATGTCAGACTGGGAGAAGAAGGGTAGTTTTGTCATTATAAATGATGTTTCATGACAGGTGCCACACATGAGGGTTGACACGCTTGTATAAAATTGTGGGTTTTGCACTTTTGCACAACACAGCACACGCCCACCTCACTATACATTTTATTCCAAGAAAATAATATTCACCTTTATAATTAAATTACCATTTTCTTGAAATATCAAGTAGTAAACTTTAACATGGATTAAGAATATATTTCTCTTTTTCTCTAAATAATATTCTTATATTCTTCAAATAAATTTCGATTTTAAAAAAATTAAATATTTACAAAGGAAAAAATTAATTTTAATATAATTTCTCTATTTGCTTGCCTTTGTTTTACAAATACATATTTTAGAACGGAAATAATAATAAATAATTAAGATAAGAATTAAGTCGAATACAATTCCCAAGTATGTCTCTATTGGACAAAAAAAAGATTTCTTTTTTCTTTTGACAAGGTTTGAATTAAAATACTTGGTCATAAAGTTTTTAAATTTTTATGAGTAAGAAAATCTTTCATAAGCCCTGCATTGAAATAGTTCTCTCTTTTTTATGACACTATGAGAATAATATATTTTTTTAAGATAAATTTATACACATAATATTTAATTATTATATTTATCTGAACAATTAAAAAATATAATTTTATATTAAAATTCGTATTAAATTATATTTTTTAACGATTAAAATTAATTTTATGTTTAATTTTTGTGCATAGTGTTATTCCTTTTTTTAAGAGGAAGACTAGACTCAAATCCTACCTTCTCACCCTTTCTTAGATGGCTTGCACGTAATATTATTCAATGTTACTAGTAAGATATTACGAGAGAGAGGTGCAGCAGAGAGCTCGATGATTGTCTTCGCTCTGTGTTAAAAAAAAATGAGAGTTTAAATTTTTACGGTGAAAAAATAATATGTAAAAGTTTAAATTATATCTTAAACTAATATACATATATATATATATATATATATATATATATATATATATATATATAAAGAGACTCAGAGAAATTTTCTTTTTTCCATTTTCATCTCGTATTTACAAAATAATGGCCACAGGTTTCCCTACAACATTCCTGACCATTCTAATATACTCTCTTATCCAAGTATTTTTCAACTTGGGAGTCACACCTATATAATTCTACTTATATTTCTAACACCTAATAACAACCTATTCTCCTAAATATTTTTCTACTCATTTTTTGAACCATCTTCTAACTTACTGGTTCCACTGAATATTCCTCACAACCAGGCCCATTAAAAGACAAGCTCAACTGAGAGAAGAAGAGCACCGTATTTAACCCGTGTTCATGTCATTTTGAATAACTTTGACGACTGTTGCATTGCAAAAGAAACACCTCTGGCAATTTAGAAGATGCCTGGATATGCAGCCAAAGCAAGATACATGGGAACACGGTACGAATCTGGTATCTGCTTCACACGCATAACAGATGCAACACGTTCTATCATCGCCTTCTCCTTCACATCCTATCCTCTCAGATTCATGTGAGTTGATTCGACAAATAAGGAGGCTTGAAATTTTTTCTAGCTGTCTGAGTTTTTCAAGATGAACATCCCCCCTGAAGGAGACAGCCTGCAAATTAATGGAGAAAAAATGGCTATAAGAAAGCAAGGGAAAAGATATATAATTTTTAAAATAATACAGGGCAGGCTACAGGAGTTTGAAATATGTGATTGCATAATCTGTGGCAAGCAAAAACAATGACATACACAAGCACAAAAGATCTTATTATCCAATGAAATCCATCCAAACTATTCTTATAAACTGAAATTTGCGAAAATCCACACAAGCAACCCTAGATTTCCAAAAAAGAGTTGGGAGAGCTGAAATCCACAACACACTTTCAAACAAGCATAAATTCAATGAATGAAGTGAACAATGGATCAAATGAGAACAGAGAGGAACTGTGATAAGGGGTTACACAATAATAATGTACAGCATTCACCGTGCCAACACAAAATGTGTACAAATGAGTATATGTATAACTATAATCGATGCATGTAAATATCCATGTAAATATCCAACACTAACTTCTTTTGTATAACCACAAAATGTGTACAAATGAGTATATGTACAACTATAATCAATGCATGTAAATATCCAACGCTAACTTCTTTTGTATAATATTTCTTGTTCATACATTCTGCTATGATAAAAATCTTTATTTTGGTTTCCCCATCATTATTACATCTGTACTTACAAAAAGAAAGTCTATCTCAACAGGCGATGGGTTTTTGCTTACACATTAGTGCACTTAGAAGTGTCTTGCCATAAAATTTCAACTTGCAAATAAGAAAAAGAAAAAAACCAGTGGATATAATCATACTCGTTCACAAATTCTAGGACAAATATAGAAGCAGAGTCCAATCGAGTTTTGGCAAGGCAAACTGCTTGACTAATATTTAAACAAGTCCAGTCAAGTACAGAGCTTTAATTTGTGGGACAAGATCAACTCGAGTAATAAACGAGTTGCTCTCAAGGCAGGTCAAGCTTTAACCAAGCTTATTATTTATATTCCACCATATTACTCCCTGCTTCCCACATTATTTGCAACTCTTTTTTTAAAGTGTGGCATGACTTTTAAGACGTATCAAAAGTATATTTAACATTACTTTTTAAAATATTTATAATATAATTAAAATTATAACATTTGAATATATATATATATATATAATAAAATCTAAATATGATTTCAGAACGTCTTATAATATAATATGTGCCACACACTCTAAAAAAAGAGTTAAAAATAATACCAGTCAAACGTGTTCACTTTTTTCTAAATTCTGAATAAAATAGCTAAACAAGTAATATAAAATATGTACTATATATAATCTGGCAAAGACAATTTGGTCTCGAGTCCGATTAAACGAGTCGATCCCTAGTCAGGTTTTAAACAAGTTGAGTTGAGCCAGACAAAGAGGAATACGAGCTCGCCTCAACTATATATGCGTGTGCAAAGAGGTTAACCAAGCTCAGCTTGCTAAACAGACTCGAGCCAGTCTGAACCAGGCGTTAACAAGTCATGCTCACAAGCAGCCAGTTCATGTACAGCCCTAACAATGTATGACCATTAGTTTCAGAAGGAAGAGGAGCAGCTGTGGATGAGTTGGGTTGATCAATCTATTACCGTACTATTTTTTTTGATAGGTCAATCTGGCTCCTACTTATGGAGCATCATACATTTAAAGCTTTACAAATATATTATAAGTTACTACCAAGTCAAACGAAAATCTTGGAAAATAAAATTTGGATGCTATGTGCTCCAAACATTAATTTCAATTACTAAAGCATATCATAATATTTATCCAGAGATCTGCACATATCTACGCGTAAACCTGTAAATGTAAAGAGACCCAGCTAATGCGAATGAGTACTTACCCAATTGTATTCCAAGAGATACTGAAATCCACAAAGAACAGTATCAGGGCAGTCCATACTTGCAAATATCCCAACAATATCATTCTGCTTTGTGTCCATACTAGCATCAAACAAATTTAAGATAATGCCAGCAAGTGGTGCTAATATCATTCCTCGGTTTACCTTCTCTAGAGACTGACCAGGTCGTCTAAGTGTCCTGCAGTAACAACATGCAATAGGTAAGGGATACTCAATGAGGGTGGACAAGGAGTTCACCCGCCATATAACAAGTGGAAATAAAAAAAGAGCACTCAAGAGAGAGTAGCTCTCCTAAAATTCTCATGTAAAATTCAACAAAGCAAAGATTATCAAGGAAAACCAGGAATTTTAATTTATTTTGTGTTTATCATTTGTAATTCAAATGACGAAACATAGTTACTCAACATCGTAATGCACAATGAAAAAGAACAGCACTAGATAGCGAGGCTGCAAGGGGGAACAACTCAGGTATTACTTCCCTCGTAAAATAAAAGGAATATTTGCCTTATTTTTTAAGGCGTATGGCATATACAGAGAGTTAGTTGACATAAATTGCTGAAAATTTCATTAACAAAAACTTACAATTCAAAGAACTCAGGATCAGCCGCTGAAGTTAATTGATTCAGAGTAAAGACAATCAATTCAATCAATCTACGAAGGTTTGTATCCAACCCTGATAGAAATGCTTGAGGGATTTCACGGGTACAGAACTCCAGCACTCTTGCAAGATTGCAATAGAGGTCAAATATGACGCTGCATTTCCTCTGCCGTAAGTCCATGATCTGAAAAGTAATGGAACAAGAGGTAAATTGTTAAGAAAACTGAAAATAAACCCGTACGTGAAAGGAAAACTAATAAATCATCAATAAATAATAAATGACTCTAAAAACTGAGAAATCATAGACTAATAATGCAGTAAGTATCACATAAGGTAAACATGAGAGTTCAAATCTTATCTTCTAGTAGCAAAAGAAGGAACTTAACAGAATCAGAAAGCAGAACTTCAATCTTATTCACCAGAAGCTCATGTCCCGGCCTTGTGTTAACTAAATTTTCCTCAGGGTTCAAAAGGCAAAATATCAAGGAAACCAAGATAGAAATATATATATATATTGTATAGAGAGAGGGAGAGAGGGAGGGAGGAAGGGGGGAGAGAGAGAGAGAGAGAGAGAGAGATCATTTGGCTATCTTATGTATCAAATAACTTCTGCATTCCTTTAAGAAAACACCTCAATTGTTATAGCTAGTAATTTTTTCAGTAACAAACACATTCAATTTTTTTACTTTTCTTTTATTTTATTCTTCAAGTTTAAAAATGTAAGGTACAGAGTCCTTGTCCTTAGATGCATATCTCAGAATTAAAACAAACCTAATCTGGGAGCATAAACCCCAAATTATCAAGGGACAAAACATTACCTATGTTTTATAATAATACAACCTAACAAGGAATCTAATTATTCAAAGATCATCCTGAAATAGGATGGGCTCATTTAAATGGGACAGTTTATACCAGGAACTAGGAAGCTACACTTCCCAGACCTAACTCCTCACTCGTGATTACTAACTCGTGACTCTGAAGTTGCCAACTCAAATTTACAGTCCCAGGAAAGACTGAAAGATCTCGAACAGTTCGGAAACCTTATGAATCAGGTTGTCCAACTAACTATCACCTTCCTCATAGATGTAACACCAACATGGAACCTGTGGTTCTGAAAATCGTAAGTGAAAAGTCGGATTCTGTCTAAGACAGACCTTCATCAGAGAAGTTGAGTTGACTAGATACATGTGAGTATAGATCAATCATAGCCTCTAAAATAACCAGAGACTTTGCGTACAAGAGAGAATTGTGTAGTTCAGTTATTGACCCACCAAGTAGATATGCATCCTCTTATTTATATCAGTTCCATCATTTGATAGGAAAATAATTAGAAATATCCCTAGTTGGCCAAATCAGGTAAAAAGAAAAGCATAAAAAATATTCACATAGTAACTAACAGCACAACCCATGTCAGAACTATATTAACATTGGAATGTGTTTGCCAATGTTGCTTCTGTACTCGCCAGCCCAGCAATTTGCCCTCTTGGCACAACATATGTTGAACAACAAGCATAATATAAGTAGCCAAACACATAATCTTACACCAGTAAGCTACAATGTAGACTATCAATATCACAACGCTCATAAATCAAACATGACAACTGCAACTTCACTTCCAGATGCTTTCAAAATCTTTATTGAACATGAAAAATATAGATTTATATATGTCAATACGCACCATTTAGTCTTAATAGTAACCTCGGTAACATACTAACACTTTTAATAAGTACCCTACCTTGTATTTCTCTTGGATTTCTCGAATCGAAACAGAGAACTCAGTCATTGCCCAGCTCAGGGTGTTAAACAAGCGATTAAGAAAAGCTGAGAATAATTCTTCATCCTGGATGCAAGCCTTCCGCAGCAATTTCTTTTATAATCAAAACCCAAAATGCACAAATTTTAATTATCAGAGTCCCTCTAGAATAAATTAGAACAGGAAAAGGAAAAAAAGCACACAAGTAATCGCAAGGTTCATCAATTCACCTGAAAAGTAACTGACGATGTTGAAGATTCCCCATGCTTGGAAGAACCAAATCCAGAACCCTTGCACAGCCGAAGAAGTATATTTGTTACAGGGATCCAGGATCTGTTATCAAATGCTGACAACAACGCTCTTGGCATATTCAGGGTAGCTGCTTCATTGCTCTCAAAAGCAACCAAAAATTCCCTGTACTGTACCAGTACAGAAATAGATTGGATAAGAAGATCCCTCAGTTCTGCACTTGATATCCTTGGGTCGTTAAAGTGGGTAACGACAAAAGTCACCTGATGGACAAGACATACCAAGGATAATTTAGTTGGAATACATATCGATTTAGAATACAACATGCTCGTACTACTTACAGAGGCACCGATGAAAAGGCACATAAAAAAAGCAAGAAAAAAATCTTATTCGCAAGTGTAAAACAAATAACTCTCTAAAAAACCGAGCATTACAATCAGACAATGTCCCCCCCAAAAGACCAAAGATCGCACGCTTCCAAAGCATATTAGTACCCTTCCTCCCTCCAAAACTTCATCACCTTTATCTAGCCTTGACATGAACAAATTATCTTTCGATATAAATTTCAAATATTGGGTTATCAAACACCCTACATCATACAAGACCCATATCCGACCATCAGTGCAGGAAATGATAAGCATATTCAGAGGGGGAAAAAGGCAAAAATGAGAAGTAGAATCAATTTGTGGCACACTCACAAGAGATTTACTAACTTACATGCCAAGAAATGTTTCATCTTAGAGAAAGAAAAAGACCTCAATAATAAGCACAAGCATACTGAATATGGAACTCAATTAACAAACACAGCGAGCACGATTCTTCACCAACAGTTTCAGCTACAAATTTGCAATATGATATTCCAAGTACCACGACATTTCTTGGAGGATCTCAAACAATATCAGATACAAAAAATTTAGATATTCTGAAGTTATAATAATCGTATTCAACAGTTCTCAAGTGTGTCTAAAAGTTTCAGTCTTTGACTTTAGCCGAGACTTCTCACTCACTCCACATGAGACCTATTATCTGCACACTTCCTAAAGGAGCCTTCACTAATACTCTTGAAAAGAGGGAAAAAATACCCCCCCCCCCCCCCCCCAAAAGACCCAAACTGTTTTAAAGAAAAGCCAATGATGCAACAAGCATGGAAAAACATGCCAAGATATAGCTACCGTCTGTAAATAAATATCTATGATAGAGTGTAGTGGATATAGTTATAAAAATACTTCATAACTGGGATATTGTTAATATTGAAAACAATTAAATCAAAAACAGCAGAAGTATATGTTTGTGTCATATAAGTACATTTCCATGTGCCGATGTCTGTCTGTGTAATACCTAACTGTCTTATGTTGTTTTCATTCTTTTGTGAATTTTATGTGATTTCCAGACAATAGCACTAAGAAAGCTCTAGTTTCAACGTTCCTCTAGTTTCAACGTTCACATTTCATAAGTGATAATCTAGCAAGTGATAAACAAAAATGGTCAGTGAAGACATACGAAAGAGGCAAGCCCTTGCTTGATAAATATTGCAGAGGGGACAAATGGAGGATCACTCTTACGCAAGACATGGAAGCAATCAACCTGCATGTTCCATAAAAGAAAAAACCAATGAATAGCTGGGAAGAATTTTAACAGATTAAAATGTGTATGAAGCACTAAAATAATCAACTAACTGTACCAAGAATATAAAATTTTGAAGTGAAATAGTAAAAGGCACAAGTTTCCGAGAAGGTTCGCAAAAATAATCATGAAAAACATACAAATTTTCCATTCTCTCTTTCTTCGAAACATGAAATACTCATGACATAACCCTCTGGCAGAAGTGATGAAAATCAGTTTACTAATGACCATAAAACAGAGGGGGTGAAATGGAGGAAGCAAAAACTAAACAAAGAAAAGGGAAGGATCACATGTGTAATAATTGCATAAGCAGGTACACAAAGGCTAAGAATCTGTAGTAAGAACACGGATAGAGAGCGATAGAGAGGGTGGGAGGGCGGGTGGGCTGGGGAACACCATAATCTTAATCAGATAAAGCTCTCGATTAACAACTTCAGATACATCAGTTTTTGCAAGATTACGTACATAACAAGGATTACTATATGAAGTCTGAACAATGCAAAATCCAGCATAGCAGAGTAACTCATTAATCTGGATGATGCCTTCTGAGTCCCAATCTACAGTAACCAAATCTTCACAACCAAAAGGTTTGTGTAAAATTTCAAAATTATACTCATCTGTATGCACTAATAAACTAAAAACTTCTATAGCAAAAGCTGAAAAATTGATAATCATAATGAAAAGCTGAAGCTCACGAATACAGATACAGAGCTTGGCACAAGAAAGCAATAATTTATTAATTATTTAATTATATATTAAAAGGGGGGGAAAGGCAACTTTACCGACCAAAGTTTCCAGATAAAATTCCGGAATATAGATGAACACTGAATCCAATTTACTAAGGGCCAGAAGTAACTGAACAATCCACATGCATGCTGCATACATTCCCCGTTGCTTCCATCGAGTAAACAGAGAGATACGGTACCTGTCATACAAGACAAAAGAAAGGAGTATAAACAATCAATTACTAAACTCAGTTTGTTGAATTAAATGAGTAGTCCAAAATTGCCGATAGATGACAAATAAGAAACAAGCTCAACTGTACTGGTAACAGAGAGGTGGCCGTCATAATATAGTTGCAGCACAAAGTTAGAGAATTGAGTTTACAAGTGAATTAGTATGGCAGGAAAGAAATGGAAGTTTCAGAACTTACAATGAATTTAGGATTTGAAAACAAACTAAGGTTCAGTTTAATGGTTTGAAGTTTGGATGAAGCCTAAAGGAGAGACAACGAAAGTACCAAGAAGATTATTACAATCGCTTGGTATCAAACACTTGCAATGCAATTGCCAATTCAATTTTCATCAACTAACATATAATTAAAATCCGTTAAACATAAATCCAAAACCATGATAATAAATATAATTCTGGCCCCCGACTCCCTGAGATAAGCTAATCTAAACAGACTTACCCCCTAATAAGTGAAATTTGAACAGAAAAAAAAATCTAAAAAATAAAAGTTGGTTGCTGCTATAGTAATATAAACACGCACTACAAATTGACGGTCCCCTTTGTATTGCTATTCATAACTGACCTGCTGCTTAGTACGAAGATGTTAACTACAAAGCCAAAAAGACATAATGACCCAAAACCTACCAAATAAACCTAATAGCAGTAAATCGTCGTGAACAGGTAACATAGGGATAACTGTACCATAAATTACAGCCAGAAACAGAAAGCACAGCAACAGTTGGACAATTTAATTTTGGCCCAAGTTTGGGGACTCAAACTAGTGAACTGTATGTTATTTCGTAAGGCCTCTTCCATTTCTCCCACCACTTAGGGTTAACGTCTATGCATGATATACTTGTTGGAAAAAAAAAAAATAGCATTCCATGCACATAGGAATGTATGTCAAAAACATATTGAAGGTTAGCAACATAAACAAATGTTTCTCGAAAATCATTTTACCAGGCACAATTTCTAACACAATCCATGACTTCTTCTCGATAAACGCTACGAGCTTCCTTCAACCGCTTTAATTGCTGTCCTGTAGCTCCCTCTTTTATAATCTTATCCGTTTCTTCTAGGAGAGAAATTGATTGTGACTGATGAGAAATATACAAGGATACCTACAATGCAAAGGAATTATATCAGGTATTTTTGTCCAATACCTCAGCAGCAGATGAAAAATAACATATAAAATCATCAGCACTTTTGAATGGTACAAAAGTTGTCTCCTCAAGCCGGAGGCTGTTGGTGTTGCACAAAGGAGGAAAAGAAGAAGAAATATAACGGCAAGTTGTTGGAGGGTAAGTGCACATGCATTATAGCAGAAGCTGCACTGATCAGTGTAGAATCAATTTTACACATAATAAGCATATGAATTCTAGGTACAAGTGCAAACTCAGAAAAGTTTGTAACTAATATTAGAATATAAATTAGCCTGTTGACTTTATTTCTATGGATTCCTTCTATAGGCTCGTACCTCTGGTTTATTTGAGTTCTAACACTACTAGTATTATTAACAGGTATGAATTTTAAGAAATGACTAACTTCAAAAATGAAGCCAATCATATGCTATTCATCATTCTCTCACTATACCAAGCTCAGTAATCAGTACTGATGATTATATGTGACACAAACATTTAAATATAACACCTTACACCACATATATTCCAAGGATTGACTGGCTGAATGTCAATAAAGAATCAACAAACACAAAATGGCCAACGACCGGTCACTTAAGTAGGACGATTTCTTTATTAGTTAGATATCATATCAAGTATTTTTCATCTTCATTTTTGACATTGCATATTCATATCTTATGCAGTATGCTACTCACATCAATAAATTTGACAAAAACAGCTATTAAGTAACACTACCACTTAAAAGTTTATTCAAAACCGAAATACAAAGCATAATTTCAGATGAGATTGAGGGAAAACATGGGCTGATGTATTTATGCAAAGATTTTCACCTGCTTAAAGTTTGGCGCATGACCTAAATGGTATAATAAAAGCATTGCATCTAGAAGTTCCTCTTCTTTTAGTGTTGCAGAAGATGAAGTGCTCTCCAAAGGCATAATCCTCACCTGTTGCACCGGCCGATAACCAAACTCAGATTCAGACTGATCACTGGAGCTGGATTTATCAGCTATGTCATCATTCAAATTTCCAGTACTGCATTCTACAGCAATATGAGCAGATCTCTCTGGAAAAGAGCTGCAATGGCCCCGAGAACTTTTGGCTGTATATCTGATTGGATTCTTTGAAGTTCTTGTAAAATCATCATAGTTTGAACAACAACATGGCTTCTGCCTACCTAAGTGAGTTACTCTAATTTCTTCATCATCCATGCATCCTTCCTCCCATCTAATTACTTCTTCCTGGTCATAACTTATAGGATGGCATTTTACCAGATCACTGTATGATCCTCCAAACCTAGAGATGCCAACTCGATGAGGATCACTTTTAAGAAACAAGGCAACAGGGAAACTTTGTTGGCCACCCCTGTGAAGAAAACCAACATCAGGTCCTGCATCAATACCTCCGCCCTTCATCCAGCCACAGATGCCCCCCAGACCAAAACCTTCTGATAAATAATGAAGAATAACAGTGAACAGAGAAGCAATCACCGAGTTGCTTGATACCCCTGGAGGCGACATATTATGATCTGCTCCCCTATTCTTGAAGATAAGATTTTGTATAAACGTTCGAAATACTGAACCAGGCAACTGAGGAGGTGCTGTAGGTGGAATGAATTCCATGACTAAGCGACAGAGGTCCCTATGCTTCTCCTCAATCTGCAAAAGGAATGGGTAGTTATCTAATGGAAACATGACAAACTTGACTCTACATTATCAAATGTGTTGCTTTAATGTGAAACATCCATTAATAGAACTATAGGCCCCCTGTTGAGAACAATTTTTTAGACAAAACCATAATGTGAAATACAGACATGAAAGAATGTCAACCACTCCATCATTGCCCCAAGTTCCACTAGGCTTAGGAACCGGCTTGGAAGAAACTTCATCTCCTAAACCTCAAGACCGAAGTGTAAAAAATAAGCAACAAAGATATTATATCGCCAAAAAGAAAAAAGATAACAGCTAAACAATAAAGTTAGCATTTACAATTAAATGTTCTCCGGTATGTATTGATGCTGATGGTTTGTTTTTAGCTCGGAAAACTCCAGAGAAATGACTACACACTCAATAGTTTATCTACTGGCCACAAAAATTATAGAAGCAAGGAAGGGCAATATGACCACAGAATCAAACCTATATCATAAAAATAATCCAAGAAAGCTTACTTCTTTTGTTTTGGGAGGATGGAAAGAAGAAAAGCCAACTCCCATGTACGAATAGGAGATAGCCTTCATAGCACTGGAAGAGGACTGAAGTGAGCCTTAAATAGATTCCTTGTCGGAAGGAAAGAAAAAAAAAGGATTAGCTGAGACGAAATAAAGATATCAAGTTTCTACCAAGAAGAATGGAAGTTCGAATCATTAAAAACCGCTCTTGCAATTGGGTCGTTGCGATTACAGGTTGGATGTCTGATTGTCCATGCGGTAAAAATAGTATCATTTATTTGATTGCCAGTTCCCCACAAAATTGAAAGGAAGCACACTTCCACAAACGTTTGCATTGCTCTTGCTTCCAAATTTTCAAGAGCAAATTAATAACATACCTTCCTCCAAAGCAAATGCACACCCAATTCTTTCCAAACACTTCAAAGAAAAAGTTACACATCCCAAGCAACAAGACAATGCAAAAATAAACTAAACACATAAAGGAACAAGATTGAATAATAATAATATTAACAACAACAATGAGCAATGATTTGTTCGTTTGTCTCCCCATTCTCCAACTGCTCAAGTCTCTTGATATGATAGACACAGTCAAATATATTATTAAAAAGAATACCATAGTCAAATAGGTTTCCATTCTTTCACTTTTCTTTTTTTATAATGCACTTGGCATGATAAGCTGTTAATATTGTAACATATAATATCAATTTCATAACTGTTCTGGTTTCATTATGTAGCTTGTACAAGAATATTGAAATTCTAAAGTTTAATGAAGCAAATTGTTCCGGATAAGAGCACACCTTACTGACTGCTCCAGATAAGGCCGTAGTGGTCAGCATCATGCTACTTTCATAGGACATGTCCTCAGATGAACCAGGCCACCAAACACAAGGCATCATGCATTGAAGATCCTGTTTGTTCGGAATCTTTTGTGATAGAAAGCCTTCAAACAAGAATTCGAAATCTGATGACTTCCACCAAAGTATCATCAACTCTGCCCGTCTCAACATGTGACACACCAATGCAAGATAGGGATATGATCCAGAATAAGGGCACTCTGTCAGAACGAGTGATGCTGTTTTACAACGACATGCAAGGGCATTAAATATGTACTCAAATATCAATCTTGATCCTTGAAGGTCTAACAAGATATCAAGTACTCTGTCCAAAGTTCTATAGTCATGAGGTGCATGCATTCTGAAAACTCCCATAATGAAAGATAAAAGTGGGCCCCATGCTATATATTCTGCACTCACGGCATCCACATTGAGTGAAAAAAATAACTCCTCGGATATCACCGAAGAGACGGGGTAAAAAAGGTCTTCAAATGGCACAAACCTCTTCAATCCTCTCAATTTCTCAACATAGTGGAAATCTGCCCTCTCCATGCATTGAATTTCCAACAGTCTTGAAAAACAACACAGCAAATAAGTAGCAATGGAATTTGTTGATGGCAGAGCCTGAATCGGAAGGAATCCTTCAATAGGATATCTAAAGGGACGAGCCCCAAAATTTAAGTCACACCTTTCACCCTGAGAAAGAGAAATTGCAGGATAATACCCCAGTCCAGGCACCATCTTGCGAATCCCATCAAATGCCACCCCAAGCGAAACACCATTTCTATAAAATGAAATCTCATCATGATCTAAGTCTATGCAACATCCAATTACATCACCAACTACCCACGACTGGCCATAAGCCTTAGCTTCCTTATTCCATTTACTAACCCTTTTCCCATCATATGAATAAGAATCATCAGCATCCCCCACACCTTTATGTTCAGTGAAAGGACAAGACATGGTCACCCATCCAAGCTGCTGTATACCACAAGTTTCAAGAACAACCTCATACATCCATCTTCCTTTCCATACACAAGCATTGGCCCTTGCACTACTGAACATGGCATGACTCTCCAAAAGCAAAGGCGACTTGACAATTCGAATATCACCACAAAAACTAGATTCTTCAATTGTAACTATGTGAGGCCCACATTCATCACCTGTGATAGACACCCCATGCCTATGTCTTTCAACATTCTTCATATTTTCATGATACATTAAGACGTCATTCTTTATAACAGAACGAACTACTCTAGTATCAATTGGACAAGTCAACGGATTAATTGTTTTATATGGGAGATCAAATATGTGTTCAAGAGTTCTCTCCACCGACTGGTCACCAAAATCATCACAATACGATACAAGATGGTTTTTCTGAGAGCTCTCTTTCCTATCTTCACCATTTAATACCACAGCCAACCCAGAAGAAAGCCCACCAACCCGCAGGCTGTCTTCAGCCATATGTGAGGAAGGCAGCTGTTACTATCCCAGTTGCAGTAACCCTTGTAATCTAGCAAAATTTTGTCCTCAACTACACCAAACTCCAAGTAAGACACAACTAATACTGTTCAATTCAATCTCCAGATCCCTAGCAATCAAACATTATTTTGTCCCTGAAAATGTCAAATTTGCAACACTTAAAGCTCTGATAAACAAAACTGTAAACTGACAAAATTGCAATGAATATACCTAGAATTCCCAAATGTATAAAATCAGATTAATCCCAACTGAGCTTCAAATTCTCTGGCAGCAGAAAGCTAGCTATATACCCAACAATTCAAATTTTCAAATTCCTACCATTTTCCTTATTTTTCTTTACAACCCAAAAAATTACCATATGTAAAACCCAAAAACAAATAGATTATATATACAACCTTCTGGTATGAAACATTATAAATTACATACGAATTTCAGATTCCTCTATGACACGATGAATTTATACATATATACATGTATGTAATTGATTCATTAAGCTATGGAAATACTTACAGGTTTATGCTCTTCTTCCTCGAAATAATAAAGACGACGAACACAAATTAGCGCTTGCAGACGCCATTCATGAATTAATAGCACTTGCAGAGAGAAACTTTTAGAGAGAGAAAACTTTAGAGAGAGAAACTTTTGAGAGAGAAATAAAAGTTTTAAAATGTGTTTTCTTTCTTTCTTTTCTTTCCTTCTTTTGCCATAACTCGGGAGGATTCATGAAGTGAAAGGAAACGACGTAACGGAGACAAAGCAGCACCGTTCGGTCGCTGACTCGTATTCAACAGACTGACACGTGTACTCAAACTGACCGATTGCGACGTGGCGGCGGGGCTAAAATACACCTCTCCTTTCCCTGGTAAACAACCTGCCCCGAAGGTCGGAGCCCCGGTATCTCGGGCAGTGAGAGACATAGATTATTATATTTACGGAAGGTATTGACGAATCTGATTCCTACGCACCGAAAAGCGAAACGTGGCAGGTTAAAAGTGGATAAAGTGGATAAAGATAAAGTCGTTCTATTTACCAATAATGAGTGATTGGATGGCAAGAAAATTAAAAATAAATGACAAGGAAAGTAATTGTATTCAAAAATAAAAAATAATTCTTTAATCTATTTTTATGCATATCAAACTTTATGTCTTTTAATTATTTTATAAATATAGTAAGGTGTAAAAATTTATTTTTATTGATAATAATAAATATTAGAAATTGATGTTTCCAAAAAAATATTATTTTTTTCACAAGATGTTCTCATATAAAAAGTAAACGAATTTATATTTATGTGATCGAGATTTTATAAAAATAATTGTGAAATCAATAATTACATGAATATAATTTTTAAGATTTGATATTAAAAAAAATTAAAATTATTTATAGGTGTATCCCCTTGTATATTTTAATTTAAATATCTAATTACAAAGTATGACACATGGATTAGGATAAAGTGATGAATTGCATATTTTAATCATTTGGCATAAAAGTGTTTTGTAGAGAAAGAAAAAAATGATTCTATTCCTTTTCGACTTGAAATGAGAGCCTTTTATTTTTTAAAGTACTAAGCTTTGTATTAGACATACTTAAATATAATTTTTAAAATAAAAATAGTTAAATGATAAATATATTTTATATTTTAGCAATTGCGCTCTGTATATAAAATAAGTTTATAATTCATGCGAGACACGGGTTATCTTTCAAAGTATATTTATTTTATACATTTGTTGCTAAGTAATATTGAGTATATATAAATTTTGTAGTGATGAATAATATGTATAAATAGTGTAGAGAGAGATATGCAGTTACATGAATTTTAAAATATGAATGATATTTTTTTATTCAAATATATATTAATAAAGTTGTGAATATATATACGGATGAAGTTGGAGAGTATTAGACCTTTGAGTTTTGTTGTCCAATAAGAAAGGAAAAACGAAGAGATAGAAGTTATGTTGTCCAACAAGAAAGGGAAAATGAAAAAAAAGAATCTAGTACTAAGAGAGGAGATGGATGAAATAAAAAATGAAAGAATAATTAATAAACATATTAATACTATTCAGACCAACCGCATTTAAGTTAATTTCATCGATCAAATTAACTCACTTAATTAATAATTAAATCGTCTCTTAGCTTATTATATATAGGTATTGATACGAAAATAGTTTAGTCTAAATTTAAGGGACTGTTTGTTTAGAATTTAATAAAGTTAAATGATTAAATGGCTGAATTGATTAGCCATTCAGTACGTTTGTTTTTGTCTGAATGGTTGAATCAATCAGATTTTTAGACTGAATGGCTAAGTCTAATTTTTTTGGCTGAATGATTAATTCCCGATTGAATGAAGTAAAAAAAATATTAAATGTTATATTAAATAAATTTACAATAATTTTGAATTTTTTTAGATAGGTAAAATAGTAAAAATATGTTATTAAGATGTTTTAAACATGTCACTTATCAAATAACTTTTTTTTTAGATATGTCACCTATCAAACAACTTTTTTCATTCATTATTCATAAATTTACTTTATTCAGCTCATTCAGATTACTTAATCATGTATAACTATTTCATTTAATTTTTATCAAATCTATTATATATATTAAAATGCAGTACATAGACACCATCAATTGACAAGTGTCATTCACACAATCCGCCACATCTCTTATACCAAATTAAAAAAAATTCCTTACATAAAAACTAACGAAAACGCATCCAATTTTTAAAATTCCTAAAATCACTACAAATCTAAACTGATATGATATTTACTAACTAATTTAATTTCTCAATATTACAACATCAAAATCATAAATTGATATTTTTTAACTAAATAAATACTAATAATACATTATTTTTCTCATACTAAACAAATAGTAACAATAACTATTACAATATTTTTTTAATATTATCTCATAGTTAAACTATTGAATTTTTTCTAATATTTTTAATTTTATTCTCATTATCCAAATCTAAACTGATATTTTAATCAATCCCATGCTAATATGTTAATTTAATAATCCCCAAAATCACAATAAATCTAAACTAATATGATTTTATCAACTAATTTAATTTATCAATATTACAACATCAAAATCATAAATTGATATTTTTTTTAATTAAACAACCACTACAAAAATCAAGATTCTTATTATTTTTTACAAATCTAAAATCATTGTTATTATTTTTTACAAATTAAACTAATGAATCACTCCTAAATTAAACATATCTTTTTTAATTTCCAAACATTGATTTTTATATCATAAATTTACTACAAAATTATATTTACAATATTATCTCATACTTTAACTATTGATTTTTTTCTGATATTTTAAATTCTATTCTCATGATCCAAATCTAAGGTGATATTTTAATCAATCTCACTTTAATATGTTGATTTTATAGTCCATAAAATCACTACAAATCTAAATTGATATGATATTTATCAACTAATTTAATTTCTCAATATTACAACATCAAAATCATAAATTGATATTTTTTAATTAAACAAATGCTAATAATACGGTATTTTTCTCATACTAACAATAATTGTTACAATATTTTTCTCATATTATCTCATCATTTACATATAATTTTCTTATGTGATGGAACTCAGGTGTTATCATTACATGTACCTATTATCACGTATATTTTTACGTATTCTTAATTTTATATGTATAATTGGTATAAAAAATGTTACCTACATTTTCAACATTTTCTTATATGTTTGTTGTATTTTTGGTATTATAGTCTATACAGGGGAGTCATTGTGACGACCCCAAATCCGGGTTCCTTGAACCTCGGATCCGGTTCAACACGAGTACAACCTTTTCCTTATTGTTTAAGAATTACAACAATATTATAATTGGTAAATAACTATTTATTTACAATTTTACAACATCTCTTTCCATTCCAGAATCGAAATCTTTATACATTCCTAGTATGTCTTAATATCATACCTGATACGACATTCTATTACAATCAACTTGAGTATTTAACACTCATATAACGTACCAACTAAATCTTATGCTACACAATCATTTACCTGTCCAATTCGGACTGATATCTATAATAGATATTTAGATCTTCAATGGAAGTAATATGTTTTCCTGTTCCTCGTTCTTTATCGAGAACTTCAGGTAACTAGCCTTATCTGAAAATGTTGGTTTAGGCAAGAGTGAGCACGACGGCTCAACAAGTCTAACAGATAGCACATAACACATAGTTTACGTTTATACATTCTTCTCATACTTCATGCATTACATTATATGAATGCATCATGCTTCTCATGCTTTGCATTTATTCATGCAACATACTGATCATGCATTGGAATGAATACATGGCATACAGTTCAACTTATTCAATTAATTCAGGTTTTCTAACATATAGAATCAACACACATCATATGATTTCACAGAAACATATTTAATTCAAATTCTCACAGGCTTCAAGTGCACACACAACAGTTATACACATAGCAACAATATCTGAAAAACTTGCCTGGTTCGCTTCTACCAATTACGCTTATTTGCGTCTTGCGTTCAACCTACAATTTATATAGGAAATTGAAATAATCATTAGATATAATGACTATTACTTAGCCTTTATATAAGACTCTAACTTTAAATTATTAATTCTTAAGATGTCCGACAAACGAACCCTTAAGTTCCGGACAAAACCCCTAGCCCAAACCTAGTTGGACATATCGGGTACGCTTAACCATCTTTCACCAATACCTTGCGCTCTTCATACAACCTATATTTTATAAGTTGTCTAATATTTAATCACCAATGGACTCTTACCTTGGTTTAATTCAATTAAACTTTCTTCTTTACGCAACTTAATGATTTGGACATTTAGCAATGTACCAAATATCTCAAAATATTTTCTACCTTTGACAATATATAACTACAATCAAATATTATTAACCCTTTAATAATATTTTAATCACTTATTAATATTATTAACAATTTAATAATATTTTAATCACTTATTAATATTATTAACTATTTAATAATATTTTAACCACTTATTAATATTATTAATCATTTAATAATATTTTAATCACTTATTAATATTATTAACCATTTAATAATATTTTACTCACTTATTAATATTATTAATCATTTAATAATATTTTAATCACTTACTAATATTATTAACCATTTAATAATATTTTAATCACTTATTAATATTATTAACCATTTAATAATATTTTAATCACTTATTAATATTATTAACCATTTAATAACATTTTAACAACTTATTAATATTATTAACCATTTAATAATATTTTAATCACTTATTAATATTATTAACCATTTAATAATATTTTACTCACTTATTAATATTATTAATCATTTAATAACATTTTAATCACTTACTAATATTATTAACCATTTAATAATATTTTAATCACTTATTAATATTATTAACCTTTTAATAATATTTTAATCACTTATTAATATTATTAACCATTTAATAATATTTTAACAATCCTCAAATCCTTTAATGATTATTTAAATAATAATCTCTTAGTTAATTAATCTCATTTATTATTTAATATTCATTAAATAACAAATGATCATTTTATTCACTTTATCTCCCTTTAATTATTATTTAATATCATTTAAATAATAATTAACTAATTATCCTTATTTATTAAAATAATAAATAATTACCTTATTAACTTCATCTTTCTTTAATTACCATTTAATATCCTTTAAATAATAATTAATTATAATAATAGCTTTTATTTACTTTATTTATTATTTATTATAAATAATAAATAATTATTAAAGTTGGGTCTCAAATTAATTATATTAATTTTAAAGCATTTTTATCCATTTTGGACTTAAAAGACCCGAACCGACCCGACCCGAATGGCCCGACCCGACCCGGAAAGAAAAATTCACTGGCCGTGAACAGTACCAAGGGCCCCGGCCCTCCTTTTTAGTGCAAAACAAGGGCCCCGGCCCTTGTGTTGCAGAAACTTCAAAAATGCCATTTTCAGATTTTTCAACTTTTGCTCCTTTGATTAAAACTGTCATAACTCCTTCATTACAAAACATTTTGGGGTGATTCTTGAGTCCATTCTCATTAGAATTTCCCCCTCTACAACTTCTCTTTAGATCACAAATTCAAATTC
Organism: Hedera helix; assembly: GCA_947179155.2. NCBI lineage: Eukaryota > Viridiplantae > Streptophyta > Magnoliopsida > Apiales > Araliaceae > Hedera > Hedera helix. Next base: position 32,255,172 of record OX359270.1, read on the forward strand.
CAAATGGATCTATGCTTAAAATCGCTCACAAGGGAAAAGTGAAAACTAACTTCACAATCCTTGGTTTTAAAAATCATATCTTAACCATAACAACTCATATGAACATTATACCAACTAGGTTTTGTTCTTAACTTATATATTTACCATATCAAAGAAGAAAATCTCATACACAATCTCTAGCTTTCAAAATGAAAGGCTATAAATCACAACCCCAACTAGGGTTTACCGGTAAAAATCTATATGAACATTTCTACCATTTTCAAGCATACCGCTCATACCAAAACATGATTTAACTATATGAAATCATGAATCTACCTATATATCATAGATTTAGACTTCTAGACCATCAAAATAACTTTTGATCGGTTAAAAATATATTTTAACCTTTCAAATCATATCTAGACTACAAAAATGAACTAAATAAAGTTTAGAACACTTTTTAACCTCTTAGACATGGATGCTCTCCTTCCTCTTGACATGGTCTTGGCTTGTGACTCCACCTTGATCATTCTCTAGTAATTTTCCTTAGTGGATCATCAATCTCCCAAAGCTTGCTTGCCTTTTTCTAGAATGCTCTCTCTATTCTCTCTTGTAGTTCTTACAAAATGACTAACAAACCTAGCAAATTGATGGAGCATTCTATTTATAGAACCTCCCTAGACTTGCTTAACATCTACTAATCAACCAATGCTAGTCAATTAGGAGCTTAATCTTGCTTACTATGCATGGAATGACTACTTGATAGACATTTTGATTGACCCTTTGATTGACTAGGGTGGTTGGGGGTTACTTGCACCAATTTACACTCCAAAATCATCCAACAAGCTAGCTTTATATCCATGTGGGCCCCAAAATTCGGGATTGACCATTTATTTATCCAACTTGACTTTATTTTTAAGTCCTATCTAATTATATAAGTATCCATATATATATACACCAATATATGTATACATATTCACCTATACAAACTTATTGGGCTCCACTTTGGATCTTAGAATTTATTATATTGGGCTCCTCCAATTAAATTTGTTTGGGCTCAATTTATTTACTACATTGGGCTAATATTAAGTACCCTATGTTACATTTAATTAAAACAAGCATTGGGCTTGGTTAATTATTACATAAATCAATGTTCAAATTAAATTATATGAACTACTAGGTTAATTAATTTGACCTAGTTTAATAACTCAATTGGACTTATAATATAATCCAATTAGATTGGTTATAATTAATTCTACCACATTGGGTTACTTAATTAACTCATCCGTAGTTAATTCTCAACACCACCTTTATTTACCTAGCAATTAACCAATGATTGGTTAATGCTCTCTCTTGTCTATCAACTAGGGTTATTCAATTAACCCTACACTAGTTAATTCTCTACACTCAATCAATACTTGAAATGCTTCTCCCAACCATTGACCATCATTTGACTTTTAATGGTTTGGGCTACATAACTTACTTTTTATTGGGCTCTCTTATTTAATTACCCTCTTCATGTAAATATTCCCAATTTGGCTAACACATATAATCCTTTTGGGCTAGTCTACTAGTAGTAATTAAATTACTTGGACTCTTCATGAGGTTAAATCTTTAAATTTATTTGGACCTCTATATAAATCCTCAACAAGACTTACAACAATTAACATATTGGGCTTGTTTTAATCTCACCTTTGAATTCTATACCTCAACTTAATAATTAAGTTAATTTCTTAATTAATTACTTCTTATTATTGCCATCATCGGCAATAATTCTAGTTCCTCTATAACTTTAACTCATAACTAATATAATTAATTTAATTAATTATATTTCATGACTTTCCTTCTTACTTCAAATTTAAACTAATTAATTTATTAGTTTTTATTGAGTATTAATTTACTCATCTTCTTGTTTGGCTAACAAACATAACTCTAGGAATATATAACTATGTATATATATCCTTATAACCGTCTTCACTTCTCAAATGAATTTATTTCCTTAATAAATTCTCTATATGCATCATAAAATATTTCCACATTTAATTTCTAACAAATACATTATGTTAAAAAAAATGTTTACCCATTTTCTACACATCTTACTTCTCACATTCTAGTTTTTAAACATTAACCTTTAATAAAATCAATTAAGATATTATTTAAAATCTTGAAAATATCTGGGATATTACATTCACCCCTTCTTATAAGAATTTCGTCCCCGAAATTTCATCATACTCATTTCTACTAATTTTTCATCACTGAGAATATCTCTTTACTCATCAAATTCTATGACCACCCTTTTCTAGGAAGTTCATACTTCTAAACTCATAATTCCAGAACAATGGAATATCTTGCAAAAGAATAAATTGAAAATCAATATCTTACAAAAGAATAAATTGAAAATCAAAATATTCATTAAAACTTTCATACTATTCTGAGGAGTCATAAAGACTGTGAACATACTGCGAGAATGTTTATCAATCACAAAGACTGAAAACATACCACAATGGTTTCGTACGCTAGGTGATCAGCCTATCGTACTCTAGCGCTGTGCACAACGACTTCTCTCGGGGTCGAACTCTTTGGATTTACCAACCCATATCAGCATGCCACCACTGTTGGGCGCCCCCTCGCGGGTTCTTTATTCATGGCTCTGACATATCCCCCATTATGGGGTTGTTCACCTCAGACTTACTACAAAATTCCGCTCCAGCATACGTTGGATTGGAAAATAAAACTTGAGTCATTTCTGACCAAAAGTGTCCAGTCAAAATAAATGACATAGACTCACATCATTGAACTGTTCGTACATTACGACTCAAAAATCATTTCAGATTAGTTAAAGTAACTAAAATTCATTTATAGGACTTCATGATACCGCACCGTTGCAACAGTGCGTTGAGGATTCTGTCTTTTTCATCTCTGCACCATGGCTTTAATGGCGTGTGATGATTTTATAAATACATTTTGATATTTTCAAATCAATTTGTCTAGCCAAAACAATTAGCATAGACTCTTCTTTAAACGTTTCAAAATACTGAAAATCATTTTATGACTTTGTCATCTTACATCATACCATAGTGGGCTTAAAAATACATCCAACACTAGGTTACTCTGCATTGATGACTCCATCGTTTATCATCTCATCACAAGTAACGATGGACTTCTCCACACCTCGTGTTACTGCGAATTAATAATAAAACAAGAAAATTCATTTGTCTTTTCAAAAGCACAACAGTGCGAATTTAGCACGATTTTAAGAATTTCAAAGTCTAGCATAGCTAGAAGATTTGGAATATCCTAAAACCTCAAAACACCTCAAATTTTTCCTCCACATTCTTTTCCAGCTTAATAACTATATCTAGTATAACTTTAATCTTGCTACTTAACTCTACACATACTTACTGGTCATCAAACTTATCACGTATTTGGGTTCAGGAACTTACCACAATCATATGGTTTGAGGAACTTGTCCTAGTCAGGCCAAATTCGCCCATTCGCTGAGGGGTTCCACCACATAACTATGAGTCACGAACTTTTCATGCGTGTCGGTTCTCAGAACACGAACTTAACTTAACATCCTCTACCTATTCGTTATACATGAGAAAAGAATCACCTTCTCAACATTCATATAACAAATAGCGCGACACCAGGTTTCAATCGATTATCACTATAGAAAGCTAAGTGGTCGTCAAACCAAACACAATCTCCCGCCCATACAAGAAATTGGTCAACTCGGCCACTAATCAATATAGAAAGTTAAGCGGTCGTTAAACCAAGAACAAATACATCAGTTTCCCAACTTTTCAACACTGTAAGGAACACCTGCCATCAGTGCATACGTTTATTCTACGATACACACTGATCGTGCCAAGTTTCGCAGCAGCATCTCCCAAATTGGTTCGCTGACATATCATAGCCCCCGCCCATACAAGGGTTCGTTCAACTCAACCACTATATTAATATAGGAAGCTAAGCGATTCTAAAACCAAGCACAAATTCCTCGCCCATACAAGGAATCATACAACTCAGCCACTAATATGAGTCCTCCATTAAAAACCCACAACCTCTAATTTTTCCTTAACTTAATACGAATTCTCTCCATTCATATTTTAGCACATCTGTCTCATTACGAGTTCATTTCTCTAGATCATTTCATGACCTTATTAGCATTTTCTTTATGCTTCTCAAAATCTTATCATAAGATATTTTCTATCATTTCTTCAAATTAGGTACAACATGACCTTTTTCATTCTTCTCAAATCCATCTTTGGATAATCTTCTATATATGAATTTTCCAAATTCATCTTTTATTACTTAAACTCTTCCTGAGTTTATTCATTTACCATTTTACTTATTTTCTACACGGTTATAGCCTAAGGTACTCTTACCTAAGGTTTATAACCTATCAGCTCTGATACCAACTTGTGACGACCCCGAATCCGGGTCCCTCGAACCTCGAACTCGGTTCATCACAGGTACAACCTTTTCCTTATTGTTTAAGAATTACAACAATATTATAATTGGTAAATAACTATTTATTTACAATTTTACAACATCTCTTTCCATTCCAGAATCGAAATCTTTATACATTCCTTGTAAGACCCCGAATTTTATGAAATACAAAATTTAATTTTTTTTCATATATATTTTTTTTGAAACAGTAAGTGGTTAAATTAACAAAATTGAAAGTTAAGGATGTTATGTGCAAATTTTATTTTGTCGGACAATATTCGCTTTGTCGGGGAATATTCGTTTGGTCGGGGAATATTCGTGCCGTACGACGGCGCCGAAATAATAAATTATTGGTGGACCCCACAACGGAATATTTGTCGGATATAGAAAACGACAGAAGTAACCTTTTTAAATAAAAATAGTCAACGGAACTGTTAAAATACCGGTGATAAAAAAATAGTAGCATACGGTAGTTTATGGTATTTTCTGTAGCACACGGTACTCTACAGTAACACACGGTATTGCATAGTGTCTCATATTATTGGTCTGATAATTGACACCGTAACTGTTACGCATCATTTCATCGATAATTGTCACTGCATAATATTTTATATTATCAATTCAATAATTGTTGTTACACAGTATTTTGCATTATTGATTTAATAATTGTCATTACACTGTATTTTATATCATTGAGTCAATAATTGTTGTTGCACTGTTTTTAAAATTATTGAACCTAATAATTGTCACAGTAACATATGCACAGTAATTCACATTATTGAATCAATAATTGTCATTACACAGTAACGTATGCTTTATTTTACATTATTGTTATCTCTATTATGATGTTATTTAAACAGTTGTATTTCATTAATTTATTGACTTGATATCTAAGAGCTAACTATACTGTATTTATAACAATTAGTCATAATAATTGAATTGATAAAGTTATTTGTTTATAATATAAAGTTAGGTGATTATTAGGTGATATGAAATGAATGGTGTAGATTAAAGTGTGAATTATTGTTGAATAATTGAATTGATTTGTTTATAATATAAAGTTAGGTGATTATTAGGTGATATGAAATGAATGGTGTAGATTAAAGTGTGAATTATTGTTGAATAATTAAATTGATTTGTTTATAATATAAAGTTAGGTGATTATTAGGTGATATGAAATGAATGGTGTAGATTAAAGATAATATAATATTTGAAATGGATGGTGTAGATTAAAAGGTGATCTTTAAATGAATGGTTTAGATTAAATGAATGATAAGATTTTTGGCTATAAATAGAAGCCTTAACTTAAGGATTTTTCATAAACTTCCTTACTTGTTCTTTCTTTCTCTCTCTAAATACTTCTTGTGAAAGTTCTCTCTAAGTGTGCTTAAGTCATCTTGAGTATTTGTGAAGATCTATAAGTATACGTGTACTGTTCAAGTTAATCAACCTCATTTAAATCAATATCCAGTCACGTGTTACGGTAAGGGATACCATTTTTTTCATCTTCCATTATTCAAACATACTATGGTAAGGGATTATCATTATTTGATTCTCGATAATAATATTGTTTCTTCCTTACTCATAAGACGTGCCTTTTATTTCCATGTATTAAATTGTGGGAATAACCTTACGGAGCGGATTGCCGCCTGTTGGTGAATAACCTTTCGTATTCATTCATTATTAATCTCTGAGAATAACCTTACGGAGCGGATTGCCGCCTGTTTGGTGAATAACTCTTTGTACTCAAATTCTATTAAATTGTGGGAATAACCTTACGGAGCGGATTGCCGCCTGTTTGGTGAATAACTCTTTGTACTCAAATTCTATTAAATTGTGGGAATAACCTTACGGAGCGGATTGCCGCCTGTTGGTGAATAACCCTTTGTATTAATTTCCTTCACCTTTTGTTAATCAAACCTGCTACGGTAAGGGATATTATTTTCTTTCATACTCCTAAATCGAAATTTATTATGGAACTATTGCTTCTATAATTCCTGAAAATATTATATGTTCCATAATAGTTGAACTTCATTATTTCAACTGAACCTTCCTATTTACGTGAACCTTTCTATTGAATTGTAACCGTTATTCTGAACTGTGGATCTTGAATATCATTTTTAAATTTCACTCCACATCATGTTGACAATTTGGACATTATTTGAATCTGTACAAAGTAAACTTCCGATACTTATTGTTATCCTATTTCTTCTGTTCATCATTTATATCATTCTAATCATCCAAAAATCAAGCTGTTGTGAATATCTGTGGCCGGGGGCACAGATGTGATATATTTGTTGAACAGATGATAGGTTAAAGGCGATACATCTGTTCGGTGTCTTTTATGGCACGTGGTGAATGTTCTCTTTGGCCCGTAGTGCAAAGATGAACTGTTGTTTGGTATGATTATGACCAAAGGCTGAATCTGGTATAATCATGACCGTTGGTGCTATATTGAATATCTTTGGCCCGTAGTACAAAGATGAACTGTTGATGTGCATGATTATGATCAGGAACTGTGAATTTATATTATCATGACTAATGATATTTCAGATGATAAAAGTTGATGATGTTTTTCCTAAAAAGAGAACCGAGTGGACATTATAGTCTGCATTATTCTTCTAATAGATTACTCATTCCGCTGCTATTATTGATCTGAAAGTTGTTTAAGAATTTAACTGCAGTTTTTGATATAAACCTTGTAGTCTATTGTATTCTATCAAGAACTCAACTGTTGAAGACTAATGATAATTTATTCGTCATTATCTTAGTCATGATATTCTTTACTGGGCTTTTGAGCTCACCCTTTCTTTTGTTCCATTGTTTTTCAACAGGAGATGAAAACATAACAGGGTCTAGCCGGGGAATGGAGTGAGGGTCCGAGGAATAGTTATCATAGTCTTCACGTTTTGTAAAATAGTGTGGCAATAATAGTGAAGACTTAGTTGTGTATTATTATACACTGTATTGTTGTACGTTGTGCTTTGTTGTAATAATTTTGTTGTAGTCTTTTGACGACTCAAGTTTGGGCTGTGTGGGCCCAGATTTGGGGGCGTCACAGTTGGCATCAGAGCTTAGGGATATGGTCTTTAATGGAGATCTGGGGTTAGTACTAGGAGGGGAGAGACGAATAGAATCAATCACTAGTGTGTCCTACCTAAATTAGATTTATTTTTTTATCTAATGAATCGATTTGAATGTAGGAACATGAAGAGATGAGTCAGTTTATTTGAACTAACATTTATTTTGTGACCACAGTTTAGTATGACATCTGGAAATCAAGAGGTTAACTATGGAATGCCTGAAGCAAATGTAGCCGAGAATCAAGAGGCCCCAAACAATCCTCCTGCCAACTCAGGAAATAATGTTCCTGATAACATGATGAACGATGGATTCTTTAGGAATTTCATGCAGTTCATACAGAATCAAGGAAGAGGAAATCCAGTCAATAATAACGGTAGAAACGCTGGCAATTTGAGGATGGTCACTGTTAAGCAATTTAAAGAATTAGGACCACCTGAATTCCACGGGAAGCCTGACCCACTCAAAGCGGAGGCATGGCTAAAGCAGACGACAAAAATACTTGATGTCTTACAATGCGCTGATGATCAGAAGGTGCCATTTGCCACTTTTATGTTACGAGGTGAGGCGGACCATTGGTGGGAAGCGGTAAAACGTATCCAACCTTCAGCACTCGAAATGTCTTGGACAGAATTCGAAGAACTGTTTAACGAGAAGTATTTCCCAGAAAGCATCCGCCATATGAAAGAGGTGGAATTCATTAAGCTGGAGCAGGGAAACATGACAGTCTCCCAATATGAAGCCAAGTTTGCCGAGTTATCTCGCTTTGCCACCCATCTTGTGGATGACGAAGCACGAATGAGTCGGATGTTCCTAAGAGGTTTGAGATTCAAAATTCGTCAACAACTTAGCTCTCATAAATTTAGTTTGTATTCAGATGTTGTAGACAGGGCTCAAAGGGTGGAGCAAACAGATGAAACATTGCAGCCAAGAGTTAATGATCAGCATAGAGAAAGGAGTGACAACAACCACAGGAACGAGAACCATCGAGGAGGTAACCAACACTTCGGTGGTAATTCCATACCAAATAACAGAAGAGGAGAATCTAGTGGGAACAATTTCAAAAGAAAGAGATTCCATAATAATTATGGAAGGGCACCAGTACCAACACCAGCACCGACCCCAGTTTCAAGGGGAGAAGATCGACCACCAGTGAGATGCTATAGGTGTGGTCAGGAAGGTCATATCAGCCCAAACTGTACACTGCAGTCCAAAAAGTGCTACAGTTGTGGGAAAGAGGGTCATCTTGCGCGATTTTGTCCTGCCACAAAATCAAGTCCAGCTGCAATGATGATACCAAAAGCTAGCGCGGATAAGGGAAAATCTGTAGTTCAAGGGAGAGCTTTTGTTGTGACATCCCAAATGGCGCGAAACTCGAACGAGGTGATAACCGGTAAGCTATTCATAAATTCTCGTGAAGTCTACGCTTTGTTAGATACTGGCTCTACCCATTCTTTTATCTCACCTGCATGTGCTCAGCGTTTAAACTTAACTCCTGAAAACTTGGACTTTGACTTATCAGTTGAAACCCCATTAGGAGAAATGACCATTACATCTACTGTCTATAAATCTTGCCTAGTTCAAATCAACAACCTCACATTATCTGTTGACCTTATTTCTTTGGAGATGCGTGAATTTGATGTGATTTTAGGAATTGATTGGTTGACTACCCATCATGCTAAAATTGATTGTTTTCATAAGATTATTAGTTTTCATATTCCTAATCAACCTGTCATGCAAATTCAAGCAACTAAACCATTGAAATCTATAACTGTTATTTCTAGCCATAAAGCCATTCGTTTATTGAAAAACGGATGTCAAGCCTTTTTAGCTCATGTCACTGATTTGAACAAAAATACGTCAAACTTGAATGATATTCCCATTGTTAATGAGTTTCCTGACGTTTTTCCTGAAGAACTTCCTGGCTTACCCCCAAACCGTGAAATTGATTTTTATATTGATCTTGAACCCGGTACCAAGCCCATTTCCAAAGCTCCCTACCGAATGGCTCCCATTGAACTTCAAGAGTTAAAAGTCCAACTACAGGAATTGTTGGATACCGGTTTCATTCGTCCGAGTGCATCACCTTGGGGTGCTCCTGTTCTATTTGTGAAGAAGAAAGACGGGAGTATGAGATTGTGCATTGACTACCGAGAATTGAACCATGTCACCATCAAGAACAGGTACCCGTTACCTCGGATTGATGACATGTTTGATCAATTGCAAGGCGCTCAACATTTCTCAAAGATTGATCTCCGTTCTGGATATCATCAGTTAAAGGTTAAAGCTGAGGACATTCCAAAGACTGCTTTCAGAACTCGTTATGGGCATTATGAGTTCTTAGTCATGCCTTTTGGACTAACTAATGCTCCTGCAGCTTTCATGGACATGATGAACCGGATATTCAAGGAACATTTGGATCATTTTGTGGTTGTCTTTATTGATGACATCCTCATATACTCCAAGAGTCGCGAGGATCATGAACAACACCTGAGATTGATACTACAAAAGCTCCGTGAAAACAAATTATATGCCAAGTTGAAGAAATGTGAGTTCTGGCTTGAGGAGGTCGCGTTTCTTGGGCATGTGATTTCTAGTCAAGGAATATCAGTCGATCCTGCAAAGATTGAAACGGTACTAAATTGGGAACAACCCAAAACAGTAACCGAAGTCCGAAGTTTTCTGGGTCTAGCTGGTTATTATCGGAGATTCGTAGAAGGATTTTCTCGAATCGCCACTCCATTAACGCAGCTTACTCGGAAAAGCACAAAATTCATATGGAGCGAGGAATGCGAGAAAAGTTTCCAAGAACTCAAGAAGAGACTGGTTTCAGCTCCTGTTCTGACCATACCATCAGGATCAGGAGAATTTGTTATCTACAGCGATGCTTCTGGCAAAGGTCTAGGTTGTGTCCTTATGCAACATGGAAAGGTTATAGCCTATGCCTCTCGACAACTCAAAGATTATGAGAAAAATTATCCTATTCATGATCTAGAGTTGGCAGCAGTCGTTTTCGCGTTGAAGATCTGGAGACACTACTTGTACGGAGAAAAAGTGGATATCTATACGGATCATAAAAGTCTCAAGTATTTCTTCACCCAGAAGGAACTCAACATGCGACAACGACGTTGGCTTGAGCTGTTAAAGGATTATGACCACACAATCCAGTATCACCCGGGAAAGGCGAACGTTGTAGCTGACGCTTTGAGCAGAAAATCTTATGCAAGTACAAGTGCACTGCTGACAACACAAAAGTGTATTTTGTACGACTTGCAAAAGATGGAGATAGAGCTAAAGACACCAGGGACCCACTCGAAGATTGCTCACGTGCGAGTAGAACCAACTTTAATCGATAAAATTAAAGCTGCTCAAGCTACCGATCCGGAACTGATAAACATGATAAAGAAAGTACAAGAAGGTGCCATTCCCGAAGCAAGAATCGACGAGAAAGGAATACTTCGAGTCAACTCTCGACTCTGTGTTCCTAACGATCCTGAATTAAAGCATAAAATCATGATGGAGGCACACAACACGCCGTTTGCAATCCACCCAGGAGGTACCAAGATGTATCGAGATCTTCGACATACATTTTGGTGGAACAATATGAAAAGAGAGATTGCGGAGTTTATCTCAAGGTGCCTAACTTGTCAACGTGTCAAGGCAGAGCATCAAGTTCCTAAAGGTCCATTACAATCACTTGAAGTTCCCGAATGGAAATGGGAACACATCAATATGGACTTCGTGACGGGTCTTCCAAAAGTTTCTCAAGGCTTAGATGCAATTTGGGTGATCGTAGATAGATTGACCAAATCTGCTCATTTCTTGCCTATACGAGAAAACTTTTCACTTGAACGACTTGCCGGTATGTACATAAATGAGATCGTGAGATTGCATGGCATGCCAGTTTCCATAGTTTCTGATCGAGATCCTAGATTCACTTCACGCTTTTGGATCAGTCTACAAAAAGCTATGGGCACTGAACTACGTTTTAGTTCTGCATACCATCCTCAAACGGACGGACAATCGGAAAGGACGATCCAGACCCTCGAAGATCTTTTGAGACTTTGTGTATTAGACTTCAAAGGAAGTTGGGATAAGTACTTGCCATTGGTGGAATTTTCTTACAACAACAGTTACCAAGCAAGCATAGGCATGGCTCCATTCGAGGCTTTGTATGGAAGGAAGTGTCGCTCTCCAATATGTTGGAATGAGGTAGGAGAAGCAAAATTGTTGGGACCCGAGTTGGTACGCTTGACGACCGAAAAGATCCAAATGATCCGACAACGAATACAGACCGCACAAGAACGACAAAAGAGTTATGCTGATCTTCATCGGAGAGACGAAAGTTTCAACGTCGGAGATCATGTATTCTTACGTGTTTCTCCATGGAAAGGGGTTACGAGATTCGGAAAGAGAGGAAAGCTCAACCCTCGATTTATTGGCCCATTTGAAATCCTCGATCGAATAGGAACCGTAGCCTACAGACTAGCCCTACCACCAAGTATGTCTCGCATCCATAACGTTTTTCACATATCTATGTTACGTAAATATGTGAAGGACCCAAACCACGTCATTGAGTTAGAACCAGACGTTATAGCAGAGGATTTAACATACGAGGAGGTACCTGTTAAGATCCTGGATAAGAAGGAGCAGATCCTACGCTCAAAGGTTATACCTCAAGTTAAGGTTTTATGGAGGAACCAAGATACTGAGGAAATGACCTGGGAGCTAGAATCTGAGATGAAATCTAAGTATCCTTACCTCTTCGATATGTCAGGTACGTCAATTTCGGGGACGAAATTTCATAAGGAGGGGAGGTTGTAAGACCCCGAATTTTATGAAATACAAAATTTAATTTTTTTTCATATATATTTTTTTTGAAACAGTAAGTGGTTAAATTAACAAAATTGAAAGTTAAGGATGTTATGTGCAAATTTTATTTTGTCGGACAATATTCGCTTTGTCGGGGAATATTCGTTTGGTCGGGGAATATTCGTGCCGTACGACGGCGCCGAAATAATAAATTATTGGTGGACCCCACAACGGAATATTTGTCGGATATAGAAAACGACAGAAGTAACCTTTTTAAATAAAAATAGTCAACGGAACTGTTAAAATACCGGTGATAAAAAAATAGTAGCATACGGTAGTTTATGGTATTTTCTGTAGCACACGGTACTCTACAGTAACACACGGTATTGCATAGTGTCTCATATTATTGGTTTGATAATTGACACCGTAACTGTTACGCATCATTTCATCGATAATTGTCACTGCATAATATTTTATATTATCAATTCAATAATTGTTGTTACACAGTATTTTGCATTATTGATTTAATAATTGTCATTACACTGTATTTTATATCATTGAGTCAATAATTGTTGTTGCACTGTTTTTAAAATTATTGAACCTAATAATTGTCACAGTAACATATGCACAGTAATTCACATTATTGAATCAATAATTGTCATTACACAGTAACGTATGCTTTATTTTACATTATTGTTATCTCTATTATGATGTTATTTAAACAGTTGTATTTCATTAATTTATTGACTTGATATCTAAGAGCTAACTATACTGTATTTATAACAATTAGTCATAATAATTGAATTGATAAAGTTATTTGTTTATAATATAAAGTTAGGTGATTATTAGGTGATATGAAATGAATGGTGTAGATTAAAGTGTGAATTATTGTTGAATAATTGAATTGATTTGTTTATAATATAAAGTTAGGTGATTATTAGGTGATATGAAATGAATGGTGTAGATTAAAGTGTGAATTATTGTTGAATAATTAAATTGATTTGTTTATAATATAAAGTTAGGTGATTATTAGGTGATATGAAATGAATGGTGTAGATTAAAGATAATATAATATTTGAAATGGATGGTGTAGATTAAAAGGTGATCTTTAAATGAATGGTTTAGATTAAATGAATGATAAGATTTTTGGCTATAAATAGAAGCCTTAACTTAAGGATTTTTCATAAACTTCCTTACTTGTTCTTTCTTTCTCTCTCTAAATACTTCTTGTGAAAGTTCTCTCTAAGTGTGCTTAAGTCATCTTGAGTATTTGTGAAGATCTATAAGTATACGTGTACTGTTCAAGTTAATCAACCTCATTTAAATCAATATTCAGTCACGTGTTACGGTAAGGGATACCATTTTTTTCATCTTCCATTATTCAAACATACTATGGTAAGGGATTATCATTATTTGATTCTCGATAATAATATTGTTTCTTCCTTACTCATAAGACGTGCCTTTTATTTCCATGTATTAAATTGTGGGAATAACCTTACGGAGCGGATTGCCGCCTGTTGGTGAATAACCTTTCGTATTCATTCATTATTAATCTCTGAGAATAACCTTACGGAGCGGATTGCCGCCTGTTTGGTGAATAACTCTTTGTACTCAAATTCTATTAAATTGTGGGAATAACCTTACGGAGCGGATTGCCGCCTGTTTGGTGAATAACTCTTTGTACTCAAATTCTATTAAATTGTGGGAATAACCTTACGGAGCGGATTGCCGCCTGTTGGTGAATAACCCTTTGTATTAATTTCCTTCACCTTTTGTTAATCAAACCTGCTACGGTAAGGGATATTATTTTCTTTCATACTCCTAAATCGAAATTTATTATGGAACTATTGCTTCTATAATTCCTGAAAATATTATATGTTCCATAATAGTTGAACTTCATTATTTCAACTGAACCTTCCTATTTACGTGAACCTTTCTATTGAATTGTAACCGTTATTCTGAACTGTGGATCTTGAATATCATTTTTAAATTTCACTCCACATCATGTTGACAATTTGGACATTATTTGAATCTGTACAAAGTAAACTTCCGATACTTATTGTTATCCTATTTCTTCTGTTCATCATTTATATCATTCTAATCATCCAAAAATCAAGCTGTTGTGAATATCTGTGGCCGGGGGCACAGATGTGATATATTTGTTGAACAGATGATAGGTTAAAGGCGATATAATAGGTTAAAGGCGATACATCTGTTCGGTGTCTTTTATGGCACGTGGTGAATGTTCTCTTTGGCCCGTAGTGCAAAGATGAACTGTTGTTTGGTATGATTATGACCAAAGGCTGAATCTGGTATAATCATGACCGTTGGTGCTATATTGAATATCTTTGGCCCGTAGTACAAAGATGAACTGTTGATGTGCATGATTATGATCAGGAACTGTGAATTTATATTATCATGACTAATGATATTTCAGATGATAAAAGTTGATGATGTTTTTCCTAAAAAGAGAACCGAGTGGACATTATAGTCTGCATTATTCTTCTAATAGATTACTCATTCCGCTGCTATTATTGATCTGAAAGTTGTTTAAGAATTTAACTGCAGTTTTTGATATAAACCTTGTAGTCTATTGTATTCTATCAAGAACTCAACTGTTGAAGACTAATGATAATTTATTCGTCATTATCTTAGTCATGATATTCTTTACTGGGCTTTTGAGCTCACCCTTTCTTTTGTTCCATTGTTTTTCAACAGGAGATGAAAACATAACAGGGTCTAGCCGGGGAATGGAGTGAGGGTCCGAGGAATAGTTATCATAGTCTTCACGTTTTGTAAAATAGTGTGGCAATAATAGTGAAGACTTAGTTGTGTATTATTATACACTGTATTGTTGTACGTTGTGCTTTGTTGTAATAATTTTGTTGTAGTATTTTGACGACTCAAGTTTGGGCTGTGTGGGCCCAGATTTGGGGGCGTCACATTCCTAGTATGTCTTAATATCATACCTGATACGACATTCTATTACAATCAACTTGAGTATTTAACACTCATATAACGTACCAACTAAATCTTATGCTACACAATCATTTACCTGTCCAATTCGGACTGATATCTATAATAGATATTTAGATCTTCAATGGAAGTAATATGTTTTCCTGTTCCTCGTTCTTTATCGAGAACTTCAGGTAACTAGCCTTATCTGAAAATGTTGGTTTAGGCAAGAGTGAGCACGACGGCTCAACAAGTCTAACAGATAGCACATAACACATAGTTTACGTTTATACATTCTTCTCATACTTCATGCATTACATTATATGAATGCATCATGCTTCTCATGCTTTGCATTTATTCATGCAACATACTGATCATGCATTGGAATGAATACATGGCATACAGTTCAACTTATTCAATTAATTCAGGTTTTCTAACATATAGAATCAACACACATCATATGATTTCACAGAAACATATTTAATTCAAATTCTCACAGGCTTCAAGTGCACACACAACAGTTATACACATAGCAACAATATCTGAAAAACTTGCCTGGTTCGCTTCTACCAATTACGCTTATTTGCGTCTTGCGTTCAACCTACAATTTATATAGGAAATTGAAATAATCATTAGATATAATGACTATTACTTAGCCTTTATATAAGACTCTAACTTTAAATTATTAATTCTTAAGATGTCCGACAAACGAACCCTTAAGTTCCGGACAAAACCCCTAGCCCAAACCTAGTTGGACATATCGGGTACGCTTAACCATCTTTCACCAATACCTTGCGCTCTTCATACAACCTATATTTTATAAGTTGTCTAATATTTAATCACCAATGGACTCTTACCTTGGTTTAATTCAATTAAACTTTCTTCTTTACGCAACTTAATGATTTGGACATTTAGCAATGTACCAAATATCTCAAAATATTTTCTACCTTTGACAATATATAACTACAATCAAATATTATTAACCCTTTAATAATATTTTAATCACTTATTAATATTATTAACAATTTAATAATATTTTAATCACTGATTAATATTATTAACTATTTAATAATATTTTAACCACTTATTAATATTATTAATCATTTAATAATATTTTAATCACTTATTAATATTATTAACCATTTAATAATATTTTACTCACTTATTAATATTATTAATCATTTAATAATATTTTAATCACTTACTAATATTATTAACCATTTAATAATATTTTAATCACTTATTAATATTATTAACCATTTAATAATATTTTAATCACTTATTAATATTATTAACCATTTAATAACATTTTAACAACTTATTAATATTATTAACCATTTAATAATATTTTAATCACTTATTAATATTATTAACCATTTAATAATATTTTACTCACTTATTAATATTATTAATCATTTAATAACATTTTAATCACTTACTAATATTATTAACCATTTAATAATATTTTAATCACTTATTAATATTATTAACCTTTTAATAATATTTTAATCACTTATTAATATTATTAACCATTTAATAATATTTTAACAATCCTCAAATCCTTTAATGATTATTTAAATAATAATCTCTTAGTTAATTAATCTCATTTATTATTTAATATTCATTAAATAACAAATGATCATTTTATTCACTTTATCTCCCTTTAATTATTATTTAATATCATTTAAATAATAATTAACTAATTATCCTTATTTATTAAAATAATAAATAATTACCTTATTAACTTCATCTTTCTTTAATTACCATTTAATATCCTTTAAATAATAATTAATTATAATAATAGCTTTTATTTACTTTATTTATTATTTATTATAAATAATAAATAATTATTAAAGTTGGGTCTCAAATTAATTATATTAATTTTAAAGCATTTTTATCCATTTTGGACTTAAAAGACCCGAACCGACCCGACCCGAATGGCCCGACCCGACCCGGAAAGAAAAATTCACTGGCCGTGAACAGTACCAAGGGCCCCGGCCCTCCTTTTTAGTGCAAAACAAGGGCCCCGGCCCTTGTGTTGCAGAAACTTCAAAAATGCCATTTTCAGATTTTTCAACTTTTGCTCCTTTGATTAAAACTGCCATAACTCCTTCATTACAAAACATTTTGGGGTGATTCTTGAGTCCATTCTCATTAGAATTTCCCCCTCTACAACTTCTCTTTAGATCACAAATTCAAATTCCAAATGGATCTATGCTTAAAATCGCTCACAAGGGAAAAGTGAAAACTAACTTCACAATCCTTGGTTTTAAAAATCATATCTTAACCATAACAACTCATATGAACATTATACCAACTAGGTTTTGTTCTTAACTTATATATTTACCATATCAAAGAAGAAAATCTCATACACAATCTCTAGCTTTCAAAATGAAAGGCTATAAATCACAACCCCAACTAGGGTTTACCGGTAAAAATCTATATGAACATTTCTACCATTTTCAAGCATACCGCTCATACCAAAACATGATTTAACTATATGAAATCATGAATCTACCTATATATCATAGATTTAGACTTCTAGACCATCAAAATAACTTTTGATCGGTTAAAAATATATTTTAACCTTTCAAATCATATCTAGACTACAAAAATGAACTAAATAAAGTTTAGAACACTTTTTAACCTCTTAGACATGGATGCTCTCCTTCCTCTTGACATGGTCTTGGCTTGTGACTCCACCTTGATCATTCTCTAGTAATTTTCCTTAGTGGATCATCAATCTCCCAAAGCTTGCTTGCCTTTTTCTAGAATGCTCTCTCTATTCTCTCTTGTAGTTCTTACAAAATGACTAACAAACCTAGCAAATTGATGGAGCATTCTATTTATAGAACCTCCCTAGACTTGCTTAACATCTACTAATCAACCAATGCTAGTCAATTAGGAGCTTAATCTTGCTTACTATGCATGGAATGACTACTTGATAGACATTTTGATTGACCCTTTGATTGACTAGGGTGGTTGGGGGTTACTTGCACCAATTTACACTCCAAAATCATCCAACAAGCTAGCTTTATATCCATGTGGGCCCCAAAATTCGGGATTGACCATTTATTTATCCAACTTGACTTTATTTTTAAGTCCTATCTAATTATATAAGTATCCATATATATATACACCAATATATGTATACATATTCACCTATACAAACTTATTGGGCTCCACTTTGGATCTTAGAATTTATTATATTGGGCTCCTCCAATTAAATTTGTTTGGGCTCAATTTATTTACTACATTGGGCTAATATTAAGTACCCTATGTTACATTTAATTAAAACAAGCATTGGGCTTGGTTAATTATTACATAAATCAATGTTCAAATTAAATTATATGAACTACTAGGTTAATTAATTTGACCTAGTTTAATAACTCAATTGGACTTAAAATATAATCCAATTAGATTGGTTATAATTAATTCTACCACATTGGGTTACTTAATTAACTCATCCGTAGTTAATTCTCAACACCACTTTTATTTACCTAGCAATTAACCAATGATTGGTTAATGCTCTCTCTTGTCTATCAACTAGGGTTATTCAATTAACCCTACACTAGTTAATTCTCTACACTCAATCAATACTTGAAATGCTTCTCCCAACCATTGACCATCATTTGACTTTTAATGGTTTGGGCTACATAACTTACTTTTTATTGGGCTCTCTTATTTAATTACCCTCTTCATGTAAATATTCCCAATTTGGCTAACACATATAATCCTTTTGGGCTAGTCTACTAGTAGTAATTAAATTACTTGGACTCTTCATGAGGTTAAATCTTTAAATTTATTTGGACCTCTATATAAATCCTCAACAAGACTTACAACAATTAACATATTGGGCTTGTTTTAATCTCACCTTTGAATTCTATACCTCAACTTAATAATTAAGTTAATTTCTTAATTAATTACTTCTTATTATTGCCATCATCGGCAATAATTCTAGTTCCTCTATAACTTTAACTCATAACTAATATAATTAATTTAATTAATTATATTTCATGACTTTCCTTCTTACTTCAAATTTAAACTAATTAATTTATTAGTTTTTATTGAGTATTAATTTACTCATCTTCTTGTTTGGCTAACAAACATAACTCTAGGAATATATAACTATGTATATATATCCTTATAACCGTCTTCACTTCTCAAATGAATTTATTTCCTTAATAAATTCTCTATATGCATCATAAAATATTTCCACATTTAATTTCTAACAAATACATTATGTTAAAAAAAATGTTTACCCATTTTCTACACATCTTACTTCTCACATTCTAGGTTTTAAACATTAACCTTTAATAAAATCAATTAAGATATTATTTAAAATCTTGAAAATATCTGGGATATTACAGTCATTACCTAATGCTGTCAATTATGTCACACCTATAAACAAAATGCCTATACATTCTGTAAGACCCCGAATTTTATGAAATACAAAATTTAATTTTTCTTCATATAGATATTTTTTTTAAACAGTAAGTGGTTAAATCGATAAAGTTAAAAGTTAAGGATGTTATGTGCAAATTTTATTTTGTCGGACAATATTCGCTTTGTCGGGGAATATTCGTTTGGTCGGGGAATATTCGTTTGGTCCAACGGCGCCGAAATAACAAATTATTGGTGGACCCCACAACGGAATATTTGTCGGATATAGAAAACGACAGAAATAACCTTTTTAAATAAAAATAGTCAACGGAACTGTTAAAATACCGGTGATAAAAGAATAGTAGCATACGGTAGTTATTGATATTTTCTGTAGCACTCGGTACTCTACAGTAACACACGGTATTGCATAGTGTCTCATATTTTTGGTCTGATAATTGACACCGTAACTGTTACGCATCATTTCATCGATAATTGTCACTGCATAATATTTTATATTATCAATTCAATAATTGTTGTTACACAGTATTTTGCATTATTGATTTAGTAATTGTCATTACACTGTATTTTTTATCATTGAGTCAATAATTGTTGTTGCACTGTTTTTAAAATTATTGAACCTAATAATTGTCACAGTAACATACGCACAGTAATTCACATTATTGAATCAATAATTGTCATTACACAGTAACGTATGCTTTATTTTACATTATTGTTATCTCTATTATGATGTTATTTAAACAGTTGTATTTTATTAATTTATTGACTTGATATCTAAGAGCTAACTATACTGTATTTATAACAATTAGTCATAATAATTGAATTGATAAAGTTATTTGTTTATAATATAAAGTTAGGTGATTATTAGGTGATATGAAATGAATGGTGTAGATTAAAGTGTGAATTATTGTTAAATAATTGAATTGATTTGTTTATAATATAAAGTTAGGTGATTATTAGGTGATATGAAATTAATGGTGTAGATTAAAGTGTGAATTATTGTTGAATAATTAAATTGATTTGTTTATAATATAAAGTTAGGTGATTATTAGGTGATATGAAATGAATGGTGTAGATTAAAGATAATATAATATTTGAAATGGATGGTGTAGATTAAAAGATGATCTTTAAATGAATGGTTTAGATTAAATGAATGATAAGATTTTTGGCTATAAATAGAAGCCTTAACTTAAGGATTTTTCATAAACTTCCTTACTTGTTCTTTCTTTCTCTCTCTAAATACTTCTTGTGAAAGTTCTCTCTAAGTGTGCTTAAGTCATCTTGAGTATTTGTGAAGATCTATAAGTATACGTGTACTGTTCAAGTTAATCAACCTCATTTAAATCAATATCCAGTCACGTGTTGAGGTAAGGGATACCATCTTTTTCATCTTCCATTATTCAAACATACTATGGTAAGGGATTATCATTATTTGATTCTCGATAATAATATTGTTTCTTTCTTACTCATAAGACGTGCCTTTTATTTCCATGTATTAAATTGTGGGAATAACCTTACGGAGCGGATTGCCGCCTGTTGGTGAATAACCTTTCGTATTCATTCATTATTAATCTCTGAGAATAACCTTACGGAGCGGATTGCCGCCTGTTTGGTGAATAACTCTTTGTACTCAAATTCTATTAAATTGTGGGAATAACCTTACGGAGCGGATTGCCGCCTGTTTGGTGAATAACTCTTTGTACTCAAATTCTATTAAATTGTGGGAATAACCTTACGGAGCGGTTTGCCGCCTGTTGGTGAATAACCCTTTGTATTAATTTCCTTCACCTTTTGTTAATCAAACCTGCTACGGTAAGGGATATTATTTTCTTTCATACTCCTAAATCGAAATTTATTATGGAACTATTGCTTCTATAATTCCTGAAAATATTATATGTTCCATAATAGTTGAACTTCATTATTTCAACTGAACCTTCCTATTTACGTGAACCTTTCTATTGAATTGTAACCGTTATTCTGAACTGTGGATCTTGAATTTCACTCCACATCATGTTGACAATTTGGACATTATTTGAATCTGTACAAAGTAAACTTCCGATACTTATTGTTATCCTATTTCTTCTGTTCATCATTTATATCATTCTAATCATCCAAAAATCAAGCTGTTGTGAATATCTGTGGCCGGGGGCACAGATGTGATATATTTGTTGAACAGATGATAGGTTAAAGGCGATATAATAGGTTAAAGGCGATACATCTGTTCGGTGTCTTTTATGGCACGTGGTGAATGTTCTCTTTGGCCCGTAGTGCAAAGATGAACTGTTGTTTGGTATGATTATGACCAAAGGCTGAATCTGGTATAATCATGACCGTTGGTGCTATATTGAATATCTTTGGCCCGTAGTACAAAGATGAACTGTTGATGTGCATGATTATGATCAGGAACTGTGAATTTGTATTATCTTGACTAATGATATTTCAGATGATAAAAGTTGATGATGTTTTTCCTAAAAAGAGAACCGAGTGGACATTATAGTCTGCATTATTATTCTAATAGATTACTCATTCCGCTGCTATTATTGATCTGAACGTTGTTTAAGAATTTAACTGCAGTTTTTGATATAAACCTTGTAGTCTATTGTATTCTATCAAGAACTCAACTGTTGAAGACTAATGATAATTTATTCGTCATTATCTTAGTCATGATATTCTTTACTGGGCTATTTGAGCTCACCCTTTCTTTTGTTCCATTGTTTTTCAACAGGAGATGAAAACATAACAGGGTCTAGCCGGGGAATGGAGTGAGGGTCCGAGGAATAGTTATCATAGTCTTCACGTTTTGTAAAATAGTGTGGCAATAATAGTGAAGACTTAGTTGTGTATTATTATACACTGTATTGTTGTACGTTGTGCTTTGTTGTAATAATTTTGTTGTAGTCTTTTGACGACTCAAGTATGGGCTGTGTGGGCCCAGATTTGGGGGCGTCACACATTCAATCAGCGACGATGATGTACAAGGATCTCAGTCAACTAATGTTGAAATGTCAACTAACAAGTTGCAAAAGAAAATCAAAGTCAAGAAAGATGACACCTTTACTGGTTCAAATTAATTTGAACCATTCAATCATTTTACTGATGACTTTTTGGTTTTAAAATTTATTAATTTCTGATGACTTTTTAGCATAATCATGTTTGGGTTGTTAATTTGGATTATTTGGATGAAACTTTTTGATTTTAATATTGATTATTGGATATTATGAAATCTAATTTTATGATTTAGTATTCAACTTGATTTTGGCATCCTAAATAATATAAATCAACAACTACATAGAAACCTGATTATTTGGTCTTTAAAAATAAAATTTGCAACAATCCCAATTTGGTATTTATCCAATAAATATGTCAAGTATAAAATTTGAATCCCATATTATTATTTAATACTCGGGCTTTTGAATTTTATTTATAGATAATTTTCACACAAAATTATTATTCCATTCTCATGTAGAAAATTCTTTCTCATATTTGGGTTTCAATTTTTTTTAAAAGATAATTATAGCTATTTTTTTTTTTAAATTGATATTATCCCAAATTAATAGGTGATTGATGTAAACACGTTTTTTATTCACCATATAAATAGAGACTAACACTTTCATTACAAATCACATCACAAATAATTATCTCATTCTTATAATTTTCTGTTATACAGTAAGATTAATTTTCTTTCATAGATCTAAAATTTTCACGGTTGTCGTTTAAAATGTATTGCTTAGATGGAGTCGGAAAATTTAATGTATTGCTGACTATCAAGTATTTTTTGACAAAACTAAATAATTACGTAATTGTATACATTGGAGCAAAATTATATGAGTTATTTTTGTTATACATTTATTTAATAAAATTTTAATTTATAAATATTCCATCTCCTTATTATAGTTTAATTTATTAAATGTATATATAAATTTATAATCAACAAAATGAATAATCTCGCAGCAACGTGCGGGTGTGTATCTAGTATCTCATAAGATAGAGTACAAATGAGGAGAAAGAGAATGTACTAATTAGTTATTACTGTGACGACCCCGAATCCGGGTCCCCCGAACCTCGAACTCGGTTCAACACGAGTACAACCTTTTTCTTATTGTTCATGAATTACAACAATATTATAATTGCTAAATAATTATTTATTTACAATTTTACAACATCTCTTTCTATTCCAAAATCAAAATCTTTATACATTCTTAGTATGTCTCAATATCATACATGATACGACATTCTATTACAATCAATTTGAGTATTTAATACTCATATAACATACCAACTAAGTCTTATGCTACAGAATCATTTACCTGTCCAATTCGGACTGATATCTACAATAGATATTTAGATCTTCAATGGAAGTAATATATTTTCCTGTTCCTTGTTCTTTATCGAGAACTTCAGGTAACTAGCCTTATCTGAAAATATTGGTTTATGCAAGAGTGAGCACGACGACTCAGCAAGTTCAACAGCTACACATAACACATTACATGCTTCACATAAAATTTACAATTTACACTAACATCATGTTTTTCATGCATTTCAGTTTATGACATACTGCTCATGCATATCATGCCTCGCATTTAATCTATGCTTCATGTCTAACCTCTATCATGACATATAGTTCAATGCAGAACAATTGTCTTAAATCAACTACCGCATATCAACAGTTCAAATCAACTTATTGCACAAAGGCACATTAAAACATCTGTGCACATAACCACGTATGAGCACATCTCAGTTTAATAACAAACTTATAATTCATGCACATA
The DNA here is from genome assembly GCA_947179155.2 of Hedera helix. Classification (NCBI taxonomy): domain Eukaryota; kingdom Viridiplantae; phylum Streptophyta; class Magnoliopsida; order Apiales; family Araliaceae; genus Hedera; species Hedera helix. The sequence continues at coordinate 32,279,621 of OX359270.1, forward strand.
ATACAACACGTTCTGAAAAACTTGCCTGGACTTGTATAACCAGCTTACGTTAATCTTTCACGTTCCTTGCACCACCTACACGGTATGTGAGATCAACGGTGCACAATATCAGTCAAAGTTTGACTCAATACTAAATCTTATTTTAAAGATATTTATTTCTTCTTATCATCCTCTTTATTTAATAAGGTTAATTTCATATTTTAGTCTCTCTTTGACTTGACTCAATGTTTCATATTCAACACCATAAATCTTTTGTTCGAAACTATGCAATTCTGACATTTATTAATGTCACTGCATTAAAACTTGGACCCTATATTTATTTAGGTCGATCCACCAATTAATCACTAATGGACCATACTCTTGGTTTAACTTAATCACATCATTTATCTCGATACCTATCATAATATTACCCACCTTGGATAATATTTTAAATTTTACTATCAATTAGTAATAACTTATAATGTTATTTAATTGTTAAATAACACTTTAAATAATCATTACTATTATTAATTTATTTTTAATAATAGTTTACCTTAATCATTATTATTAATCTTTTAATAATAATTTAATTGCTTGCTAATATTATTACCCTTTAATAATATTTTAATTGACTTCTCATTATTATCAATCATTTTAATAATAATTTAATTGTTCATCAATATTATCAATCATTTAATAATATTTGAAATCCTCACGTATCATTAGTAATTATTTAATAACGATTCAACCTTTAACTATTATTACCCAATAGTTAATTACTTGTTAAACAATATTATTAATTCTTTAATAATATTCTAAATCTTTATTTATCATTATTATTTATTTAATAATGATTTAACTCTTAACTATTATTATTTAATAGTTAATTAAATGCTAAATAATATTATTAATCCTTTAATAATATTTTAAATTAATTACATATCATTATTAATTATTGAATAATGATTTAATTCTTAACTATTCTCATTTAATAGTTAGTCAATAATATTATCAATATATTTTAATTACTTAATAATCTTCTTTCGATTAAGTAATAATTTATTCCACTTAATTACCATTTAATTATTATTTAATATGAATTAAATAATAATTAATAAACTAATTATCCGAACTCATTATTTAATATTAATTAAATAATAATTAATTAATTAATTAACCTTACTTATTATTTAATATTAATTAAATAATAAATAATTAGTTTATTAACCTTAATTATCCTTTAATTATTATTTAATATTAATTAAATAATAATTAATTACTTAATTAATTAACCTTACTTATTATTTAATATTAATTAAATAATAAATAATTAGCTTTCTAACTTTAATATTCTTTAATTATTATTTAATATTAATTTAAATAATAATTAATTATTTATTTAACTTTACTTATTATTTAAGTGCAATTAAATAATAAATAACTAACTTATTCATCTTAACATCCTTTAATTATTATTTAATATTCATTAAATCATAATTAATTAATTACATAACTTCATATATTATTTAATATTTATTAAATAATATTTAATTAGATTATTAGCCTATTTATACACTAATAAATAGCTAATATATAGTGAATCACTCCAATAATTTCAAATTTTATTTTATAACACTTAACTAGCATGCCAATAGGTCAAATATTATTTTTCTGAAATTAAAAATAATTTTTCCATAATTATTAGCAATTTAGTAAGCTTTAATCCACCATTAATTCTAATAAGTACCAAATTACAAAAAAATTCATATTTTAAATTTTGATAATTTTCTTTATAAAATTATAAGCATTTTCTCTTTTGGAACCAACCCAAGAACCGGCCTAAAAATGCCCGAACCGGCCCTACCTAGAAATCATGAAAAACCGAAAAAAACCGAACCGGCCGGTTTTTAAAAAAAAATAGGCAGATTACTTTTAATGCTTTTTCAGACTTGGGGTCTTCTACGGGAACTTGAATAAAATGAAATCCACATGTCCGATTGAGGCCTATTTGGTATCGATGGATTCGTAACTTCCCGAACTACATTTTTCTGTCATCAAACATCAAATTTGGATTTGTTTTGGTCACAAAAATTGGCTCTAAACCGGATTGTTGTGCACAGCCCTAAAACAGTGGGGTGTTTTGGTAGAAAATCCATATCTTGCTCATTTTAAATCGGATTTTAGTCATTCAACTTGGAGAATCTTCATATTTCATGGATCTATCGCCCAAAATTGACGGATCATAAATCCGACTTACGGATTATGAACAGTAATTCCGTGAAGGGGCTGCTACGTATTAGATTAATTTGTTTTCGTCGGTAAAAATTTATTCAATGAGTTTGATGAAATTTTTCATCACAAACACATATAAAAACCCATGTTAAACCCATCAAACTATGAATATACATATATTACATAGCTAAAGACTTCTAGAACATCAAAACGTGTTTTGATCGGTTAAAAATACATTTTAACCGTTCAAATCATATCTAAACTATAAAAATGAACTAAAGAAGGTTTAGAACACTTTTTAACCTTTTATACATGGATGCTCTCCTTCCTCTTGACTTGATCTTGGATTGTGACTCTCTCTTGTCCATTCTCTAGCAAATTTGCTTGGTGGATCATCAATCTCATAAGAGTAACTCTCTATATCTCTCAAGAAGCTCTCCCTTTTTCTCTCTAGAAAATGCTACAAATGACTAACCAACCTCACCAATAAATGGAACACTTCTATTTATAGCACAATGTTAATCCTTCATTAACCTCCTAATCAACTAGTGTTGGTGAAATTATGAGCTTAAACTAGATTACTATTGCATGGAATGACTACCATGAATGACCATTGGTGTGACATCCATCAAGGTTGCTTGTAAGCAACTTTTGGAGTGTAATTGAAGCCATAGGAAGTCCACACTCAACATTTCCATGTGGGCCCCCCCCAAAATTCGGGATTTGCAATTTATTACACCAATTTGGCTTTATTTTTATGTCCTATATCATTATATAAGTATCCATATATATATACACCAATATATGTATACATATTCACCTATACTTGTACATTGGGCTCCACTTTGGACCTTAGAATTAAATTATATTGAGCTCATTTATTTAATTTGGTTGGGCTCAATTTAATTGTTACATTGGGCTAACATTAAATACCCTATGTTACATTTAATTAAAACAAGCATTGGGCTTGATTAATTATTACATAAATCAATGTTCAAATTAAATTATATGGACTACTAGGTTAATTAATTTAACTTAGTTTAATACATCAATTGGACTTATAATATAATCCAATTAGACTTACTTTTAATTATCCTACCACATTGGGTTACATAATTAACTCACTCATAGTTAATTCTCAACACTACATTCTTTCCTCTATCAATTAACCAATGTTTGGTTAATTCTCTCTCTTGTCTACCAACTAGGGTTATTCAATTAACCATACATTAGTTAATTCTCTACACTCAATCAATACTTGAAAAATATTCTCCCAACACATTGACCATCATTTGACTTTAATGTGTTTGGGCTACATGGATTACTTTGTATTGGGCTCTCTTATTTAATTACTTGGGCTACCCAACACAACTCATATATCATATATAACTTGGGCTTATTATTTAATTACCCACCTTCATGCAAGTATTCCCATATTGGGCTTGTATTAAATCCATCAATGGACTCTATATAACAACTAAATAATTAAGTTAATTACTTAATTAATTATCTTCTTAATATTGTCATTCTAGGCAATATTCCACTTCTCTACTTGCTAATCTTAGCTTTAATTCATGACTCATATAATTAACTCAATTAATTATATTACATGACTTTCCTTCTTAATCCATACTTAAACTAATTAATTTATTAGTTTTATTGAGTATCTAATTTACTCATCTTCTTGTTTGGCTAACCAACACAACTCTAGGAATATATAACTATGTATATATATATCCTTATAATCATCTTCACTTCTCAAATGAATTTATTTCCTTAATAAATTCTTTATATGCATCATTACAATATTCTTACATTTAATTTCTAGCAAATAAATTATGTTAAAAAAAAAATGTTCACCCAAATTCTACACATCTCACTTTTCAAACTCTCGGTTTTAAACCATAACCTTTAATTGATTATTTAAATTTTTAATTACAAATCTTGTAAATATCTAAGATATTACAATTACCTTCCGATAATAGTTCTATGGCCATGGGTAGATTTAGAGTATGGGCAATGGGGGCAATTGAGCCTTTTGAATTTTTTGAGGGTCAAATTTTATTTTATTTTTTTATAGTGTTTAGTAAAAATATAAATTTTTAGAGTAAAAAATTATTAGTTATCTTAAACTTGTATTCATTCTACTCTTCTAGTTATAACGTTAACCAGTCAAAAAAATATTTTTTTTAGCTTTATCTTTTTTTGTAATTTAATAAATTTAGTAATTGTTTATGGATTTTTACAACTATTAAAAATGAGGGTATCATGATATTTTTGTAAATCGACCCAAACGAAAATTGTTCAGAGATGAGTAGATGAATGATTCTTTAATAACGTACATTGAACATGATATTTTTACAACTATTGAAAATGAAATTATCTTATAGTAATTTCAAACAATAAAATCTCAAAAAATATTATTGTAAATAATATTTAAGTATTATTTAATTTTAAATTTTTAAAAAAAAAAATTAATCTCACTGAACTAAAAGACTAGATACGTCCGCCCCTGTGTGTGGCTTATTACCTTTCTTTCTTTGGGACTATGTCTTGTGCTATATTACTATAATCTATATTTTTCTTGATTTTTTTTTTTTAAAAGTACTCCCTCTGAATTTTGGAATTAAGAATGATCACTATTTTTTTTATTTTTTTTGCGAATCCATCTGTTTACTTTTCTCAATCAGTATTTTTGAGAATCAAAATTGTAGATAATATTAAAAAATAAGACTTTCTACTGACTTCCTTGTGTAAAAGCTAACCCTTCGTAGATTGGGCGGTAAAGTTCGATGACACCTGAAGCACGGGTCGTCTAATAATTTTATTGAAAAATATGAAGTTTATAATTATTTAATTTATTAGGTAGATAATTTTACACTAACTGTAATTATATTAATTAAAATTAAATAAATCTGTTCTAATATTTAATTTTATATTCTACAAATAAAATTTAATATTTTATTTATTTATTTTTGCTTAATGCTCAAAAATGGAGAGAGAATAATGGTTTGAATTAAACAAATATAAAACTTAGTTTTAATTTGGTATTTTCTTTGATTGATTGATTGATTTGCCGCGCCTGCGCCACATGTTTAGGTCAGGCCGGTCTCATGTGTTGGGATAGTTGACTTGTAAAGAATATAACAATGGGGTGTGTGTCTTTGTTGCTTTGAGAGGTGAAAGGTTAAGTCAAATGAAGATAAGAAATTTTAATGTCAACTGGAGCATGAATTTAATTCATTCGTTTTGTAGAATGACTCCTAAATTCGAACTTGGTCATGTCTACAACTACTGGTGGTTAAGATATGTGCAGTGATAATAATAGCAGCAAAAATCATATATCCTGCAATTTTATGTAAAAATAATAATTATTGTCTGTTACGTTATATAAATATTAATGACGATTTTTTAAAAGATATATAATATGATATGTCACACTTATAATTTTATTTAATTTCTTATATTACTTTTTCTTATAATTATATTTTGAGATTTTTTTTTTTACAATGTTTAATAAAGTTATTAGTGGCAGCTCTTAAATTAAGTGAAGAGATGAGATGAAGAAAGAGAAAAAGGGAGAAGAAAGAAGGTTAGTGAGAAGATGACGTGCCTATTTATGTCTCGTGCAGGAGTACGATATAGTTTGATGCAATTGAAAGTTTAAATCACATATGAAATTATTTTGGTATAGGTTGAGAATTTTAAAATCGCACATGACACTATTTGTGGTTGGTACGGTACGATTTTAAAGTCTGCAATGTGAATTCATTTGGTTCGATTTCAATTCTAAAACCAATTAACATGTTCACCAATAATATTAAAAACATTAAATTTATCTTTATATATATATAAAAAAATCGAATATTACTATATCATTCCATGAGAGATGAGACGGTAAAAACAATTTAAATATTAAATTATTTCTCAAATAATAGGAAAAATTGAATGGAAGAATTTTTTTTACAAATAATAAATTGAGATACAAAATTAAGAGATCATACTGAAATAATAAGCGACCCCAAATATGCCATCGACAATAAGTCATCACACACATGACCACACTAACAGAAATATGAGAAAATTATGATTTAAAAAATATATATCACACACATTCTAAATTTAAAGATAATATAATATGTAAGAGTGGTACGGTTCGAGAGCCTTTTAAAATCGTACCCAAATTATATATATGATTTTTCAACTATACTAACACCATCATATACGTGCTAACTGTTAATGCGATTCCATTAATATGCTTTAATCAATTTTTAATGCGATTTAGACATTAATTTTAATTTCTTGCTCAGTCCTGCACCGAGTGCCACTCGTATTGGGAAGGCTAAAGCTACAGTGTGCTAGGATGCGCACTCAAGCCTAAAGGATTCCCCACTTGGCACCGGAGGCTTTTGGTCACTCAAAGTGCGCACTGCGCACCTCGCGTGAACTAGTGGGGCGCACCTTTATATATCCGGTCTCCTCTTATTTGTACTTTTCCACCCTTTGCTTACCCACACAAGCAACTAGTCAACAGACTTTGAAACAGAAATACAGTTGTTCTTTACGCCGCCGTTTAACTTTTTAAGTTTGGGTTTGAGTCATGATTTAAGCCCATATATACTTGTGGGTTGGGCTTTAGTTAACTAAAATCCAATCTTAAAACCCTGCACGGCCCAAAACTTTTGCTATACTCTCAATTTAAAAAAAATATTAAATGCTCCTAGAGTACCTGTCACGTAATATCTCACACTACTCATATATTATCATTTCAGCACTTAAAATGAATTATTTTTCTTTAAGTATTGAAATAACAATACATGAGTAGTGTGAGACATCACGTGACAGGTATCCTAGGACCATTGAATAATTACTCATCAGTTTCTATTACACTCCCACCTGTCAGATATAAGAGCAATTTTATTTTTTATAAAAAAAAATAGTCTATTTGGGATATTTTTCAAATTCAAAGTTGATTTAATTTATTTATATTATGACAATAAATGCTATACTTCTTAATATTCTTTGAATACTTTCTCAAATTAACTTTAAAAGATCAAAAACGCCTCTTAGTATATACAAGATCAATAAATAGTTGTTTTAAGAAATTTATACCAACTACAATTACTTATATTGTTATTTAAACTTGGTTAAGAAATTAATATGCATTTGGTAATTTTAAATTATTCCCTCTATTTCACAAAAATAGTCCCATTTACATATTATAAATTTTAAGGATACGTTTTTATTCTATATGTAGACACCCAAATTTTGCACTTCTTTACTAACCTTGACAGGAGGGCAAAATCGTCATTTGACCCGACCTGCGAAAAGGAAGGTGGACCCCAACACAAAGCCACCCCAACGATTTACGGTCAAAGCCGCCACAACGGACAACGAGCATCCGGTCACTTGAGGCAAGGCGAACAGTTGATACAGAAAAACCTGAGCTGATCACAAAAGGCGACTAATGGCCACTACGCTTATAATGTTCGGGGGTCTCGCTCCCTGGTGAGCGAGCGGCTGCCCAGCTCGTCGGTGAGCTGGCGGGGGTGGAAGGGGGCAGTGCTCCCTGGAAGCCAAGCATAAAGAGCAATTTATACATCAGGTAACAGCCTTCCGAAATAATACTACAGAAATTGGCGAATTAAGACCGCGTGACACGAAAATCGAGAAAAACAAGCCGGACAGCCGCGGATGCACCTGTGGCCACCGACAAACGGGACAGTGCGCGGCTCGAGGAGACAACACGGCAGCCGAGGATTCGGCGCAGACGGCCACAGCAGGCAGCCGCAGATGCACCTGCGACTGCCTGCTGAACTCTATACAGCGGCCATTTCCACCCGAGAAGAGAAGAAATTAGGGAGTTTTTAGAGAGAGAAAGCTCGCGGGAGGAGAGAGAAGAGTGTTGTTCTTGGTTAGATTTGAGTGAAATATTTGTAATCTCTTGCTAGTTAGTCGAGTGTTCTTGTGGTGTGTCCGATTTGTGGAATAAAAAGCTTTAATCGGCATTTTGCAAGGTGAAAAGGGTGTTTTCTTGGTTTTTTATTGTTTGTATTGTTAGTATAATTTCATGTTTTGGATTGTTTGATGTATTATGTTGTCATGAGGATGATGATCCGTGGGTTAGGGGTCGTTAGCGAGGGTTCCATTGGAACGTAACTTTCTCCTAATGCCCCGATGACATCCGTACGGTGATATATCATTTGTTGAGTTCATAGATAGTTGTAGTATTGGCGGTGAGATTTGTGATGCATATGATACCGTAATGAGTTAGTATTGTTAGATTTGTCGTAGTGTTGGTTGTGCAACGAGTTGGGTGAATGTGAGCCTAGGGAGGAGATCCTCGTGGTCAAATCCCGATGATGGACATTTTTAGGTGTATGTAATCATTAGATAGGATTCACAGTTGTATATATGTAATATCGGGTCTTAAAGCGATATCAAGTCGAGGTCGGGTTAAGGCCCCGTAATAATAAAGATATGTGATTGTGGGTGTTCGGGGTTGTCTGGATGGCTCACATGCCCATGGATAACCCCGACACGTTTTGAATGCTTATTTTAATTTACGACACAAAAAACGATTTTCCAAAATAAGGCAAATGATAAAGATTTTCTAAAAAGAATCAAATTAGGATATTAGATACATGAGGTTTAAAAAGTAAAGAGTTTTGGCGAAACTTTGATCCTTGTTTGACGAAAAGGCTATATTTGGTTTTGAAATGTCATAAAAGATGTTTTCGAAAAAAATAAATAAACATTTTCATTAAACTTTGTGCATAGGGTTAAAGAGTTCTAGAAGTTACCTTCATTTTATTTATATTTACTTTTAGAAGGCAATGTATAGTCTCGATTCCTATTTGACAAAAGTTTAAAAATTATTGTTTTCTAAAATGACATCTAATAAAAAAGCCTCATCGTTTTCAAAATTAAAATCAATCTTTCTTATAAAAAGCGAAGCCTCGTCATTTGGGTCAAAAGACGTCTAAACGCTTTCCCAACAAAACACATTTTGCCATATAAAATCAAAGCAATCTTTATGCAAAACTTCATCACAAACATCACCTAGGCACGCACGCACTGTGACGCCCCCAAATCTGGGCCCACACAGCCCAAACTTGAGTCGTCAAAATACTACAACAAAATTATTACAACAAAGCACAACGTACAACAATACAGTGTATAATAATACACAACTAAGTCTTCACTATTATTGCCACACTATTTTACAAAACGTGAAGACTATGATAACTATTCCTCGGACCCTCACTCCATTCCCCGGCTAGACCCTGTTATGTTTTCATCTCCTGTTGAAAAACAATGGAACAAAAGAAAGGGTGAGCTCAAATAACCCAGTAAAGAATATCATGACTAAGATAATGACGAATAAATTATCATTAGTCTTCAACAGCTGAGTTCTTGATAGAATACAATAGACTACAAGGTTTATATCAAAAACTGCAGTTAAATTCTTAAACAACGTTCAGATCAATAATAGCAGCGGAATGAGTAATCTATTAGAAGAATAATGCAGACTATAATGTCCACTCGGTTCTCTTTTTAGGAAAAACATCATCAACTTTTATCATCTGAAATATCATTAGTCAAGATAATACAAATTCACAGTTCCTGATCATAATCATGCAGATCAACAGTTCATCTTTGCACTACGGGCCAAAGACATTCAATATAACACCAACGGTCATGATTATACCAGATTCAGCCTTTGGTCATAATCATACCAAACAACAGTTCATCTTTGCACTACGGGCCAAAGAGAACATTCACCACGTGCCATAAAAGACACCGAACAGATGTATCGCCTTTAACCTATTATATCGCCTTTAACCTATCATCTGTTCAACAAATATATCACATCTGTGCCCCCGACCACAGATATTCACAACAGCTTGATTTTTGGATGATTAGAATGATATAAATGATGAACAGAAGAAATAGGATAACAATAAGTATCGGAAGTTTACTTTGTACAGATTCAAATAATGTCCAAATTGTCAACATGATGTGGAGTGAAATTTAAAAATGATATTCAAGATCCACAGTTCAGAATAACGGTTACAATTCAATAGAAAGGTTCACGTAAATAGGAAGGTTCAGTTGAAATAATGAAGTTCAACTATTATGGAACATATAATATTTTCAGAAATTATAGAAGCAATAGTTCCATAATAAATTTCGATTTAGGAGTATGAAAGAAAATAATATCCCTTACCGTAGCAGGTTTGATTAACAAAAGGTGAAGGAAATTAATACAAAGGGTTATTCACCAACAGGCGGCAATCCGCTCCGTAAGGTTATTCCCACAATTTAATAGAATTTGAGTACAAAGAGTTATTCACCAAACAGGCGGCAATCCGCTCCGTAAGGTTATTCCCACAATTTAATAGAATTTGAGTACAAAGAGTTATTCACCAAACAGGCGGCAATCCGCTTCGTAAGGTTATTCTCAGAGATTAATAATGAATGAATACGAAAGGTTATTCACCAACAGGCGGCAATCCGCTCCGTAAGGTTATTCCCACAATTTAATACATGGAAATAAAAGGCACGTCTTATGAGTAAGGAAGAAACAATATTATTATCGAGAATCAAATAATGATAATCCCTTACCATAGTATGTTTGAATAATGGAAGATGAAAAAGATGGTATCCCTTACCGTAGTAAGTTTTAATAATAGAAGATGAAAGAAGATGACATTCCTTACCTTGATATTGTGAAACAAGTTTATAGCCGAACAAATCCTTCCTTGTTTGTAGCAGTAAGGAATCTGACTTTTGAGTCTTCTAGAGTTTTTAAAATCTCTTTATGCTTTTAAAATAATGTTACTCTCGGAAAGATAGACGGCATAGACTCAAGAATCACTCAATTCGGAGTTAATATGAATGAGTTATGAATTTTCAAAACTAAGACTGAAAATAGTGACGAAAATCAGAATAGGTTACGGTTTTTAGTATTTTAAGACATGACGATGATTTCAGATGACTTTTCTTCCTTCTTCAAAGTTGTAGAGGACGAAAAACTGAAGAGACAGGCTTTTAATTCATTAAATTCTGACAAATAATGAATTTACTACGATTTTTCGAAAGAGTTGCTGTACATAAGAAAATTCTACTCGGGAATTCAAAGAAGAATGCAAAAGATTTCAAAACTAGGAATGACTTAAGAACACTTAGAGAGAACTTACACAAAAAGTATTTAGAGAGAGAAAGAAAGAACAAGTAAGGAAGTTTATGAAAAATCCTTAAGTTAAGGCTTCTATTTATAGCCAAAAATCTTATCATTCATTTAATCTAAACCGTTCATTTAAAGATCATCTTTTAATCTACACCATCCATTTCAAATATTATATTATCTTTAATCTACACCATTCATTTCATATCACCTAATAATCACCTAACTTTATATTATAAACAAATCAATTCAATTATTCAACAATAATTCACACTTTAATCTACACCATTCATTTCATATCACCTAATAATCACCTAACTTTATATTATAAACAAATCAATTCAATTATTCCACAATAATTCACACTTTAATCTACACCATTCATTTCATATCACCTAATAATCACCTAACTTTATATTATAAACAAATAACTTTATCAATTCAATTATTATGACTAATTGTTATAAATACAGTATAGTTAGCTCTTAGATATCAAGTCAATAAATTAATGAAATACAACTGTTTAAATAACATCATAATAGAGATAACAATAATGTAAAATAAAGCATACGTTACTGTGTAATGACAATTATTGATTCAATAATGTGAATTACTGTGCATATGTTACTGTGACAATTATTAGGTTCAATAATTTTAAAAACAGTGCAACAACAATTATTGACTCAATGATATAAAATACAGTGTAATGACAATTATTAAATCAATAATGCAAAATACTGTGTAACAAAATTATTGAATTGATAATATAAAATATTATGCAGTGACAATTATCGATGAAATGATGCGTAACAGTTACGGTGTCAATTATCAGACCAATAATATGAGACACTATGTAATACCGTGTGTTACTGTAGAGTACCGAGTGATACAGAAAATACCAATAACTACCGTATGCTACTATTCTTTTATCACCGGTATTTTAACAGTTCCGTTGACTATTTTTATTTAAAAATGTTATTTCTGTCGTTTTCTATATCCGACAAATATTCCGTTGTGGGGTCCACCAATAATTTGTTATTTCGGCGCCGTCGGACCAAACGAATATTCCCCGACCAAACGAATATTCCCCGACAAAGCGAATATTGTCCGACAAAAATAAAATTTGCACATAACATCCTTAACTTTTAACTTTATCGATTTAACCACTTACTGTTTCAAAAAATATATATATGAAGAAAAATTAAATTTTGTATTTCATAAAATTCGGGGTCTTACAACGCACACACAAGCAACACACACATTTTAAGATTTAAAAGGATAGAAAAACACCGAGATTGTGGTAACCGTGTTTCACGGAAGTCGGGGGGTGCCTAACACCTTCCCTTCGCTTAAGCAAGCCCCCGAACTCTATGAATCTCGGTTCGCGGACCAATTGAATCGGAGTTACATATGAGCCAGCGATTACGAAAACAAAATTCGGATGAGTTGGTACATCCATTTCAAATATACCAACTGGCGACTCTGGTTAGTTGGCTCATAAAGAAATCGATCTTTCAAAATCCGTCGACATTAAGCCGACCCTTTTCAAAATTACACTTAAAACAAAAGGCTAAAATTGGAAATGACTTTTAATATTAAAAAAAAACGAAACGATGAAAATCCCGGCGTCGACACTTTATTTTATTCCTAAATTTATAGATTTTTTGATGTCATGATAGTTTCTTGTGTTTGAATAAAAAAGATTTGACAAACCTCACCATTTTTGTGTGAGAAATGCAATGTTTATTTATTGATATAGTAAATATGTAACAAAAGAAAAATTACAAAAGCTTCTAAGCTCCTACTTAATTTGAGAAATCTTAATAATTTAATTAAGAGTTAACGACAATATGCAGTTAGGCACAAGGTTATACATATATTATGCACGTGTAAGTGAGCGTGACGTTGAAGGCTTATGCTACGTTTGAATTGAGAGATGGTGGAATAAAATTCATTCTAATAGAATGAATATGTATAATAATTTTGCGATCATATTATATCACTCACTCCCATTAACAATCAAACAAATACTTGAAATACCTTAAAATCATTTTATTCTTTCATATTCAATCCAAACAATCATTTCATTAATTCCTTCATTCAATTCTTTCAATCCAAACACAACATCATGCTGCCTTCTTGGATTTGTTCCTAACATTGAATTGTTATTTTCATTGAAACAAGTTCGCAAGAAGAACTACTATGCCATCAGACCTATCACAACTACAAATTTAACTAATAGCAGCACACTTTTGGAAAAATATTTGAAAAAAAAAACCTTATAAGTCGATAATTTTTTATTTATTTAATACATATATTTCTAATTTCAGAATAAACTCGGAAAAAAGTGACCCTAAAAATGGTACTTACCTAAAAAAAACGTTGCAAAGTATAAAAATGTCTGCATTCCTCGTCAATGAATGGAAATTAAAGGGTGTACTTCTTAAATCACATTCCTTCCATTGCCAGGTAGTTTCCTCAGTGTCAACAAGTCGTCAGTGCTCCATAGTCCTTGGAAAAACTCTTAAAAAAAGTAGAAACTAACTTCTTCCCAAAGTTCCTATCATAAGGATGAACCAACCATGACAATCCTGTAACACAGGCATGGTAGTGAAATTCCTTAGGACACACACATGAGTGGGATGCAATTAAACTACCTCAAACTCGTCCTCCATACCCTTGTTTTTGCAATATTGATTTTTAGGTGTCCATATAGACAGATTGCATCCAAACAAGAAGAGGATTCAAATTACTAGAAAATGCTTTATAGTATTTAAAGCATTTCCTAATAATTTGAACACAATTCTTTCGAACATTACAAATTTTCCGACTAATAATATTTTACCATATATACATAACAGACATGCAAACCGGATGTCAAATTACGAAGGGATCGATTATCTTGAAACTAGCTACTACTAAACCAACTGTATTCGGCATTTTGGTGGTTCAGGGTCTCTTACATCAGATCCTTGGTAATGAACGGAAAGTCTTTACGCCCCAGATTGTCACTACGCAAGAGTAATTATTCCTCTCCCAGAATCTGCCCGTCTGGTCTAAAGGCAGGCAACAAATGCTAAAAGTCCCACCAACCAACACTTCAAAAATCGAGAAACTAAATTCTTCCCGAAGTCTTTATCACAAGGATGCACCAACCATGGCAAGCGTGTAACGAAGGCCATATAGTAAGATTGTGTCGGACGTAGCGAGACGTAAATTATCTCTAACTCTGTTTGTGCCCTTGTGGTTGCGATATAGGCTTTCAAGCGTAGAAAGAGACGGCCAGCATTCATAGGATAAACCTTCTGCAAAGAGGAGGAGGACTCGCTTTCCCAAGAGTTCAGAGACATGAACCTTCTGCAAAATGGAGTTGACATATTAACAAGCAGATAAAGGGAATTAAAATGTTGCAACAAATAAATGAAAAACTTGACAAACAAAGAGTCTTTTTCAGATTGTATAACGATCTGTCAAAGTAATTGAAGCTACAGCTCAATTTCAAGTCTTGGAATAGGAATTGAGCGCCAATTTCTAACTAAATTTCAATTTCATAAAATTGTTAATGTCCTTTCAATTCCAATTCTAATTTTGAAACTTGATATTCAGTTGTCAAACATGGCGTCAACTTTGATCTTGAGAACTTCGCTAGAATATTGATAACATGTTGACTAAATGAATTTCTTAGTATTTAGCTAAAACGTCTATTACATAAGAACTAAAATTTCATAAATTATCGGTGTTTACATAATTAGTGTCAGGATTATGACACGTAATTAATAAAATAGTTATGTTGAACAAAACCGTCATTTTTTAATGATGGGTCCTAACACCGTCACCAATGTATATATTGTCCGTATGTCATTTTTTCATTACATAAAATAACTTTATCCATTTTCTCCTAAAAACAGTTGTCCAGGATCCATGAGAGAAACCAATCTCAAATTTTTCTTCAATCTGCACCGCTTTCTCCTACGTAAACGGGTACTCATCAATCCCATACCTCTCCAAGACATCAGCACCATGTCTTTCGTAGTAACACGCACCAGGGCCAATGATTACCTAGTAGGGCATTGGCCCAAAATATATATATATATATAGGGCTTCAAGAAAATGCGGCATAACTTCCTACAATTTGGGTCTATGAAAGGCAGTGCCAACCACGGCATGTTTTAAAATATATTTCGAAATGATTCTTCATTCATCAGGTCAAAGGTGTCTGGGGTGAAATAAAGGTGAATAAGCACAACATCAAAATCTTCCCTGTGTTTTTCATAAACCAACTTAATTTTCCAAGTTAATTGATTGCATCTCTTATTTTTCTCTTTATAAAAGAAGAGGCCCACAGTCTTACCTTCAAGCTCGCAAATAGGAACATGAAAATGTGTAATACATGTTAAGAATATGTAATAAAGTTGTCTACATATAATATGAATGAGTTACAATTAATCAAAATTAATATGCAAAAAAAATCATCCGGACATGCAAGCTACGTTCAATTGACTAGTAGAAATGAATAGAATTCTCAACCTAGTGATGTGTTTCATCTTATATACAAAAATAGTCTCATTTTGTCAAATTTATTTGTTACACATGAAGTTCATGACAATTTCTTCAAATTTAACATCATAATTTCATTATCACGACTCTGCTACTAAAATAACAACTTATTAGTTTTAGAGATAAATATAAAACAAAAATACTTCCTTAATATTTATAAATTTTGTAAAGGAAAAATGGAGTATCTGTCTTAGACGCACCTAAGCTTATGAGTAACCTACACCTAATTTTGATGATAAAATAGCGTCAAAACAACCATTAATGAAAAAGTTGAAATGCTAAAACTGTCATTAATAAAATCACACACGTAAGTTTATATATATGTCCTGGACACATACTCTTTTTTCTTTTTATAAATGAGCTTGTTTTTGTGGGACTGAAGGGAGAATCAATCAGGCTACTAGCTAGTACAATCCCTATAAACAAATCAAAATCTCATGCATGGAACTAAATAATTAAAGTTGAAATGAATGTACTAGTGTACTGGTTCCCATCATTCGAATAACAAAATCACAATCAGGGGAGGATAAATGTGTTTTCAACGAAGAATGACCAGATCTGACTTCTTTATCTTAACGACTCAGGTCATTGAACCTTTCCTCTCTAAAAGGAAAAGCTTCAGCTCTGTAAAACCTGAGAAACTGATCCGTATTAAATTCCTTAAACGTGTTACCACTAGGATCAAGGAAAACAAGTTGGGTTGAGCTCAAACAGGAGGGAGCCAGTGTATTAACTGCACGCTTTCTGCCTTCATGATCTGTATACGGAATGGCAAGCCACGACATGCTTGAAAGCAATTTCTTGTACGCCTCCTCCATAGTGGGCGAGGCCGGTGGTGCAAAATAATCAAAAATCAACCGGTGCTGTCACAAACAAAACTTCGAAACAATCTTTGTTGTACAGTTGATTGTACATGTCTGTCAAATTCAGTGTCGCGTCAACATGTTGGGCTCAAGGATGGAGTGATATGAAATAAATGCACAGATACCTTCCTGCCAAATTATTAACCTTCACCTACACACATACATATATACACAAAATTAGTGCAAGAGCAAAGGAAGTTGTTAACCTTCGATTTGTCTGCACGTTCAACCATTAGCTTAGACAGAGGATCATGTTAGCACAAGAAACATCCATTCATACATAAAAACACCATACACTAATTTCCCACTATTATACTCAATTTGTTTCATAAAAAGAGTCACATATAACTTTGGTATAGTTAATTTCAAATTTTAAAACTCAAATTGTACATCATCACAGTCAAAATTACTGGCTTCGTGATCGAAGTCATCTACATTCCATGTTCATCATCTACTCCCATTGGGGAATGCGTGAATGTAATTTAACACTAACTTATAGATCAAATGCGTGAATGTAATTTAACACTAACTTATAGATCAACTAATATTTACACAAATATATGGTAGTTATTTCAGGTCATTAACATTTAATTTAATTGTTTATCTATCTATTTTTGTATCTGTATCTGCATTGTTCAAAGAAGAGTTTCATATGAGCGATTTGGCTACAATAATTTGTATGATATTTGATGTTTTGTTCTGCTTGTGAAAAATAGTTCAACTGAGTAGGGGTGAGCAAAAAACCAAAACTTGCCCCGAAACCATACCAAAAACTGATCAAACTGTACCAACGGTTCTGGCGTATATGACGATTTTAGGAGGGCTGAGAAATCGCATTTGCGGATTGGTTTCGGTTTTTGGGCCAAACCCCACACCCCACCCCACTAATAATTGCCAAAATTAAAATATGTTTAATGGATACATTCTGATATACACTATTTCAAATGATTTAGATCTAAAAAAAAATTACAGGTCAAAGTCATGAGAAATATCAAATGAGCACAATTATTAGACAGAGTTTGGAATCAAGTTTGAAATTTGGTGTTTCCTACTCCACATAAACTAGTAACTGGAAGTAAGCTAATGAAAGTATAAAGTTCAGGCAATAGTATATTATGGAAAGAAACTTTCCTAGGTTAAGTTGTGGTTCCAGTTATCTTCCAAAATTTCATAATGGAACCCTATTATTCATGTTAATGAACAAGTATAATTAATAGTAACTCAAAACTCTTTTTCCTAAACTTAATCTCGAATCCAATTGTCTCATGCTTCCAAAACTGCCGATCTGACTAGAAACCATAAACCTCTCAATAAATTAGAAAACTCATGCAATCGTTTAGTCGCTTTGGCCATGTGGTTTTTTTGCGTATATGCTTGCCAATGATGTGCCCTTTTCCCATTCTGCAACTGTTAAAAAGTAACATCAACATCCCAACTGTGCTGTTTTCATCTTTGCAATTAATGACTTCAAGTAAATGTCTCTTCATGGTTTAGTATCCACATCCAAGATTACATTTTGATTACAAAGATATTATAATTTTCAATGCGTATATGTTCAATTTGTTTTGGAACCGAAATCGTACCAAATAAAACCATACCGTGCCGCACCAATCACAAGCGATTTCATGTGCGATTTTGAATTTGTCAAACCGCACTTAAGAGAGAATAATTTCAATATGGAAAGAGATCGTGATGAATATATATAGATACCCTATAACCGTATCTGTTTATTAGGTAATCCCTATTTTGGGTACAAAGGAGGTTTAGCAGGTCAACCATTATATCGTCGTTGGCCAGAATCTGTATTCCGTTTGTCTCCGGCGACTGTTCTGGAGGAAAAGTACTAATCCATTCTCCTGAATTTGTCTCCTTCGAGGCAAATAGTATAAAAATCAGTATCCTTGGACTTTTTCTTCATGTTCCTCCTCTTCTTGTCCTGAAAACCACTTGTTCCTCCGCTTCTTCTTCTTATGAAAACCACTTGTTCCTTTTCTTCTTCTTCTGAAAACCACTCGTCGTGGCCATGGCCTCCTCCACCACATATTAAATTGCTGTCCATTCTGCTCATGGCCTTCCACTCCTTAGTTATCAGCCAAATAAATAACTTAAATATACAAATTTCTGGAAATAACTACACTATCTTCTTACGGGAGGGAATTTAAATAGAAGTATAGAAACACAAACCTAGGCAGAGATGGTGACCGATGGTAGCATCTTATCGGAACCACCGCATATTATATACATCCAAGCACTGTACAACAAGTTGCAAGTAGATGGTATAAAATCCCCGACTACGACTACGATGTACAAACGTGTACCGATGGTAAGTTTCTGGATCCGGTGTTCAATGGACCTCCAAACAGGTTAGGTTCGTGTGCATCTATAGCTTCAGGCTCCACTATATATGTAGCTGGAGGTGTCAAAAACAGTAAACCCAAAGAAAATTGTGACCTTGAGCCCTCAGATATTTTGACAAACAGGGTGTACTTTAGAGATGTTGTTAGCGATTGTGGCTGGAAAGAAAGGCCTCCCATGATCAAACACAGGGCCGGGCACCAATCTGCACTTGTTAATGGCAAGATTTATGTGTTTGGAAGTACAATTAGGGATTAAAATGTAAAATCATCTGTGTCATTTTTGCAAAATTGTCCCTTAAACTTTTTTTTTTTGGCAAAACTCTTCCTCCAATTTGTATTATTTTTTGCAAAACTCTCCCTCGATTTTTTGTTGTTGCAAAACTCTCTCTCTAAGTTGTATTAGATGGGCAAAAGAGACCCTTCACAAATATGTAATTAAATAAATGATATGTAATTAAATAAATGACTAATTATGTGGTTCCTAATAATATTAGATTAGTTGAATAATTTTATCTCATTCCTATTTTTAATAAAAATATAACTAGATAATATTTATTTTCAAAAATTATGATGAGATAAAATTATTTATACTAATCTATTATCACTTCGAATTACTCATCTCATAATTAATTTGTCATTAAAGCCTATGAGATGTGTTTGAGCATTTTTAAGACCATTTGATGAATGATTATAATTCTAGGTGAAAATGTGATATTATATAATTTTATTTTTAAGATATCAAATGACATCAGAAATGATAAAAAAATAATTCAAAATTTGATAAAAAAAACTAATCATTAAAAAATAGTTCGAATTAAATAATAAATTAAAATAATCTGTATTAATAATAAATTAGTGCCAATAATTTTATTTCATTGTCATTTTAGTGCAAGTAGTGGATCGACTTTCTATGCCTTTTGACCGACAAGTTTAAAAATCAACCTTGTTACGTTTGTAATACAAAGTTTTTGACAAAATATAAAAGATTTGTCTATATTATTTAATTTATCGTCTATTTTTTTTGTTCTATAAAAAATTCATTAACATAAAAATTTAGACAAAAGACTTTTGTCCATTTATTTTTTTATTTGTTTATTTTTAAACTCAAAATCACAATAAAAATGAATGACCACTACCGCAATTTATCAACTAAACAAATAATAGTTTAACATATCACCCCATTTTCCAAAGAAAAGTGCAATTATTCAATATATTTTCTATGTTCCAAAATATAGAATTAAAATTAATTTTAATAATATAAAATATTTTCAAATAATACAAAATAGGAAATAAATTTCACATAAAAAAATTAATAAATAAAAGATATAAGGGTCCATTTTGCCCAACTAATACATCTTGGAGGGAGAGTTTTGCCACAAAAAAAATTGAGGGAGAGTTTTGCAAAAATAATACATATCGGATGGAGAGTTTTGCAAAAAAAATAAAAAATTGAGAGAGAGTTTCACAAAAATGATACATACCAGAGAGACGGCTTTGCATTTCAGTCTACAATTAGGATTTGTGAAACAGAAAAAAGGACAACATACCCCATACCAATGGTTACCGTGTTGAGGTACCCCATGATAGTAAAATCTCACATCTAATGATATGGAGAAAAATAGAGGATATTTATACTCTAATGACCCATAGACCTAATAGGTTAATATTTTGGGTCAATATGGCTATGAGCTTGGGTCATGGAGAAGATATAATGGATAAAAATAATTTATTGAGCAAATGGTATATATGGACCCGATCGCTGCTAGCTTATCATGTTGTAACATCTATGGGACTTTGTAGGGGCTAGGCATGCTGATTGTGTTGGAAAAATCTAGCATAAATATGTTATCTCAAATCATGTATTGACTAAGAAAATTAACTTATTAAGTTTATTTTCTATTAAAGTATATATGTTTAAAAATTTTCTCTTTGTGTTTAGATATAAACTTTATTATTATGCAGTACCTCAACAATCTTCCCTTTAAAACTTGATTTTACCATCTATATCGATACCAAATCCCCTTGAACTTTAACTATACTCTTTTGAGTATTACTCCATTACTTCTTTTTGTTGACGAGCTACTCTCTTCAATATCTCTTGTTTGATCCATCAAGAGTTTCTCCAAGAAGAGTTCATTACTTACTCAAAGAGTATATAATTCACCAACATTCATAACTCATTAAACCTAACCCATCACGTCATTAGGATTGAGCTTAACCCATCACGTCTCTCTCTAATGACAAGCTCACACACTTCAATATCTCTTGTCAAGAGTCAACTAAGAGCCTTTACAAGAAGAGTCCACCACACCACCTATTCAATGAGTTATTTTCGTCTATCATGCACGATTAATCCATACCATACCATACCCATGACCCAAATCTATATATAGCCATGATTTTGATACTAGTTATTGGGAATATTATCCCCATATATATTCATTTGAAACTACATTTTGACCTAAAATGTTAACCTATTAGGTTTACAATTTATTAGAATACATATGTTCTCAATTTTTCTCTTCGTGTTTCGATGTAGGACTTTACTATCACGTAACACCTCAACAATAAAGGAGGATTTTGTAACTTTTAGTTCATGCAAAAAGTTGTGTAGTAGATATTGATATATTGTATAACATCAAGTTTTAAGGTGTAAAACTTGGGAGGATTATTATAAACTTATTATTATTAATATAGTGGAGATTTGGAGTTTGACCCGTAATTTTTTGCCTTTATGAAATTTTTACATTAAATCTTATGTTGTTTTATCTCTCTTTATATTATTGTTTGGTTTGCGATTACTTAATTTTTAATAATTAGTATTAAAGCTAGATTAATTAGATCCAAGTTAAAGAAAAATTAATCGTTTTAGTGTGACAAATAAAGAGATTGAAGATTAAAGGAGTTGAAGATGTTCATCATGATATTACTGAATAAAAGATTTTTCGCTTATAAAGATCACCGTTGCAGTCGTTAGACAATGAAGATAATACAGATGCTAATGAAAATAAAGGTAACGGAGTTGCTGATGATGATGTTATTGAAGTTAAAGATGATGCTGAAGAACCAGATGAAGATGTTATTAATGTTGTTAAAGATTTGGATTGTACAGATGATGCAGATGACGCAAATAATACTAATAGTACGGGTGACATAAATGATACAAATGTTGCAGATGATGCGGTTGTGTGGATGCAGATGTTGCGGATGACGCATATGATGCGTATATTACAAATAACGAGGACAATGCAGACAATGCGAATAATGCAGATGATGGTGACGACTACGACAATGGTAATAGTGATACAGTTGAAGTTTTGCAGATTCAAGTCGAGAGAAGAATTATTGGGATATTCCTAAATCATATTCAGACATGAAGTTGAAGTATTCAAGTATTCGAGACTTCTCAAATTCTATTAAAAAAATAATTGCTATTATGGAAAGGAAGGTATCTTATTTTTAATATGATGTTTATTATATGTTGGAGTCCTACTTTGAATAGAAAGAGAAGAATTATGGGTTACTTTATAAATAAAGTGTTATATTTAATTGTTAAAATGTAGCACAACCAAATATCATATAACATCTTAAGAGTTGAGAGAGAGTCAGGTAGAGGTTTTTGCAGTTTTTATATTTCGTACAAAAAAATTATATTACGAGAGGGAGGGTTTTGTAACTTTTAGTTCATGTAAAAAGTTGTGTTGTAGAGATTGATATATTGGGTAACCTTAAGTTTTAAAGTGTAAAACTTGAGTGGATTATTCTAAGCCTATTATTATTAATATGGTGAAGATTTGATGTTTGACCTATAGTTTTTTCATTAAATTTTGTTTTATTTTATCTATCTTTATATTATTGTTTGGTTTGCAACGACTTAATTCCCAACAGATTGGGACTCGAAACCATTTATGTTTTTGAAAAAAAAAGAGCCTTATAAAGGGCATCAGCCTGTGAAAATTTTGGAGATGATTCGTGGCCCTGTTCTTCCATCTCGCCTCATCCCTTCAGGACAGGAAGTGCTTTGTGTGTTAACCGGCTACAGGAGCACTAGCGACAATGTTTATAAGATTTGTTGTTCAAAATACTGATAAACTCAGACTCCGTGATCAACTGCGGATCTGTGTTATGACATGGGTATTGTATTAGTTATAAAATATAAAAAATAGTCGGAAGTAATTAGAAATTAATAATTGTGATAGTTGTTTGGTTACATATTTTTAGTTTCTAAAAGTTGTTTGTTAACATAGTTAGAGGATAATGGGACTGGGTTGTGTATAAATATATGGTTTCAGATTGTAAAGAACTATCCAGAATTATGAAAATGAAATACTGTTTTTCTCGATATTTCTGTCTCTAGCCAATTTTCTTCCATTTCCTTCTCTTCCATTTTTTGCTTTTCTTTTCTTCATAATCTGTTTCTTTTTCTCTTTCTGTTGATCATATCTTCCATAAATTGAGCAGAGATCATAACAATCTGCCAAAGGAAACTTGGTGAAGATGGTGGACGTGGTAAAAAACTTGTGAACTCGGAAGAACTGGTGGTGGACTTAGCTCAACTGTTGACAAGGTCAAATTACAATCTCAAGGACGGACGTGATTTCGGTGGCGGGTTGCCTCTTAATGCAAGTACATTACTACTATATTATTGTTCTTTCGCTTCCAATAATGCTCTCAAATAATCTTCGCGTCGAACCAGTTAATTCAACTCAGGAGCATAATAACCATATAATCATCTCTTGTATTTTATTGGTTCAGTTTTCCCAAGTTGTTCATAGGCTGCTTAGCCATGGCCTATTTTATTTGTAGTGACATCTCTCATGGTTATTTTGAGTAATATCTCGAGCCTGTAAGTTGTTGAGCTCTTATAACATGTTTTGCTAGTGACCACTTGTTGGCCTGACGTCTTTCCAAGTTTTCTTTCTTTCTGGGTAATGTACTGATAAGCACGTGAATAAGAATTTCGAAGGCCAAATTCAGTTGCCAAGTTTCTTATTTGTTCAAGTGTTTTTTTTGTTTTTGTTTCAATATTATTATGAGTTATTTAGACATTGCAGGACATTAAACTCGGGACAGGAAAGGGTTTCATCTGCTTTGCTTTTGTAATTAGGAACATTGCATAATTGCGTGAATCTCTTGAATTCCCTATGTATTATCTCTTGCACATAAAAGTAATATAATTTTTTTTATAGAAATTTAATTTGAAAAAAAGGAGAATTCAGTGAAACAGGACGAGACGAGTATGGGATATTTTTTTGGGCGCGGGTCAGGTATGGAGGAAAGCATACATTGGCGGGACTCAAACTCAAATGTTATATCTGAATATCTAACTAGCCAACACCATTACTGAATAGTCTCAGCATTCTCAGCCTTTAGCTTATTGCTTGCTCCTTCCAGATTAATATCTTGGCTACTGCTCTTCCCTTTGCCTGTATATCCCTAGCAAAGAGGCATACAGAAGCGATCAAGGATCATTAGCTTGCACCACAAAAGCGCCATCTAACTGAAATCTGTAAGTATTTTCAGTAAGTAAAAGGTGATAAAAAGCCAGCAATATGCAACAACAGGTCATCAACGCACACCAAGTTTATTCATATAAACGGTATATAGTTGGAAAATATCAGCAAATTATAATCTATTTCAGTGAATATAAGAGAAAATATCATCTTCAACTTTTATACTGGCAGGCAAAGTGATTTTAAGTGTTGAATTTTTCATCAGGTAACTTGATTTGTAAGTTTTTTTAGGTATTAAATGGAAGCTTCGATATCTGTACAAGAGTGAAACCTGCATGTGGCCCGGGCATATGACTGTAAGCACCAGTGTGTAAATGAAAGAATTATCTGCAATTGTTTTTATCGAATGAAAGAAATTATGCTTGATTGCAATTACCATCATTTTTATCAATGTAGAAAGTCTAATGAGTGTTTTTATAATTATCAGCTGTTCCTTATCTTTACTGATCTAACAGGTGGATCGTGTGCCTCAGGGTGTTGGTCAGTTTGAATTTAAGTTCCTCTCTTGTTGTAGCCTGATCTTTGCACTTTGAGCATCTTCAATTAATCGCTATTGACCAGAGTGTTGCAACCTGATAAGGTGTAAGGTGTCTCCGTGTCACAAGGATACATAAAGTTTGTTATAGTCCTATATATTTACGTTTCATTTCTTGGGGGGTGGGGGGTGGGGGGTGGGGGGGGGGGGGGGGGGTGTTAGCGGTTGAATCCATAAGTCAGTTTACACTCTTACTTCCACTTGCTATGTTCTGCCTCGCTCCTGAGTGACACGAACAAAAAGGGCGCTATATATCACCAATTCCTTTACCTCCTATGAGACTATCAGATAAGAGGGTAAAGAAAAGGTGGCATAAAACAATGAAATATATATATATATATATATATATATATATATATATATATATATATATTATTTCTCTATAAGAAAAGAAAACAACAATACCACTCACTGAAAAAGCATGCACCGACGCATAAATTCAATAAGTGAAGTCCACCTAATAATACTTCACAATAAAAATTCATGCATAAGAGACTTTAGGTCTTTTGTTCAAACCTCCTCCCCCAAGTTCTTATACTTATCCAGAAAAGAAAACAAACTAATGCTTTCTGGTATGCATAGGAGGGCCAAAGCCTCCGGTTATAGCCTGTTTCATTTGTACAAGTGAACTATGGAGGCACTATTTTTTCCGGAAAGAAATCAAAGGGCATGCAAAGTGGTATATATATATATAGAGAGAGAGAGAGAGAAAGAGAAAGACTCAGAGAGAACCCTTCCTGGTTTCAGCCAGTAAAAAAAGAAACACAAAGGTAATATTACATAACTACTTCACAGTACAGCATGCTAGTATTTTAAAATGATGAATAACTAGAAAGGACGCATTTTCTAAATAGAACCCTCTCCGAGGGAAATGGAGCCTGATTGGTATAGTTTTTGCTTTTTTTGAAATGGAGGACCATACATGACTAATTCCTACATAACTGGTGTGGAACATATTTCTGAAAAACATGACTAGGAAGATTGAAGCTCCTGAGAAAATGGTCTTTTAGATCACTCAATATTGCTGACTACAAGAATAAATCATTCTAATATTTTACAAAACAGGTCTTCTATTTTCCTCAACTCGGTTTCCTTTCCTAAATACAGTTACTGAGTAGTACTAACCAGTTTTCAGCCTTGTTACTATTTTTATAACTGAAACTGTTCTAAATACACTGAATAGACTAAAATTCAGAAAACTATCTTCCTTCCACGGTAACAGATATATCCCTACTACCAGTTCAAGGGAGCGTGGTACCATTGTGTGTTTGTTAAGTAACAGACAATATTGCAAAGCTATTTTCCAGAACTAGAGTCTAGAGAGGTGGTATTTGCCAAAGATCTACTGTAGGTCTATGCATGTCCTCTCATACAGCCTAGTATGGAAACTGTCTAGTAATGGAAACGATGACCCCCAAATTTGTTTACCGAAATTAGTAACATGAAGAATAGTCACGTGACAGCTATGGAGGGTGGGTTCCTACTTTTCACTTTTGCATCCACAATATGTACTGTAAATAAAACTATATATATCATAACTTTATAAAAGCATCATTCTCCATCCAAAAAAACACAATTACGTATCTCATCCTGAAACTTGGTCCTCATATACAGTAGATAAGTTAATGAAACTACAGTAGACATGGACGTACCGAATTGTAAGCATATTTGTCCAAGTCAAACGATGCTATTATTGTCGATTTTGCTTTCTGCTCTTTCAACTTTCCTGTGGCAAGAACATCTTTGTTAACTGAGGAGAAATAGGTACAATGTGCAATAGCGACCCTTTATATAGGCTTAGAACTGTAGTACATTTGGAAAGTAAATCAATCATCCCTTCATCATGTAATCTCCCTATAATCATGCAATCCCCCAAATCATGCAATCTCCCTAATGATGGAATCCCCCAAATCATGCTATTAGAATAATATGCTAGAATATCTACTAACACTCTCCTCAAGCTGAAAGTCTTATATTATGACTTACAACTTCTTACAAAACATAATCCCATTAACTAAAAAGATTCAAATCGAACTTGAAAGGAAAATATTTTTTCTCCACCACTCCTCCAATTGACACCCTCTTCAATTTGCATGAATAAAAAGAAAGAAAAAGAAAAAATGATGTGCATGTCCAAAGTTGATTCTCACCCTCAACACATAACTTAACATCCACTTTCCAAGGATATTATGTGCAGGCAATAACGGAGAACACTCGTCTCCAACAAAAACGATGAAGGGCTCCTTAACTTACTCACTAATGGAGGACTCTTAATTAAGTCTCCTAACAAATTGAAGGACACACGCCTCCCTCAAACCTCTGCCCCATGAAAATTCTTGCTCTCCAATCAACAACCCGTTCGCATATTTCAACCCAAGAAATTAACTACTCTGGACATGTTACCTTTTAGAAAATGAGGAAAAAAGGAGTAAAATAAACTATAACTCTAAGAAAAGAATCAGAATTGAGCTCCAACCACCTAATTTTTTCTTTAAGTTGAAGTTGAACAATAAAAAGAAACAATAGTCACCGCCGACTATGTGCCGCCGGCAGCGAAAGCAAAACCATTTAATTTGATTGCCAAGATCAATTTAGCTCAAATACCATGTGGAGAAATAGAGAAGGGAAAATGTTTTCTATTATATATCTTACAATGTCCAATAGAGAGCCTTTATATAAGCTTAGAACTGCTGTACATTTGTAAAGTAAATCAATCATCCCTTAATCATGCAATCTCTCTAATCATGCAATCCCTTAAATCATGCTATTAGACATTAACCAACTGCGCCATGATAATGCAGTTCCATGTTTTTCAAAAACAGTTCATATAAGTACAACATACCAGTATAGTCATTCTATCTAGGCATCAATTCGTTTAAGTGAAAAACCGAGTCATCTTAGTCGTTGTGGTTTTCATACTGAACTGACTGAAAGTATTAATCAACAGTCTTATCATAATAAGCTTTCCTCTAAGTTCTAATTATACTTTGCGGAAGAACAAGTCACTACTATAATTATATTAATGAAACTGGAAACATTTTAAGAGCCTTGTCATAATGTTACTGACTAGATAAGAACCCTAGTTATTGGAAGGTTTGAACCTACGATGAACCCTTTAGTAATCTTCATAACAGGCCCATTTATGATTTAACAAGCTTGTCTTTTTTTTTTATAAAAGTACAATTAACAGGCCACAAAATTGAAAATCAACCAACGGGCTAAATGAACCTAGCAAACCAAGTCCACAATTGATTGAATGTTTTACGCTTTGGTTTGCCCTCTATGAACACCGCAAATGTCGGTTTTGCTATTATTTTCAACAAGAAGAAGAACGGCCGAAACCAACCATGTGCAGCCCTAACACCAATTCATTAAGTTTGTGTGGTGAAACCGATAAGTCGCCATTGGGAAATGTTTCAAATGAATTTGCTTCATACCAAAAAGTTTGGATTGGGAAATATAGAATTAAATAAAAACATAAAATATCCAAACCAGTAGATAATATAGAGAAGCTCAAATTAGCAATCATTTCCACAATTATCATTAGGCCGAAACTTCATTCATATGCACATGAAACAAATGGAGAATAACAAAAGCCCAAAAACCATATATAAATTGAAAATATTGACGTTGGTATTAAAAGAATTTTCAGGGTATTAAGTCAGACCTTTCCCTCTCCTTCAGTTGTTTTTCAAGTTGCTGCAGTGCCCTGCCACATCATTTTGTCAAAAAGGTACATCATACCTAAAATTATATATCATTAAATTGAAAATTAAAGGGTAAATAACTCTAAAACTAACGAACTTTCACAAACAGATTTGTTTGACTATTTATTTTTTATTATGTGACAACTAACGTCTGTTAACGATTTTAAGGAAAATAGAATCGCTTACATTTATTGTTTAAAATGAAAATTTTGTAGTTGGTTGGTAAACACAGAAAATTTGTGAAAGTTCGCCAGGTTTTAGTGTAATTTACACAAAATTAAAAGTACACTTATTGCAATTTTATTTTTATTTTAACAAAAGAAGAAATATTACCAAAACAAAAGGAGGAGCAGTACAAGTATCTAATGAATGACAGTCCCCGTATCTCAGCGTAAGCCTAAAATACAAACACCACTAAACAGGGACCATGACCAAAAACCAAAGGGAAGCAAGAAAATAACCCCCTCCCATAACAAAAGATAGGGAATATAAGAATCGTTGATTACCCTAACATTCTTTCATCTAGCAAAAGATAGGTAATATAAGAATCAACCCTCACATTCTTCCATCTGTATGCCAAAGCCCAGAATCCAATACGCTATACTCCCCAAGATTGTGGAGGGACCAATCCTCACAAAAATCTCCAAAAAAGAACTTCCTATGCTTCTTGTGAAAGACCAATGAAGAAAAAGATAGCTAATGAGACTCCAAAGTCCTAACATTGCATGCACATAACACATATTGGGAAGTCAGAGCTAAAAGGCCCTCTTCTCTGCCACAAATCATTAGTATTATTCAAGGACTAAAGACAAAACAAAAGCCTTAAATTTAGAAGGAACCTTAGCTCTTTGAATAATTGAAACTAGGGGAAACCTAGAAGGATAATAGTGGCCATAGAATGTAAGATTTACAAGAAATGTATCTTGAAGAGAGGAAAAATAATTATATTTCACTTAAATTATAATAAAATATATTGATTTTCATGATTGTAAGCATTGAAAGGTTCTTTGATATTGTGGCATGTTCACGGTAATATCAGATCTATTCTTTATCGTTTTTCTAAGAAGTGAGGTACTTTGGACCCTCTACCTTGATTAGATAAGAGTTTAATTTGAAGGTGCTAGACCTAATATTAATATGACCAAGTTGAAACCATTTACCTTGTTTTGGTAACAGTTCAAACATTTGATCACTAAGAATGGTGACTGCATAAGTTCTAATAGGGGTTAATCATGATAACTTGCTAGGTGATCCTCAGGACTATAGCGTACTAGAGAATAATTAGTGATCAATTGATTAGTCTCAATGTAAGGGTAATATTTAGGAAGAAATACAATTTCATTTTAAAAATAACTCTCTGAATGCTGACCATCGAGTTGATGAAGACGGAGCAAAAGCTTGAACGCATTGCATAACAAGAAAGAGTGAAAGACAGAGATGAGCGAGGCTCAAAGCATTGCATGACAAGAAAGAGGAAAAGACAGAGAGAGCTTCATAACATTACATATTATGAGAGAGGGCAATCATGCAACAAAATGGTTGTTATCGACTTCTTCCCTAGATGTCTGACTTATTGTTCAACGTCAACGTTAAGAATGGAGGAAGAAACTATTGAGGTTGGTTTTTGAGCAGTTTCAATATATCTTAAGTCACATAGAGCTATGTATTTTGTTGACACTTCTTGACAAATTCATGTTCAGTATATTATCTACTAGTATAATCACACGCCGATTCAGAAATGTTTGTTGAGCATCCCGTTAACAATCTCTCATTGTTTAAAGTACAAGTGGCATTACCAAATAATTTGGAGCAGACAATCTTCCAATTCCTTTGAGTCAGGACTACAGATGAGAGGAGGGACCACTTGGTAAGGTGGGAGTGTAGTGTCAAGTGTGTTACCCGCACAGGTAAAGGGGTTTATGTCCTGAGAACCTGGTTGCTCCCTTGTGGAGAATAATTATGGCGGTTCCTTCTGGATTCTACTTCTCTCTCACAAAGGGTGATCAAGAAAAAATACAATCTCCAAACCAATTGATTGGATGCTGACCTCACTGTATCTTTAGTTTCTCATTCCAATTCTTTGAAGTTCATTTATCATGATTTTCAACCTTCTTGTCAATGGTATACATTTGGTAGGGGAATGTGAGCTGTATCCAATTTTGAAAATGTGACAGGTTGGGGGATGTTTCCTTGTGAAACTTTCAATCGCCTTTTCTAGTTTTTTGCTTGTCATGAATCGCTTATTTCCACTTTAACATATGGCATATGCAACTCTGTCTCCAGCAATATGAATTTCTTTTGCTATTTACATGACAAGGAGGACAACAACTTGACTTCTCTTCTTTAACTTATTTACCCTTGTTATCTTTTTGATTCAAGAGATTAGTCTCTTCATCCATTATGTAAATTTACCTTTAGCCTCTTACATATAAAAGGTGAAGCTCCTTCTAAGATCAAGGCTTTTGTTTGGTGTTTCATGCTTGATACACTCAATGTTAACGATTTGCTTCAATAGCACCAACCTTATGAGGCTTTGTCTCCAGATGCATGTCATGTCTTGGCAAGCCTGTGAATATTAATCCCAATTATTCCTTCACTGTCTTATTGCATTACACTTTGGGATTTTTTTACTTGGAGTGATGGAGGAAACCTGGTATGTCCTAGGTCAGTGGACAATATGCCTCTGGTGGTTTTGTTGTTGTGGGGGCCTGGCAGGAGGGCAAGATCCTAAGGGATATTTGAACGGATTGGATTGCTTGCATATTTTGTTGTTAATCCTTACAGTTTCATTTGTTATGGGATAGGATCACATTTGTAGTGTAGCTATCAGCTTCGTCCGTGAGGGAGTTTAGAAGGATCCTATTACCCATTTGCATAGGGATTAGAGGCCAGTCTTCTTGTTGGATTTTGATATTCTTATACTTTCTTCTTGAATATGGTTTTTATGTGAGGCATGGTTTGGAGGATCGCTCGTCATCTTTACTTTCCTATCTATGTCCTTTCTAATAAATGTCTTCTTTTATCCCCCAGAAGAAGAAGAAGAAGAAGAAGAAGAAGAAGAAAATTTTCAAAGCAAAGAAATATATAAAGGCGATATTTGTTGGAGTCTGTTGAAGTTCAACTCTCCCGTTCCATAATGGTTCTTCTCCGCAAGTCTATTTCCTAGATTGGAGTTCAGGTCTTTTTGTAAGCAACCTTATGAAGCTAATAAAAATGGTTATTGCAAGTTTTCAGCTACTCTAACACCATGCTTGTAAGTTTTATTTTGGGGGGGAAGAGAAGGGAAGTGAAGAAAAGTAACTAAACCCCCCAAATCCCACGTTTGTAAGTTTTTTAAGAGAGGGGAAGGGGATGGATTTGAAGGCACCTTTCCCCCAAAAAATGGGAGGATTAGGAGGAATGGGAAAGTTGGGATTTTCATAATACCAAAAACCACCTTTTCAAAACAAGCAACATCTATTCATTCTCTTTTATACCAAGGGTGATACAGTATTAATGTAATCTAACAATTAAAATCCTTCCCCTCTTTTAACCTCGCAAACAAGGGAAAGTACATTTAAAATCCCTTCCATTCCCTTCCTCTTAAACTCACAAACATAATAAGGGAAAGTTAAAATCCCTTCCCACCCTTTCCCCACTTAATCTTTCCCTTCCCTCTGCATCCCTCAAAACTCACAAACACAATTTAAAAGTTTAAACTATTATAAAGAGGGCCTTAAGTGTGTATGATGCATTAACATTTACCATGCTTACAAAATCCTCAGGGACAATGATCTCTCATTTTGCGGTGATTTGAGCACAACCAATTTTGGTCATATGTTGGGCAGATGCTATTTTCATCAATTTCCCTGATTCCATTTAACAAAATGCCTTTTGGAAACTAAAAAGATAATTTGCGTAAAACGTGCCCCCATTCTTTATTCTCTAACATAGTCCCCCTTTACCTGTTTTGTTCGGTTAGTAAATTACTAGTCTTCTGCAGGTTTTACAAAACCGTGTGACTAAAAGAAAAATTGTTGTAATCATATATATGTTTTGTTTCTTGCTATGAAGGGACACGTAAGAAGCAAATGCGTGATTCCAACCCAATCAATGCCAAGATCCTCGACATTAGTTATTTTCTCAAGTTGATGCTTGCTTGTGAGCAGGCTCTGTTAATGAGGGCCTCCATACACACCCCCACTTTCCGCTCCCGTTTGGTGAAGGTTAAAAATATTTGTAAGACTAAATTACAATTTAGACCCTAAAATTTATCTCCAAAATCGATTTGCACCCCAAAGTTTGTTTTAGATTAAATGCTGCATTTACAGCAATTTTAGGTAATTTCTTCGCCAGAGTGTTGATGAAATCATTACAAACAACGATATTTTGGTCAAAACATAAACTATACAACCAAACCTTAATATCCAACTATAATCTCTTCTTTCTCCCTCCTTTATCCTTTTTTCCTCCTTCATCCTTTCTCCCTACCCTTTCTTTTCTACCTAATACCACAAAATCAAATACCAATCACCACCTCCAAATTAACCGTACCACCACCCAAATCAACCTTACCCATCTCTTTATCTCTCTCTATTTATGTTTTGACTATCAACTTTTCTCCTTCAACAACCATTCATTGCAAAATCAAAAGACCCATTTTCAAAATCTCTCTAGAAGTTTTGATGGTGAATTGAATTGGGTCTCCCTCTTTTAACTATAAAACTCTCATCAATTAAACCCCTATGTCTTCCTCATTTCATTCTCTTTCCATACACGTATACATATACAGATCAAAGAATAACAAATGGGATTTTGTGTCGAATCATAGAGTGCAACCCTTCTTCTTTCTCTAGTATTATGGTGTGATATATGGGCTCTTGGATGCATTGTGCTTGAGATTTAGAGGGTGTTTGGGATTTGCTTATAAGCAATTAAACTTGTTTATAATCAGTTTTAAGAAATAAAAAGTATTTGGTAAACTGATTTTAAAACTGCTTATAATCACTTTTTATGAAAATAATTAGAAGCTCTAATTTGGAGCTTCTGATTATTTGCCAAATAAAATAATCAGGCTTGACTAAGTATATTACTAATCTATCCCTATTTATTTTAGTAATTCCATCTATTACCCATCTTTACTTATCAAAACATTCCTTTTTAGTAATTTACAATTAACATAAGTGATTTACAAATTTTTTTATACCAAACATTTTTGACTTCTTACTAGTTTAAGTGCTTTTAATTTACCAAATATAAACTACATTTTTAAAATTAATTATAAGCAAAAGTAGTAATCAGAACCACTAATCACACTTTTTAAGTGATCCCAAACATGCTCTTAAGATGCTAATTGAAAATCTTCGTGGGATAGGATGAAAGATTCAGAAATTAGGAGGCTTATTTGCTTAATTTTAAAAAGGGCATGATTCTTTAGCTTGAGCCATTTGGGGAAGAAGGTGGGTGAAGAGACAAAAATTATTATGCTTAGTCTTTTTTACCCTTTAATTTACCCCTTATTGATATTTTACAATTGGACTTTTAAGTCAATTTGAAAATAAATTCATATCCTATTTTTTTATAAGTTAAATTAATAAGAATATTATTATTTTACCTTTTTAACCTCTATTTTAACAACTCCAATGAAAATTTGGCCGGAAAAGGTTGTAGAGGGTGCAAATTGTTTTTTTTCCACTTAAAGTCAAGGATTCATTTAATTTAAAACAAACTTTGGGATGCAAATCGACTTTAGAGGTAGAGCTTAGCGTGCAAATTGGAATTTAGTCTATTTTTAATAATAAACTAGATTTGGCAAAGAGCTTAAACTATCAGTATTTATCGTATCACAGGAATTTCCTACAAGTCATTAATATCCGAAAGTCTAAGCCATATCTTGCAAATGCATTTATTATTTTATAGAAAAAATAAAGAATAAGAATAAAAACTTATAATCACCTTTCCTTTTCAGAAACCCATTTACCCATCCTTTGCACATCCCTGTTACAAGAATTTCACAATGTATCAATCAATTTTTGTGCAGATAAATTCATAAATTCAAAAGTACTAAATAACATCTTTATAATATTAGAATTTCAATAACATATGACAAAACAAGTAAATACAAACACATGTGTAAGACATCCAAATTCTGGCTATAATCCATCAGGACCACTAAACTAAGCATCTCCCATAACTGCCACTTAATTCAGTTAGTAAAATGGAGAATATATGAGCTGGATAATATGAATTTCTCTTATTAAGTCCAACATCAATTGTTGACTGTTGTGGAGGATGGAGAAGGGAAGATGTTTATATGTCTTAAAATGTACGATAGAGCCTTTATATCGGCTTAGAACTGCAGTACATTTGGAAAATAAATAATCATCCCTTAATTATGCAATTGCCCTTTAATCATGCAATCCCCTTAATCATGTTATCCCCCAAATCATGTTATTAGAATAATATCCTAAAATCCTCTAAATTATCTACTAACACTCTCCTTCATGCTGAAAGTATTATATTATGACTTACAGCTTAATATAAAACATAATCCCAAAACTAAAAAGATTCAAACCAAAGTTAAGCTTAAAAGGAAAATATTCTATCTCCAACACTTTCCCTCAAATTGAGGCCCTCTTCAATTTGCATGAATAAAATAACAAGAAAGAAAAAGAAAAATGATGTGTATGTCCAAAGTTGATTCTCACGCTCAATACATAACTTTCACATCCACTTTCCAAGGATGTTATGTGATTGCAATAACGGAGAACATTTATCTTCAACAAAAATGACGAAGGACTTTCTACTTTTCTCAATAACGGAATACTCTTAATTAAACCTCCTAAGAAATTGAAGGACACATGCCTTCCTCAAACCTCTGCCCCATGAAAATCCTTGCTCTCCAGTCAACAACCCATTTACATATTTCAACTCGAGAAATTAACTACTCTGGACATGTCACCTTTTTGAAAATGAGGGGAAAAAAGAATAAAATAAATTACAACTCTAACAAAAGAAACATAATTGAACTCTAACCACCTAATTTTTTCTTTAAGATGAAGTTAAACAATAGAAAGAAATGATACCTGGCAAGACATTTTGATTTGATTGCAAAGATCAACCAACCTTTGATGGCATGTGGAGAAATAAAGAAGGGGAGATGTTTTATATTATATCTCTTAAAATATACATTACAGAGCCTTTATATAGGCTTAAAACCGCATTACATTTGGAAAGTAAATAATCATCCCTTAGTTATGCATTCCCTTTAATCATGCAATCCCCAAAATCATGCTATTAGAATGGTATCCTAGAATCCTCTAGATTATCTACTAACATTGACCATACAGATAAACCAAAAATAGTCCAATCATATATTGTGCTAAAGCAATGAATGAAATACAAAGAAAAATACTCATTTCTCTCTAATTTTGTTTCTAGATACGTCCAAAAATAAAAATAAATAAAAACCCACATGAACAACCAAAAAAAAAAAAGATATATAATGAGTTATAATTCATGATTCAAGAGGATGAAATTGTTTTTAACATTATTTTTTTTAGCAAAATGGTCTTATATTTTGGAACGGAGATAAGTTTTTTTTATCCAATATCTCGTGTATTTAGTTCATTATATTAATTATATAATTAGAAATATTAATACTAAGGGGCAAAAAATGATGTAATGTAATATACCAATTAACAATTAATTTTTAAAAAATAAAAACTTATAATTTCTGTGTTGATCTATTTGAAAAAATCATACAAAATATAATGAATAGTTATTAATCTAGTCAACCAATTCATCGCAATAAGAATTTTTTATTTTTGTCACAAGACCGGAGAAATGTCATGCATAAGATTGGACAATATCTTAATCATGTCCATGACAACAAATCTTTCTTCTTTTTTTCAAGTTAGGTACAAAGATTTTTTTTTTAAAATCAATTTTAGGTACAACGAACATAGATTTTAATTTGTACACATAACTTAATACTCTTGATAGTATTAATGTAGATCACAATCAATTCCCATAGTTCCCCATGGCCTAAGTTCGGGTTAGGCCTTCCCATTTTATTGTTGGCACTAGCCCCGCACCTACAGTTCAGCACAAAAACTTGGCTGGCCCATGGCCACCCCTATCAACAATAGATAACAGACATTGAAGTCAGGTGTATAATGCTACATAATACTCAACATAGACACAGAAATGACAACATACACGGGTGAAATCTTGACATTTTTCACTCTATTATGTTAAATAAAGAAGGTAGAGACATAATACTGAAATTGATTGATAAATAAATTCCATACATAACATTGCTTGCTTCTTTATCAAAACTACAAACTAAATGCACTTTATACTCTTTATCCACCAAAATAATTGAAACATAGTAAACTTAATTCCAATAAAACAATGTAATATAGTTCATATTTATGTGAAACATAGCTAGATAAGGGTTAATTCACAAATAATCATTGGTTCAATAGAATGAACTATGCAAATCCATCAACTTGCAAAAGCTAAAACTACATTAGGAAGTAGGAAGACAACTCTATGTATGTTTGGTTACTAAGTGTTTGGAGCGTTTGATGCGTTTAGACTTCCAAACGCACTTGAAAATCTTATTTGTCTAGAAGCAACTTATTTCAATGACTACTTATTTAACTCACAAACGCAGGGTTTAGGGCTCAAATGCAGCGTTTAGGGCCCAAACGCAACATACCTAAAATGGTGCAGTGCGTTTAAAGGTCAAAACATTGCAAATGATACCGTTGCAAATGCTGTAAATGCTAATAACTGAACAAACCCTCTATATGTTTGAAATTTACATCATAAAACTAGCACATCGAGAAAGGAAATTTTCAATCGATAACCTAAATAAATTTGCACGGTTTGTCCAAAACAGAGATTTAGATCTTTCGAAAACCATATTTTGAAATCTCTTTTATCATTCATGATGTTGTTAATCTTTGAGAATGTAGTTTGAAGTCCTAAAATTATTTTATGCACCATGCTTAAAGACCTGTATAACCTCGTAGTTTTAAGTTTTCTAGTCAAAGCGAGTACACCTAACATCAATGCCTTCCTAGCAGGGAATTATTAAATTAATAAAGTAATATACGTAGCATACTTGCATATAATTTTATCTTAAAAATAAATTGGAGGAAAAAAAAATGCAAGTATGAGGAAAGTATAGTGCCTCTCAACATCCTCAACTAGCAAAGACAAATATTGAGGTAATGCCTTTTGAAGTTTGCAACAACCCTATCGATGCTAGATAGCTTTAACTGTTAAAGGGCATCCTATTTTATATTACTTTTGATATGTTAAAAGGGTATCTTATCGGTTGCAAAAGAATTAGCTTCCAATTCCAGAGTCACAGTATAACACAAAGCGAAGGCTATGGAAATCTATTCACAAGCCTTCAAAACTGGAGAAGGTTCAAAAATTTATTCTTTTTGCTACTGCACCAGACATGTTTAGTCTATACATGTAATTATGTACTACAAGTACAAAAAAAATTGCTATACCGCTATAGACACCAATTTGTGTAAGCCAGCTATCTTAAAGAGCTTACTAAAGTGCAAAGTGCTCTAACATAAGAATCACAAAACTAATTTTTTCATGAAATATAAATGTAATTCATAAAATAGTGAAAGTAATGTAAACCCGAGAGACCTTAAAATCCTGTTCTTTTGCTCTTCACTGTGCATAAGTTCCCTGTTTCAAGAAGTTATGCACCGACATGAGAAGTATATTACATAAAAAAAAATTATAAAAAAAAAAGAACTTTTTTCCTGAAAGAAGTAAACAATAATTTGTCCAACTTATTTTATCAAGGTAACGACTATGGACAATTCTACCTTCAAATTTCAGTAATGTAAGACTTTTATTAGCAAATGTAAATTTCACAAACAAAATAAACATCATCCAAAAGACATATCAATGCAAGCACATTAAAACAATTTAAAAAAAGTGAGGTATAAAAGCCCTTGTTCAGTTTTCAAAGTGAGATATGAATCTGTTGTTTCCCATAGGCACTAAAAGATCTAGAAGGGATGTTGAATATATCCTTTTGAAAAACTCTTCCCCTTTTAAATAATGATTACCAGATTATAAATTATGCAAGTTAAATTCTTGAAGCACAATGAAATGTTAATTTGAAAATTCCCTTCAAAGATTTAATGAAATTCTCAATTCCGAATTTAGTTAACTTGTGAAAGTCAGTCTCTAACATATATAAATACAATGCTGAAAGTAAAAGCAGGAAAGTAAATGAGACACAAGATTTTAAGTGGTTCGGAGCACAAAAATCTCCTAGTCCACTCTTCTACTCCTTAAGTAGGGAATCCACTAAAGATAGGTTGATCATAAAGATTAGTTCACATAGAACTATTACAATAAGCTGAATCACTAAGATTCCTTCAAGTCACTAAGACTCGGCTCCACAACAGTTACTAAGACCCAATTCACAAAAAACTCTTTAAATCACTCAGACTTGGCTTCATCAGTTCACAAAGAACTCTTCAAGTTACTTAGACTTGACTCCACCAATTTACAAAGAACTCTTCAAGTTACTTAGAATTGGCTCTACAGTGGTCACTAAGACGTAAGAATCACGCAAAGAATAAGTGATTTTAGAGGTGATACTAAGGGGCTTTAATTTCGATGTAGAATAACTTAGCAGTAGAACAAGTAGTTCCTGATCGTAGAGTAGAGCTTTTAAGATTTTCACAGCAATTTGGCTTTTTGTTCGTTTAGTGTTACTTTGGTTTGAATATTCATGTCCTTTTGTAGAGAACCTTGAGCTCTGCTCGTTGAAATGTAACTGTTTGTTCATTTAATGCTCCGATCTTAGAAGATCTCTGATATTGACATTTAGGGACTGTGTCAGTTTGCTTTCAGCTTGGATGTCACATTAGTCTGCTACATGACCAACCATGTGGGTGTTGTCACATCACCAAACTAGCTGTTAGACACACCTCATTGTAACCTTTATTTTGAACTTAGGATGATTAACAAACATCTTGAAAATTTCACCCTCCAGATCATCCCATTGTCAGTCCACTGTCAGAACTTGTCATACTCGATTTGTGAACTCTACGTTCTACTCTGTGATCCTTCATCTCTACGATCTGCTGAGTTGACTCTGCGAATGTCTTGCCTTACGATTTCTGAGTAACTCTGCGATATGAATTTCTTGAACAACTCTACAATTGATTTATAACTTTACAATTGTTTGACTTACTATGATCTATACATTCAATTCATTTCATAGATCAACCTAACAAGTTTAATATTCTACTCTAAAGTCCGTGTACATTGATTTCACATTTTAAGGACTTTACAAAAGCTACCGGTTACAATAAATATACATTAACAATCAAACCAAATCATCATCAAATCAAAACATGCATTTGTACTAATAATCTCCCCCTATTTGATGATGACAAAACCAGTAGTTTCAAGCATTCATCAATTCTAAGATGCATAATACTTGAATTTAAACATAGCTATATATATATATATATATATAGAGAGAGAGAGAGATAAAGAATGAATTTATTAATTGAATGTATAGGTTTACAAAGTATGAAATTTTTTTACATGTACGTCATTCATCTTCTCCCCCTTCTGCTCCTTGACGGAGATTCTGCTTGAGAGGTGGAGGTGATTGAATTGATGATTGTCGTCTTCCCTCCCCCTAGGGTCTACTTCTCTCCCCCTTTTTGTCATTATCCTCTTTTTGGCGTATGACATTTACATTTGCAGAGATTTTCTGGATAGCGTCAACAATTTTTTGCATTTGTTTGCTTTGGGAGTCAATGTCGTTTCTGGTCTCTTGGTGTCTGGTTTCCGTTTTTATTCGTTGTGAATCAACAATAGCCATGGCAGTGTCTGTATGTTCCATTGAAGAAGCGACAGTCTTTCCAACTTCTTGCAAGGATTCACTCAGGGTGTTGACTTTAGTGGAGAGCAGCTTGATATTGGTGTCATGTGTTTGTTGCATGGCAAGTACAACTGCCTTATGATCAGCAATTTGATTGTAGAAGAGCTCATCTCGCTTTCGAAAATTATCATCGACAGTCTTGATTAGCTCGTTCATGTCTTTTTCAAATCCTATGGACATCTCTTCGGGCACTTTGTCTGCAGTTAGGATTAAACTCTTCTGAATTTCATTGGCGGTGTTCTTTATCCCTTTGTCGTATTCATCAACAAGCTTTTTTCGTGTACTTGCAACTTGGCTCTTTGAGGGGACCTGTGACACTCTCCATAATTTTCTCCATTGTGGCTTCAAGTCCTTCCTTATTGCTCTGGTCCCCTTAATATTCAACAATTGCGAGGTCTAGATTTTGAGTATGAGAGGAAGAAGGTATATCTGTATAGATATACGAAGTTGAAGGTATATCTGGTTGTACAGTTTGGTGAGTATATACAGGAATATGGGTTTCAATCGTAGGGTGTGAAGACTATGATTAGAGAAAATTTTGGAGATGGTGAATTCGATTGTATATGCACAAGAGATGAATGAGGTGAAGATATATGAATAGGAGATGAATGAGGTGAAGATATATGAATAGGTGAAGGTGTATCTAGGATATCGAGTGGAGAGTTAGTATTTTGTATATCGATCGTAGGGTTTTGGGACTCTACGATCGTGATTAGAGGTTCTGGACTTAATGATCGCTCATCAATCTTAGGGTTGGACTCAACGATTGCTTCATCACGAGGAAAAGGTTCAAAGAATAAAGAGTAAGGTTGAGTGATAAAGAATAAAGAATTTCGGATGATGGTAACCTTTGTACATACCTGAAAAAGATTCAACACCTGAGATTGTTTTGGTGGCAAAGTTTAAAACCCTAGGAAGTTTTGAGGAAAAAGTTTAATATTGGGGAATCGAGTGAAATTCCAAGTGATAAAGCTCATATCTCCTTTCGTCATTGTTTTCACCAAAGGCATAATAGGGAGAAAATAGAACAATAAGTTACTGTCGTTGTCAAAAATGGTAGTGCTTCTATCTATATCTTCTGCAGTATAAGCGAATAATCCCTCACCAAGAAACTCAAGCTCGATTTGCATTGCCCTTGCTTGTACAGATGTTGAGGGGACTTCAGTAACTTCAACTTGTTGCTCCCCCTCAACATGAGCATCTGTTGTACTGGGCATTTTCTGCTTCAGTAGCATCTTCAGGAGTTGGATTCTCCCCCTTAGAAGTAACTTTAGTTGATTTTGCTAGTTCTGAGGTTTTCTTCTTCTTCACGATCTTTTCAGTCTTCGTCTTCTTTTTCTCAACCATTTTTATTAACCTTCTTTTCTTTGGCTCAGGTTTAAATACCTTCATAGCCGTCTCTTTAACATCTCTTAGCTCTGGCTTAGAAACTGTCTCAGCCGTCTGTTCTACAATCAGTTGCTCAGGCTCAGAAGCCTTCCCAGCCATCTCACTTGTTGCTGTTACTTGCTCTACAATCGAAGCACTTCTTATCCTTTTGCCCTTCCAGCCCTTTTCCTTAACTAGCTGAGTCAGAGAATCGATATTATCCCTCGTCTCAGAAACATTCGACTCTTCCTGTGAATCCTTAGAAATGTCTTTACTTGTTTCTTCCATCTTCTTTTGAGGTGGCTTCTCAGCAGCCAATGTCTTATGCAACTTTGGTTCTACAGGCCCTTGAGAGACTTCATCTTCTATTGATGCAACCTTTATCTTCTTCTTAGTCACTATAAGCTTCT
This sequence comes from Hedera helix, assembly GCA_947179155.2. Taxonomy (NCBI): domain Eukaryota; kingdom Viridiplantae; phylum Streptophyta; class Magnoliopsida; order Apiales; family Araliaceae; genus Hedera; species Hedera helix. The sequence continues at coordinate 32,322,264 of OX359270.1, forward strand.
GGACCTCATTGATGGTCCTCTCACTTCCTTCATATTGCCTTGATCGTAGGGTTTCAGTTGGGTTTCTTTTCCAGTTGTCAAACAACTTCTTTGTTATCTTCTTGTTGATGTTCAACACTTCACCCTCCTGGTCCCCAAGTAGCTTCTTCAGCCTCTTCTTCAGAAGGATGCTGATGAATCTCCCATATAACATTTTGGGGAGTGACTTTCCTTCTTTCTTCCTCTTCTCAGCATCACTGAACCATTTTGCGATACAATCCATCAGTATTGCACCAAAATTGATTTGTTTTTCCAGTACAATGGCTGACATAATCTTCAGGTGAAGCTCGCTGACAGAGTCATGGGCTAAGTCCTTGCAGAGAATACATTTTTTGATGATGTCGGCAAGGAACTTGTAGTTTTGGGGAAACTCCTTTTTCTTCATCCCTTTAAGTTTTGGGTTCTTCTTGTAGTTCATAAGCTTTATAGCCCTTCTTTCACATCCACATCATCAAAAGTAGTTAGTCCTTCGCCAACAAACCCAAGAAAGAGGTTCATCTCCGTCAGACCATACCGAAGCGTGCCTTCTTTGGCCTTTGAGTTGATAACTCCATTAGCATAAGTGTCGTTCAAGTAGAATTCTTCAACACGTCGAGTATAGATTCTGGTATTGGTGTTCAGGACTTCATAAAATCTAGCTTTTTAAACCAGTTTCAGAACTGCTCTGAACTAAGCGTCCACTCCTTAGAATTCATCAAAGCATAGTTGGTTTCCGTAGATGATTTGATAGGATGACATCCTTCTTGATGTTGATTTGATCTAGAAAGGAACAAAAGTTGTCTAAGTTTGCAAGTTTCAGAAAACTAGGGCTTGAGCACAAGAGAGATAGTTTGAATGCCATAAAGTTTATAGTTTGAATGCCAGAAAGTTTAGATCTGATGAATAGTAAGGGTTAGATGAAAATTTGAAATGCATTATTTCACTTCTCTCTAATCGGCTAAGTGGGGCATGTGTTGTGCTGTTATTAGTTGCAAGTAATGTCATAACTACTATCTAGAGTTGTAGCGCAGTAACTTTACCATCTCACTTGCTTGGTTCGAGTTTTATTTGCACGTACTGTAACTCCTGGCATTCTTACTCAACAATTTGAGAGATATCGTAGGGTGAACTTTTACAAAGCATTTAACTCTACGAACTCTGCTTTATTTGGCTGTTCTAAGATTTCTTCCTGCAAAGTTAGTAAACTCCGGGGCATAATACTAAGGATATAGATTTAACATGCCTAACTCATTAATTAGCTTATTAAATCTGGATTCAACTAAGGGTTCGGTGAAAACATCAGCAAATTGATTTTCAATAGAGATAAAATGCAAAGATATATTTCCATTTTGAACATGATCTTTAATAAAATGGTATCTGAAGTCTATATGCTTAGTCCTAGAATGCATGACCGGATTATGGGTTATAGATATAGCACTGGTATTATCACATAATATAAGAATAGATTTGAATTCAAACCCATAGTCAACAAGTTGGTTCTTCATCCATAGAATTTGAGCACAGCAGCTACCAGCAACAATGTACTCAGCTTCTGTGGTTGAAGTTGACACTGAGTGTTGTTTTTTGTTGAACCACGAGACAGTCCTATTCCCCAACATTTGGTATGTACCACTGGTGTTTTTCCTGTCTATTTTGCATCCTGCAAAATCAGCATGTGAATACCCTATTAGATCAAAAGGGTTACTCCTTGGGATACCACAGTCCCAAATATGGAATGCTCTTAAGATATCTAAAAATTCTTTTTACAACTAATAAATGTGATTCCTTAGGGTTAGGCTGAAATCTAGCACAAATATAAGTAGCAAACATAATATCTAGCCTACTAGCAGTTAAGTACGAGAGAGATCCGATCATACCTTTGTATTGAGTTATATCAATACTTTTACCTTTTTCATCATTGTCAAGCTTGGTAGCAGAGGCCATTGGAGTCTCATGGGAGAGGCTGATTCCATGTCATACTTCTTAAGTAGTTGATTTACTTGGCTTGGTTAATGAAGATTCCTTCATCAGTCTGCTTCACTTGAAGTCCAAGGAAGAAATTCAGCTCACCCATTATGCTTATTTCGAACTTGCTCTACATCAGCTTGGCAAATCTCTCACATAATTTTTCATTAGTAGAGCCAAAAATAATGTCATCTACATATATTTGTACTAACAATGTTTTATCTTTGTGCTTTCTAAGGAATAATATGGTGTCTACCCTACCTCTAGTGAATCATTTTTCAATAAGAAAATTAGTTAAAATTTCATACCATGCCCTAGGTGTTTGTTTTAGTCCATATAAAGATTTATCTAATCTATAAACATAATCAGAGAGAGTTGGATTTATAAAACCTGGAGGTTGCTCCACATAGACTTCTTCTTGAAGTTCTCCATTTAGAAATGCACTCTTGACATCCATTTGGAAAACTTTAAGTCCCATGTAAATAGCATATGCAAGAAACATTCTGATGGCTTCCAATCTAGCAACAAGAGCAAATATCTCATCATAGTCGATCCCTTCTTCCTGTGAATATCCTTTGGCCATCAGTCTTGCTTTATTCCTTGTGATCACCCCATCTTCATCTATCTTGTTTCTTAATACCCATTTTCAACGACTAGATGATCATTAGGTCTTGGAACCAATCTTCAAACCTTGCATCTTTCAAACTAATTCAGCTTCTCTTACATAGCTTCGATCCAGCTTGAATCTCTCAAGGCTTCTTCGATCTTTTTTTAGGCTCCATCTGAGAGAGAAAGCTTAAGTACAAGCATTCATTCTGAATTGCTGACCTTGTCCTGATCCTTGCATTGGGATCTCCAATTATCAGGTCTTGGGTGTGATCTCTTGCTCATCTGCTTCCAGTTGGAACATCTGTCCATGTGCCTTCATGTCTGAGTTCTTCAAGATTTGATTCTTGTTAAGTAGCTTCTTCATTTTGTAGAGTTTCCATTTCTAGAATTATGGGCTCTACAATTTCCTTATATGGCACTAAGATCGTTGGGTTTGGCTCTATGACCTCTGAGTCTTTGATCGTAGGGTTCTTCTGCTCTACGTTTTCTAGTTCCTGCTTTACGATTTCATCGAATGATACAACTTTCCTTGGTTCTCCTAAGTCAAATTCATCAAAGGTGATATGGATAGAAACTTCAATGCCCAACGATTCCTTGTTGAACACTCTATATGCTTTGCTTTCCATAGAGTATCCAAGAAATATTCCTTCATATGACTTAGGTTGAAATTTGGTGAAGTATCTTTTTCCATTGTTGATAATGTAGCATGCATAGCCAAAGACATGAAAGTAGCTGATGTTGGGCTTCCTTCCTTTCCACAACTCGTAGGGCGTCTTCTTGAATAGAGCGTGAATGAGTGATCTGTTATGAGTGTAGCATGTGGTGTTTAATGCTTCAGCCCAAAAATATTCAGGGAGACGGGCTACTGCAAGAAGTGTCCTTCCTACCTTTACAAGAGTTATGTTCTTCCTTTCCGCTACTCCATTTTGCTGAGTTCTTGGTGTTCAAAAGTTATGATGAATGCCATTGTCTTCACAAAACTCATCTACCTCAGAGAAATCAAATTCCCTTCCATGATCACTCCTTGTAGCTTTAATCTTCTCGCCCTTCTCATTCTCGACCAGCTTGAAGAATTTGATCAATTGAGAGTTGGTCTCATCCTTAGAGCTTAGAAAGAATATCCACATGAATCTTGTATAATCATTTACTATAACCAGTGAGTACCTTTTTCCTCCAAGGCTGACAGTTGGGATAGGCCCAAAGAGATCCATATGTAACAGCTACAAGGGCCTATCATTGGAGTGTCTGTCTTGCTTTTGAATGAGCTTTTGATCTACTTTCCTAGTTGACATGCTTTGCAGGGTCTTTCCTAGACGAAGTTAAACTTTGGTAACCCTGAGACTAGATCTTTGGAGGCAAGCTTTGACATGTTCCTGAAGTTCAAATGTGACAATCTTTTATGCCACAACCAGCTGACATCTTCTGATGCTTTAGCAAGGAAGCAGGCTGTTTCTGTTGAACTTAGTTCTGCAAGATTGAATATATATACGTTGTCATCGCTAGTTCCAGTTAGCTTCAATGAGTTAGTTTCCGAGTCCCTAACTTAACATTGGTTGTAGAGGAAGATTACTTGATGCCCTTTGTCACACAGTTGGCTAATACTTAGTAGATTATGCTCTAGTCCTTCAACATATGCCACTTTGCTAAACGATACTACAACATTTCCAATTGAGTCATATCCTCAAGTCTTTCCAGAATTGTTGTCTCCAAAGACAACTGCAAGACCATATTTTTCTTTGAAGTTTGACAAGAGAGCTTTATTGCCAATCATATGCCTTGAGCATCCACCATCGAGATACCAGGTTGAGTTGGTGGAGCTCCTTACCTGCAAAAGATGTTAACTTTTACTTTGGTCCCAAACTTGCTTGGGTTAAGATTTGTTAGTTTCTATGGGGACCCAAATTTGCTTGATTTTAGGTCTATAATAATCAAGATGATAATCATTATGATAAAACACTGCAGCAACATGTCCAAACTCATGACAGTTATAGCATTGTATATGATGCATGCTTGTGTGTGTGGACTCTTCCTTTCTAAGGGCACGTGTGAACAACAGACACTTATAGCTTTCTTCTGGGCTCATATTCTCTCTGCTTCCACACTAATCTACGATTTTGAGATTTCGTAAGGTAAAAATCAACTCTACGATTCTTGCCAGGTTGGTTCGTAGAGTAAGTGTGACCTGACTCTACGATCCTTCGAAGCTTGAAGGTAGTGTTTGGTTTACCCTGAAGTTTCTTGAATCCTAGACTAGTGTGATATGTTATTCTCAGGGATCACAACCTGATCAGCAGAGCATGGAACAATAGGCTCAACGACCTCTGTGGATTTCATAAACACAATACTTCTATGGGGGTTAGAAGCATTGTTATTGTTAGTCTCCTGCACTGTATTCACACTACGATCTGAGGATAAATCCCCAAATCTAGAAACCATAGTGGATTCTCTCTGTGCAGATTGTTCAGTTATCTGTCTCAATCTCTCATTCTCAGCTTCAAGATTGAAGAGAGAGAGTTGGCACTTTATAGAGCTATTTCCAATTCCACTTGAGTTTTCTCTTTTTCCTCTTGAAGAAGATAATGGTCCTTTAATAGAACCCTGAACAATTTCATATACTTATGCAAGTCTACTGTAATGTCACACAATGCAATTCTCAAATCATCAATATGTACATTAGGTGAGTTAAAATCAAATACCTCACTGATGTCAATCTCTTGACGATCAGTGGTTTTGCCAGCATCAACTTCTATGGTCATGATTGGCCACTTGGGGTCCTTCATCATCGCTTGATAATGAGTTTGAGTTTTCCTCATAATCACTCCACGATTTTTCTGCTTCAAGTCCTTTATCCTTTTTCTGAAATTTTTTGTAACCCTTAAAATCCTTCTTTGGGGATCTCTTTCTTCTTCTTATCTTTCTTAAGCTCCTCTCTCCGGGGTTTGTTGCATTCTGACATGTAGTGACCTAGCTTTTTGAAGTTGTAGCACAGGTCCTTATCGTAGTCACGGCTCCTACTGTTGTTGTATCTTCTTGGTCTGTAGCCTATGCCTCTTCGCATGAATTTTTTGAGTTTTCGAGCCAGCAGACCAATGTCTTCATCCTCATCTTCTTCATCATCATTAAAGTCCACTTCAACAAGAGCTTTGAAAATTGTCTCGGATACTTTAAGAGCGACTCCTCTGTCTTTCTTCTTTGGTTCTGAAGTGGTCTCAACTTGTTGATTAAGTTTCAGCTCATAGGTAAGCAGATTGTCATAGAGCTTCTACACAGTCATTTCCTACAGATTATTGGATTCTCTAATAGCAGTGGTTTTAGTATCCCACTTGCTAGGCAGCGCCCTTATAAATTTGATGTTAAGGTCTTTGTTTGGGTAGACCTTCCCAAAAGCTTTGAGGGAGTTGAGTAATATATTGAACCTTTCACAGATGGCAGTTATGTTCTCCCCAGATATGTTATTGAACATCTCATACTATTGGATTAGCAGGGACTGCTTGTTTTCTCTGACCTCTTCAGTTCCTTCATGCATAACCAGCAAGGCATCCCAAACTTCCTTTGTTGTTTTGCAGTTGACAACGTTTTCGAACAATTCGTCTCCTAAAGCCATGAACAGGATGTTCTTGGCTCTTTTGTCGAGCTGCACTTGCTTCTTTTCTGTATCTGTCCATTTGCTCTTTGCTTGACTGCGCCACTTTGTTTGGATCTTCAGTTGTTGGATCAAGCTTTGTGGGAACATAGGGGCCATTGATCATAACATCAAATAAAATCTTCATCGATAGCATCCATGTATGCTTGCATGTGAACTTTGCGGTTAACAAATTTATCTTTATTGCATAGAGGTGGCTTGTTTCCACCACCAAGCTCAGAACTGGTTTTATTTTGTGCCATTGATCTACACAAGCGAGTTAAGCTTTGGTTATGAGAACTTACTCTGATAACACTTGTTGTTTCCCAGAGGCACTAAGACATTTTGAAGAGAGGTTGAATAGATCCTTTTGAAAAACTCTTCTCCTTTTAAACAATGATTGCCAGATTATAAATTAAGTTAATTTATTTAAGCACAACGGAATGGTAATTTGAAAATCCCCTTCAAAGATTTAATGAAATTCTCAGTTCTGAATTTAGTTAACTTGTAGAAGTCGTTCTCAAACAGATATAAATACACTGCAGAAAAGTAAATGAGACACAAGATTTTAAGTGATTTGGAGCACAAAGATCTTTTAGTCCACTCTTCTACTCCTTGAGTATGGAATCCACTAAGGATAGGTTGATCACCGAGATCAATTCACACAGAACTATTACAATAAGCTGAATCACTAAGACTCCTTCAAGTCACTAAGGCTTAGCTTCACAACGGTCACTAAGACCAGTTCACAAAGAACTCTTCAAGTCACTCAAACTTGGCTCCATCAGTTTACAGAGAACTCTTCAAGTCACTTAGACTTAACTCCACCAGTTCACAACAAACTCTTCAAGCCACTCAGACTTGGCTCCATAGTGGTCACTAAGACCCAAGAATCACACAGAGAATAAGTGATTTTAGAGGTGCTACTAAGTAGCTTTAGGTCCGATGTAGAATGACTTAGCAGCATAACAAGTTGTTCCTGATCTTAGAGTAGAGCTTTTAAGATTTTGACAGTAATTTGACTTTTTGTTCGTTCAGTATTAGTTTGGTTTGAATATTCAAGTCCTTCTGTAGAGAACCTTGAGATCTGCCCGTTGAAATGTAGTCGTTTGTTCATTTAATGCTCTGATCTTAGAAGATCTCTAATATTAACATTTAGGGACTGTGTCATCTTGCTTTCAACTTGGATGTCACATCAGTCTGTTGTCGAACCAACCATGTGGCTGTTGTCACATCACCAAACTAGCTGTTAGACACCTCATTCTGACCTTTATTTTGAACTTAGGATGATTAGCAAACATCTTGGAAATTTCATCCATCAGATCATCCCATTGTCAGTCCACTGTCAGAGCCTGTAATACTCTACTATTTGTGAGCTCTACGTTCAGCTCTGCGATCTTCAGCTCTACGATCCTTCAACTCTATAATCTGCTGAGTTAATTATGTGAATATCTTGCCTTACGATTACTGAGTAACTCTGTGATCTGAATATCTTGAACAACTCTACGATTGATTTACAGTTTTACGATCGATTGACTCACTATGATTTATACATTCAATTCATTTCATAGATCAACCTAACAAGTTTGATTTTCTACTCTAAATCCTTGTACATTGATTTCACATTTTAAGGACTTTACAAAAATTATTGGATACAAATATACATTAACAATCAAATCAAATCAAATCATCATCAAATCAAAACATGCATTTGTACTAACAGAATCGTATGGAGAATTCTAATATTCGACAGAGTAATGTTACATAAAGAAATGAGCTATAATAATTGAATTTGCTGCCTATTACAAGAAACTAATATATAGCAATCTCAATTCTTCTTTTAAATGCAAACTATCATTATTTCTTTACGCTATTATGGAATGCAATGTTGATTTTCTAGTTCTTCATGATTACTAGAAAATGCTAATATGGCAGCAAACTGTGTTTTGGTACAAACATTCTAAAAGATGGTACATTTTCATTCTGACACACTAAATTTTGCGATCAAAAACTTATTTTTCATATTACTCGAGCATGATTACAACTGCTTTGACATCCTTTTATATAGGCCTCTAATGGAGAGCTAAGATCGACTATCTAAAAGCATCCTGTAAAATGTGTAAGATATTTACAAGAACAATTATCACATGGCTAAATAAAGAACACTAATAAAAACCCTAATATGTGCAAAAAATTCTAGAGGATGTCAACTAGTGTGACACAATGAGGGCCATGTAGGCTTTTAGTAAGCAATAACATGACATAGTCTCCTTACAAATGCGCATATTGTGACACTACAACTCAACTGGTTTTAACTATATCTCAACTGGTTTTTACTTTTTAACTATATTTATTAAAAAGTTAACCCCTGGGTATCATATTCGGATAAACGTATTAGGTCCCACTTAAGCGATCCAAAAAAGTTAAAAACCTGCCCCTACCATACTCTATACCATGAAAGTGATGTTTTGTATTCCTGTATTCGTTCCACATACCAAATTGAATCATGATCCAGGTTACAATTTTCTAGCCTAAGTAGATGATTCTCTACAAAAAGGAAAATGCTTCCCCAACCTGTCTATGAATATTTACATATAAAGGGCATGTGAAGTTGGAAAATTTTATTCACCAACTTGCTCATTTTACTATCATATTTTAACATATAAAGGTATATGAAGTTGAATAAATCTTATGCACCAACTTATACATTTTCCTAAATGATACTGGCATATATTGTAGCCCTCCATTACAAAATAAAAGAAACAGAACAACCACTTCCTGAAAAACTGTACTGCTGAAGGTGCTTTTTAAAATTAAAAAAAAAACTGTTTAGGTAAGTTGTCATTCAGCATACCAGAAGATGCATGTTATGAGAACCTAGCATCCACAAAAGAAAAGCCAAAGACCAGCAATTAAATTTATATGATTCAGCTTTAAAATTCTGTTAAACCCAGAACGAGTGTAAGATTATAAAGCAAAATTAATAGCATTTTGGCAATAATATCCTTTGGTTTTTGGAAAACCTTTCAGCTTCAATCACCTATTCTAGTATCCTGTAAAAAAATATTAGTAAACAAAAGTATCAGTACTCTGGGAAGGGCAAACCTTTTAGCTTCATTCGCCTTAAATAATCTGTCACCAATCCTGTCACTGTCGCAAGAAGTATTTCATCAAATGACAAAGATTAAGAGGAACAGATTTATGAATAAGACTTGCACAACTGCAAACAGAGAAATAATTGAATTTTTTTAGCTAGGCCTAGCAATTGCCATGTTTAGTTCTCCAATATAGTGGGGAAGAATGTTTTGCCAAATTTTTAAACTGAAATGTTCTGCTAAAAGTAAGTCTAACATCATCCATATTTCATGAGATAAGTTGTTGTACTAGAATGACATGTGATGCTTCTACATTTTAATACTGAATCTTCCATTACTATTATGTGTAAGCTTGAACAAAAGAATAATAACTCAACTCGCTAAAGCCTTGCAACCACTTAGGATCCACTCAAAGAAAAAATAATAACATAAGCTAAATCAGAGAGGAAGAATATGAACTTATAAATAGAACTCTTGCACCGTAAAAGTAAAAGAGAAAAATGGTTTCTAGCATTGTTACCAAAATGCTTGTGCTTATGCATATAGATTAAATATACTTTTGCCTATTCATTGAACTTAATTCTTTACCATTTAACTAACTTAACTAATAAAATATTACGAAACGTGACAAAATTCATCCAACTAGTTTGACTTTAACAGATAAGTTATATGTGCAGGACATGTGAGAGAGAGATAATTTACATATCACATTTTTATCCATTTGGCTTGACAAGGTGGAAAAGTTATACTCCCTCTACCCCATAATTCTGAAACACTTTTTTTAGAATGTATGGCATAGACTTTAAGACATGCCAAAATTATATTTAAAAACATATAAGTATACATAAAAATATAAAATCTAAATATGTTTTTGGTTCATCTTAAACTCTGTGTCACACACACCAAAAAAAAGTATTTCAATAATTGTGGGACGAAGAAAGTATATCTTAATATTAAAATTAAATAGTTCATGATCCCGTGCGAAGCTTGGGTTTTACTATAGAATTATTTTATTCTTTACACCATTTTGTATTATACTATATTGATATATTAACTATAATTTGATTTTGCACAGGAATTTAAGGGAGAGGGAGAGGAAGGGAGGGAGATTCATCAAATAATAAAAAGAAAAATGAAATCAAAAATCCCAAAAAAAATTTTGGAAAACGTCCTAGTCTCGTAAACCAGAAAAAGTAATTTCTACAATGCTAATAATAAAGTATCTAAGCTATAAGCTTTTCCTTTTATAACAAATTCTGCAATTATGAATTTGGCCACTCTTAGTTAATCATATCTCTTCCTTCAGCATAATAAATAATAATTATATAGATCATAAGGCTAAATAACTAATCATAAGAATCCAGCAGTAGGAAATAAAATCTAATTTCAAATTCCAAAGAAATATAAGAGTAGAAGCAAAAGAGCAAAAGAAAAATTAAAGAACCTGAAGCATAAGCCGAGAGCTTTTTTGAGGATAATAGGAAAATAGTATTTCACATTAAACAAATTTAAATGTTTAGAGTATTATAACTTTTATATATATATATATATGGAAATTAAAATTCTTTTAACGATAAAATCTTTTGACTTTAGTAATACTTACCTGCACCCCACACCTAGACCACACCAGCACCCCTTTGTACCACCACCACAACCACCATTGATGTATATATATATACACCACACATAAACATACACACTTATATATAATGGAAGCAAACATTATCTTCGATTAAACACAATCTCCTCAAAAAGATGCACTAATATTTTCATATCTCAGCATTGCCCTCTCTGGAATCCTCTTATTCTCTTTTACATTCTATCACCATCTCAAGTTTGGCATATATGTGGCTAATTTCTCTTTCTTATTTGAAGTAATTAGTTGGGTTTCTGTTTTTTTTATTATTTTGAAAAACAACAAAGAAAATTTTGGGTTGTCTAATGTGTTGTCAGAAACATTCAGATCTGGTGAAGCAAAGAAAAGGGAAGGGTACACGACGGAGATAAGGGAAGCAATGTTCTAAAAGGCGCTAGGGAGCCTAGGCGAAATTTTTTATTTTAAACTAATTTTAATATTTTATCTTACATTGATCCAAACAAAACAATAATATAAAGCAAAACAATCTATAATAAAAATAATAAAGACATTTGCTTAAGGTTCAAACACATCCATATTGCCAATGTCAAAATTTAAACACAAACATGCAATTGTTCAAAGTTCAAACAGAAACTAATAATAAAAAATACAAACTAATAGTCCTCATCTTCATATCCCTCTATATCTCTAACTCTTCTTCTCCATATCCATCCAAGATAATGTCCTCATCGGACTCACACTCATACTCATCTCTCTCTTCCTCCGTGTCATCATCAGATAAAAAATATTTTTCATGGAGTTCTATGATCCAACATTTTTACTACTTCTCCTAGGTTCTAGCACGCTATCTGCTCCGGATGCTTCACCAACCGCCTCCCAAGCCTCCCAAGTAAAACTCGAACAACCCTCAACTTCACCATCCACTCTCACGACGTCGTTTTGTAGCTTAGTTATTAAAATAAAATAAAAATAATTGCAATCCTAATTTCTCCGCCTTGCCCACACCTAAGCCGTCTAATTTCTTGGAGAGATTTTTTTTTCTGCCTTGGGCCTAAGCGAGGCACCGGGGGGGTCTAGCACCTAGGTGAGGCGGCAGGGGGGGTTAGCGCCTAGGAATGGATTTTTAGAACACTGAAGGGAAGAGATGGTCAAATGGATCTTGCTTACATCTCCAACGAGTTTCGGACCCTTTTTATCATCACCATTAACTACGGAGTTTTCTTCGGGTCAATTTAAACTCAAAATTAACTTAATAAAGTTACATAGAAGGCTTTATGGCTACAATTGATAATGTGTGATAGAAAATTGTAAAGATTTTAGATCATTATCATTGAAACCATATTATCACTTTGGGATTGAATAATAAATGATTCACCAGCTTGCTTAGTAATGTGCTAAAATTTTATTATTGGTTATTGATTGCATTCTTTCATTGGACATTCATGAAACTAGTGTTTTTGAATAACACAAAGGCAGTGGTGGTATTAAAACTTTGTGAAAAAATTAAACTAAAACTTTTAACTTTTGAGTTGTTATTTAAATTAGATGAACATCCATTTTTCATTTAATTGAAGTAAAAATAGTTTAATTCAATTAAATTAAATGAGTTTAATTTAATTTAGTTATAGTAAATGGGTTTATTTTAATTTAGTTATGGTAAATGGGTTTAATTTAATTTAATTAATTTATCCAAACTCAACCTTTTCATACTCATCAGCACGCCACGTGGCACAATATAGATCAGCCCTTAAATTTTTAACAGAATGATGTTTTTTCAGTTTTTGAAATAATTAGTTAGTTCAATGAGTTGATTAGTAAATATAGTTCAAACGACAAAATGCCTTTTAGTTTAATAGGTAAGAATACTTTTAACCCTTAAGTCACGTATAGCAGTTGAAAATATAATGTTTGATAATATTAAATACATAAATAAAATCTCACCCCAGCATCTACTCCAAGACTACAAAATTTAACTCCTTAAAGACATTTCCTTTGATAAGCATAATCAGCTAAGATCCAAGACTACAAAATTTAACTCCTTAAAGACATTTGCTTTGATAAGCATAATCAGCTAAAAATACATACAAACGCAACGTTAATTTATCTGTGCAATAACAACTTTTTTTTCTAGTTTTTCACTTTTTTGGTAAGTAATATGGATTAGCATTTATTAGAAGAACACCAAATGGGAGTGTGGAACTAAAGTACATAAAAAGTATAATGTATCAGCTAATTGTACCAACGCGCCCTCGTGTGCGTGCAGACACAAACCAGCCAAGAAAATCCAGAAAGAAAACAAAGAATCTCACATTAGTACCTAAGAGCACAAAACATAGTAAATGACTGATAGCACTAGCGGTAAAGTTTTCATTCTTACCATAGACAATTTCACTAACAAAAGCTTTCCTTTTCCTCTCCAACTAGTCCCAAAAGACAAATGGCGTTGATAAAGAAATCAAATACTTCAACGAGCAAAAAAATTAAATCAAGAATGTAAACCTAAGGGCCCTTATGGGAAATCAAACCAAGCCAATTATGGATAAACATGACTAGTTTTTCATTATCTACTATTTTATGAGGACTGCTTCAAGTTTCCAATGTAAAGAAGGAAGTAAACAAGTATTCTTCAGAGTAATCAAGGTTTGTTAATCCCATGAACAGAATCATTTTCAAAGATTAGTCAGTTCTTAAGAATCAGGTGACATCTCTGCATACATTAAATTAATATGAAGCGCTATATATATATATATATATATATATATATATATATAAGAAAGAATAAAGTACTGTGTGCTACAATACTATACCTCTCGTTTTTTATCAATTTCCTCACCCTGCTTTTTCCTGACCTGTTAAAAAGAAATTGCATCAAGCATTCATACTGATTCTACAATAGTGGCAAAAACACCAACTATCAAATTTCTACAAATACTAAGTTTATACTTCATTTATAATAGTGAAAAAACCAGTAGTTCCTTAGAGTAAGGAAGCAAAGGCTAGGGGAACAACAGCAAAAGCACCAACTCAGCATAAACTAAAGCATTCTAAGGATATAATCATATAATAATATCTGTTGCATATCATGGTAGAAAAAAAACCCAACCACTTGAAAAAATAATCACTTATGAGCTGATAATTTCACGGATAGGTGAAGGACGGAGCGAGGTAAACACTGGCTATATAAAAAGCCAATTGTCCATTACAAACATAGAATATAAAACAATCAACAAAGATTCGGGATTGGTTTGGAGATTAAAGTATATACTCAAAAAAATGAAGGTCGATAAAAAAATTATTATCATATACATATGGGCAGAGTAAAGTAATTCAAAGTGCAAGCTAATTAATTAAACAATTAATAGTCAAATACCATGAAGACTTACCACTCCCCAATAATATAACCACAGCAACCTCCAAGAACGGCACTGCCCATGTATATGCGAGGAAACACATCAAAGTCTCTTCTGAAAAATCTAGCCATTCTGCAAGCACATTTATGTTTGTAAGCATTTTATGACGTGGGATTCAACAATCATCCAAATTTCAATTGACAAATAAATGTAATTGCAGAGGCGTCAGCATTGTCTAACTTACCTAAATAATACTTATATTTAATTTTGTATATGTATGATAATTGAGAAAAAAACATAAATCGCAACAAATGCGCCCACTAATATCAGTGTATGAAATTCTTAGGCAAAATCCACCAAAGTACAGAACCACAAAAAATAATAAAAATAAAATAGTAGAAATGGCAACAGAAAAAACCCACCAACATCAATGTAAGGAATTCTTGAACAAAACCCAGAATCTTTGGTAAAACCCATCACGATATGGAACCCAAAAACAAAATAAAATAAAATACAGTAACATCAATGTTAGGACCTAGGCAAAACTCAGAATCGTTAGTATAACCCATTATTATTTACCTTGATTAGAATAAAGATTATGTGTGACAAAAAAACCAATTTGGTTTTGTACACCACCCACCCACCCAACCAACCAAAAACAAATTGGTTAACGGTTCCTAAACAGAATAAAACCACATTGTACCATGGAAAACAAGACCCAATAAAACTGTACAATTTTGTGTTTTGCTTATCCTTCAAACACTGTACTTATGACAACAATGCATCGTCTGAAAACTTTGATGAGATTGAAAGTTATGAGTAAAATGATGTTTAACAAAAATTTCACCTTGAAGAGAAGTTTGGGCTTCTGAATTAGTGAATTCTACGCCCCAGTAAACAATTCTTGTTTTTTCACTTCATTTTCCCCACAAGCCCACGGAAAAGAAGAAGAAAATACTATACTGGTGATGCTGTTTCACACTGTTTGCGTGAGGGGAGGAGAGAGAAGGGAAGAACGGAAACGGAAACGATGGAAAATCTTTTTTTTATTAATTTCGGACCCTTTTCTAGTTTGGTTTCTGGCCCACATGAAAAGGAAAAAGATAGGAAACTTTTTAAGGAAACAAAAAAAAATGGAGTAATATGACATAGACGGTACATGGTTTTAACCGTCGGATTCAGCTGGACCTGGATTGACCCACGGTCGTGTCACGTGTGTAATATTCTTTTGTCCCAAAATAAACATTTTAATTGATTTTTGACACGTTAATTAATAAAAAAAATTACTTAAATTATATTTTTGATTAATATTTCTTTACTTTTTTATAACCTTAATATTTATTCTTTCTCATGCATTTAAATATTTAGATATATTTTCTTGCAATTCTCGCATTACCAATAAATACATTAAATAAAAAGAGATGTTATAGTAAAAGTACTTTATGTCCCTTTTGAATAAATATAAACACATAATAATTAAATATTAAATCAAACAATATATTTATCCACACCATTAAAAAGTGAGGCATGACATTAAAATTTGTGTTATGTCTCACTTTTTAATGGCGTAGATAGATGTGCTGTTTGTTTTTTGTGTTTGTCCGTCTCTTATTATTTGTCTTTTTAAAAGTGGAAACATATTAAAAAAAAAATAATTAATATTATATTTTTTAGTTAAAAATAACTTTAAATGTCAATATTATCCTTGTATTGGAATAAGAGAGTATTACTTATTGAATAGAAAATAGTGAGAGAACCAAAATTGTATTTAATACTTGGGATAATATTAAAAATTAAATAATTAATACTTATTTGAAATTCTCAAATGACAAATATTAAGAGAAAAAACACTCCTTTAAAACGAAATTTAAAAAGGGACGAACGGAGTAATATAATATACACCAATTTTCAATGCAAATATTTTGGTATTTATTCAATTTTCAATAAAAACTGAGTAAAAAAATTATGAGAGTTTAAGAAGAAGAATAAAATAAAAATAGTTATTAACTATGGAAAAGGATATTTATTTTGGGGTATTTTAGAAAGAAAATTAACACATTTAATATGAAACGGATGGAATAATAACCTGTATAAAACAATATCATTTTTTCGTTCGATGTTTGATTTTAAGAAGTCGGTCGGACACAAAGAGTAATATATATATATATATATATATATACCAAGGCATCTACACTCACCATACTCTGCAAAGCAATCAAGGTTTGTTGGTCCAATGAACTTATTTGTCTAAATCTACCATTGAAATACTGGATGAATTAACAAGAATTGTTAAATTTATTAATTTTAATTTATGATTTGAATTGATAAGTAATAAAGATTGACTTAATATAATAAAGGTCAGATGCCGAATAAAAAAAAACGAAAGTACATGTATAACAATAATAATAATTGAATTATATGATCGCTTAGTATATTATTTTTTTATTTTAATAATAATATAAATAATGAATAATTTTTTTATACTCAAAACTATAATTATATTTATATTTTAATAATATTAAAAAACTTAATTAAGTTGGGTAGATTATTTTTATGATAATTTTATTTTATTTTCAAATTATATTATCTAAGTGGTAATATAATTTTACTTAAACTTCTATTGTGGTGTATTTGAATAAAAAAATCAATTAATATTGGATAAAATGATCTTATTTTGATTAATTTCTTATAAAACGAAATTATAAATTTATGTTTTTCTTATAAGACTATGATATTAATTCTAAATTTTAAATAAAAATAACAAATTAATAATAGATAAGATAATTTTATTTTAATTATTTTTTTATAATACTATATTAGTAGTAGTTGTTTTCTTATAAATTTACGATATTAATTTCAATTTTTAGTTTGAATTGATAAATAATAAAAATTGACTTAATGTAATAAAAGTCAAATGTCAAACCAAACAAAAAAAAAAGGACGAACACAATTGTCTATTTAATTATAACATAGATATAACTATACTATATTATAGACTATAAAATTATAGATAAATAGATTTGATTGTTTTATTATAAACTTATATTACTAATTCTCGTTCCTGTGTAAAATTACGATAATAATTCAAGTTTCTAATTTGAATTGATAAATAATAAAAATTGACTTAATACAAGAAAAGTCAAATGTCAAAAAAAAAAAAGAACGAAAGTCAAAGGTTGAATAAAAAATAAAAAAAAAGAACCAAATTGTTTATTTAATCATAGTATAAATGTAATGACCGAGAAAATTACGAACCCAATTTTTTTTTTTATTAATTATATCCATAAGAAAATATGAGGTGTGATGTATGAAGTATGTGTGTATGTGTTAAGTTGTATGATGAGAGGTATTAAATTAGTTAATTAAATTAGTTAATTAAATTAATTAACTAAAGAAGGAAAAAGATTTCGAGAGAAGCTTATGTGATGAAATCACAAAGCTTGAATGTTGGCCTTGTATGGCAATTAAGAAGATTTATAGTAAACAAGTTAATTACTTGTATTAATAATAAGAAAGAAGAAGCAAGTGAATTATTTAAGATAATCCAATATGTGAATAATTGTTTGTGTATGGTTAACTATATTATAAACTCAATTTAATGATAAGGGTTAGTGAATGAATTAAATTAGTCAAGTCAAAGTACTTTTATTAATATGTGTTAGGGTTTCATGAAAACAAACCCAAGAATTTGTAAGTAATAGTGTTATGTAAGCTAATTTAATTAAGGAGTCCAATGAACTTATAAATAGCAAATCTAATTGGATTATATAATAAGTCCAAATGATATATTAAACTAGGTCCAATAAACTAACCTAGTAGCCTATATAATTTAATTAAACATTGATCCATGTAATTAATTAAACTAACCCAATGCTTGTTTTAATTAAATGTAACATAGATTATTTAAATGTTAGCCCAATGTGATAAATAAATTGAGCCCAAACAAATTAAATGAATGAGCCCAACTTATTTAATACCTAAGTCCAAAGTGGAGCCCAATAGGAAGTCAAAATGTTGGTCAAACATTATATATAGGTATATATATCAATTGGTGTATATATGTATAATAAATGTAATAAAAATAAAGCAAAAATGGGGGATTTATCCCATTTTGCTGAGATTTAGGGGCCCCCACTTGGGGTTGCTTGATTTTCCAAGTTGCTTGTAATTTACTCCTTGTCATAGTAGGTGAACAACTAAGGTCAATCACAATGTCAATCAACCTAGTCATTCATGCAATAGTAAGCACCAATTAGCCTTAATTTGACCAACATTGGTTGATTAGGAGAATTGATGATGGTTTAGTAGATGACTATAAATAAGATACTCCACACAAGTATTATGTTGGTTGGTTCATTTGCTAGAGATTTCAAGAGTGAAAAGAGAGAGCATTTGAGAGCTAAAGAGAGAAATACTTGTAAGTTGAGAGGAAAAAGCTAGAGAGCTTGTGATAGTGTGATAATGGTTCACTCAAGAAGGAAGAAGAGGCCTAGCAAGAAGAAGATCTCCATAGAAGGAACTATGAAGGTTGAAAAGTGTTCTAACCCTTCCTTAGTTAATTTATATGGTCTATATATGTTTTAATCGGTCAAAAAGTATTTTTAACCGATCAAAAGTTATTTTGATGATCTAGAAGTCTAAAACTATGATATATAGGTATATTCATGATTTGATATAGTTAAATCATGTTTTGGTATGAGCGGTATGCATAAAAATGCAAGAAATGTCTATATTAAGTTTTACCGGTAAACCCTAGTTGGGGTTGTGATTTATAGCATTTCATTTTGAAAGCTAGAGGTTGTGTTTGAAATTTTCTTCTTTGATATGGTAAATATATAAGTTAAGAACAAAACCTAGTTGGTATAATGTTCATACGAGTTGTTATGGTTAAGATATGATTTTTAAACCAAGGAGGCTCATTTTAAGAACCCAATGTACAAATAGTCCACTTTGTGGCTATTTTTCATAACCAAAACCTTTCAAAATTTGATCCAATGACGGAATATTGTAGTTTAGGAAGATACGAATCCATCGATACCAATTTGAGGTCATTTGGATTTGTAGATTTCATTTTATTCAAGTTTTAATCAAATGAGCAAAAGTTGAAAAATCAGAAAATGACAATTCTGCAGTTTCTGCAAGAGGAGGGCCGGAGCCCTTGTTTCCTTTGTAAAAGGAGGGCCGGGGCCCTTGGTCACTGTTCACGGCCAGTGAGTTTTCCGTTCCAGGTCGGGTCGGGCCATCCGGGTCGGGTCGGGTCGGGTCTTTTAAGTCCAAAATTGATAAAATTGCTTAAAAATTAATATAATTAATTTGGGACCCAACTTTAATAATTATTTATTATTTATAATAAATAATAAATAAAGTAAATAAAAGCTATTATTATAATTAATTATTATTTAAAGGATATTAAATGGTAATTAAAGAAAGATGAAGTTAATAAGGTAATTATTTATTATTTTAATAAATAAGGATAATTAGTTAATTATTATTTAAAGGATGTTAAATAATAATTAAAAGGAGATGAAATGAATAAAATGATCATTTGTTATTTAATAAATATTAAATAATAAATGGGTTTAATTAATTAAGAGATTATTATTTAAATAATCATTAAAGGATTTGAGGATTGTTAAAATATTATTAAATGGTTAATAATATTAATAAGAGATTAAAATATTATTAAATGGTTAATAATATTAATGAATGATTAAAATATTATTAAATGGTTAATAATATTAGTAAGTTAATAAAATATTATTAAATGATTAATAATATTAATAATGTGACGACCCCAAATCCGGGTTCCATAACCTCGAGTTTGGTTCTCACTATTCAACACATTACTAACAATTAAATACATACATTGCATTTAAATATCGCGGAATAATACATATTGGTTCCCTTACAAAAAGGTTACAATACCAGGGTCTATTAACCTTAACATAAACAGTTCCTATCATAAGGAATTACAAAAGGTTTAACAACAGTAAACACAAATTTAAGCATCTAATTAGCATGCATAAACTACTTAAGCTCTGGCCTTTCCTTTTCCCTTATCCTTCTTTGAGCAATCAGGATTATCTGAAAAATGGTTCATGATATAGCAAGAATGAGCAACTAGTTTGCTCAGCAAGTTTAGAACAATCATAAAGATTTAATATATCATGAATGAATGGGAAATATCATCAATGATTCAACAATAGATATAACAATTGTGAATGAAACAGAATTCAAATTTTAATAAACAGAATATTTGAATCTTAAAATGCTGAGTGGTCACTAAGGACCCTGAACTAACTAGGGTATAATAGAGTTTCCTCTGACCCTTTGAGTTGTTTGGTTTTCAAGGGGATCAACCTATTCAACCCGCTGTATATGCATTACATTTAGTCACTGACGCCCAAAGACGGTTTCCCGACACAAAATCCCCTAATTTAGGGTTGTTCAATTCTCAGACTTAATATAAGAAATCCGCACCCAACAATGGTTTGGATAAGCTTTTAAAAGTATTCAAGTTATTGAATTTAGAAACGAAATGTCTAGCTGAACTATTAGCTTCAGACATTTTTAATACAGTTCATGAATCAAGAACTAACAAGCTTCAAATGCACTAAGTGCGATTGTATAAACAATATGGATGTGGAATAATTTTAAATAATTAAACCACTTCAAGCTTTAACAATAAATACAAGTATGGAAACTTGTTCAACGATAATAATTGAGTAGGGTTAGAGAACTTGCCTGTTTGCTCAGCTACAATAATTGTCTAGCTTTAACTAACTTGCTTTGAAAGACCTAACATTAATAAAGTCGGTCTAATAATTAGTACGACGTATTTGCATAATTATACGCTTAATAACGAACTTATTTACCACATAAGTACTAACACATAAATTACATTAGTCAAAACAATATTATTAACCTTATAGACACTTAATCATTTTAGGTTAATAATTTAATAAGTTAGAAAATATTTTTCTTAAGTGTTGGACACTTATTAAACCTTTAAACAACTTATTATAATTGTTTAATTAAATTCAATTTATTTTATTAACTCAATCTCTTTTTAATTACTATTTAATATTGATTAAGTAGAAATTAATTAATTAACTCTAGTTATTATTTAAAATAAATAATAACTAATTGTACTTACTTATTATTTAATTATAATTAAATAATAAATAATTGTTAACTTAGTTTTAACCTTCTTTAATTTAATGTTAATCAACCAATAAATAACTAAGTAATTAACCTTACATATTATTTAAGGAAATTAAATAATAGTTTACTAATCTTAATCCTCTTTAATTATTATTCAATGTCAATTAAATAATAATTAATTAATTAATTAATTTTAATTATTATTTAAGGTTAAATAATAATCAAATCATTCTTATTTATTATTTTAATTAAATAATAGATTATTACTCTAATAACTTAATTTCCATTAATTGTTATTTAATGTTAATTAAATAATAATTAATTACTTAATTATCCTTATTTATTATTTAATAATATTTAAATAATAAATAATTAATTTTTAAATTTTATCTCTCTTTAAATATTATTTAATAGGCATTAAATAATAATTGCTAATTTATCATCTTTATTTATTATTAACATTTAAAATAATAAATAAATAATAAATTTATTTAACTTAACCATGGTTTAGCTAACTAGATTAATATTTAAAATATTTAAATATTAAACTTAATGAAAAATATCCTCCCCAATATTATTTTTGTATTATTATTATTTTTGTTATAATTTTAAATTAATTTTCAAATATTTAAATTAATTAAAATTTACCCGAATGGCATTTTCGTAATTAAGTTGAAAACCGGACCGATGGCAATTTCGTAAATAATTCGAAAACTGAACCGAGGGCAGAATGGTAATTCTGCCGAAAAAACACGGAGGGGCAAAATGATAATTTTGCCGAAAAACAGTTGCTCGCGCATTGCGCGCGTTATGCCGATGCAGGACCAAAACGGCGTCGTTTTTGAAAGGCCGGAAATGGCCTCCGCGCATAACGCGCGGAGTAAAATTCCACGGACGCCAAACGACGTCGTTTGGCTCCGCTTCCTCGGTGAACAGTGACACGCGCGCATTGCGCGGAAACCCTTAAATTTTTTTTCTTCCGACAGAACGTGAACAGTGTTCCGGCTACCCATTTTAAATAAAAAATATACCATCAAGTAAGCTTTAAATCTTCAATAAAAATCCAAAAAAATTACCAATCATCTTATATTAATTTATAACATGAAAAATTAATTTTTCATGATTTAATATCAATATTTTTTTATAAAAATTTTTACATCACATAAACTACCATAAATCATAACTTTTTGTGTATAACTCCATTTTAAGTGATTTAAACTTTATTTTTCTCATGATTTAATGTTCTATAATATTAGAACATCAAACCTAAGTTTTACAAAAATATTTTTGGTCATATATTTCAACACTTGTTTACACACTATTAAACACATATTTTAGCATAAAAAATATACCCAAAATACAAACCAATCATATTAAACTCAAGCATGACATAAATATTATCACTACACATTAATAACCATATTAATATGTTTATACTAACATGATGATTTATTTAATTTAAAAACAACATTTTATTTAAAATAACTATTACCTTGATTTAATGGCTATTCTTCTTTTTCTCCCAAAGTATGTTGTGAATCTTGAAGACATAAATTAGCTTAGCACTCCTTCTCCTTCTCTTGCTCTCTCTCAAAATATTTTGCTCTCAAACTCTCTCTTTTGATTTTTGGAGCAAAATGAAATAACATCTATCAACTTTTCAAGTATACTTGAAAAATTAGTAGATACACATAATGTATCTAATAATTTTGACCACTACAAGCTAGCTATTGGATACTTACACAAGCAATTTAGTCCATACATAGTTGGTGAAAAGAAGCACGGTTTCATGTACTACAAAAATTAAAACAAGCAATCCTTAATTAAATAAATGAAAAATAAAATAAAATATCAAAAATCACTTTTTCTCTCTCCCAAAACCAACATGGTCGGCTGATGACACTTATTCTTGTCCCAAATTATTAGTCACATTTTCATTTTTAATAATTAATAAGTTAATTTAAGTATTTTTCAAGTGGGCCAATCATTGGGCTTTAATTTAAAATATCAATTGGGCTTCTATTAAATTGTTTGGACTACTAAATTGTCAAATTTTATTATTCTACACTTGGGCTACTAATTGACCCATGTTGGGCTAATTTAATAATTTATACATTAATTATTCAATCCATGATTAAATAAATAATTAAATTGAATAAATAATTAAATATTCTAACCCATTAGTATTAAATTACTAAATGGACTAATAAATATTATTATTAATATTTCACATTATTTACATTAATTAATAATCATATTAATTAATTTATTATATTTAATTCACTCATTATATTCAATTTAATTGAATATTTAATTAATAGGAAACTTATCAATTAATTTGATATTAAAACTTTAGGGTTTGTTCACTAATTTAATAACATATTAGTGACCCCCTTTAAGTAATTTTAGTAATTAATTACATAATTATTTAATCACATAATTAATTAATCACATAAAAAGATTTAAATAATCTCGTAAAAATAACTCGTTGGAAATTAAATTAATAATTTAATTAATAAAGATGTGGAAATTCTAGGACATTACATTCTCCCCTCCTTATAAAAATTCCGTCCTCGGAATTGTAAAAATAAGGTTACTCAAATAAAAACGGGTAATTTGCCCTCATTTCCTCCTCTAATTCCCACGTAGCTTCTTCAATGGCGTGATTCCTCCAAAGTACTTTGACAGAATGAATTATCTTATTTCTCAGTTTCTGTTCCTTCCTATCGAGTATCTGAACAGGAACTTCTTCATATGATAAGTCCTTACCAACTTGAATTGGTTCATAGGAGATAACGTGCTTGTAGTCTGGTTTGTATGGCCGCAATACCGACACGTGAAACACATTGTGAATATGTTCCAATTCAGGAGGTAAAGCTACCTCGTATGCTACTTCACCCACTCTTCTCAATATTTCGAACGGTCCTATGAACCTTGGACTCAATTTCCCCTTCTTTCCAAACCTGATCTTCCCTTTCCAGGGAGATACCTTAATGAACACAAAACTCCCCACCTCGAAGTCTCGTTTCTGTCGATGTAAATCGGCGTATTTCTTTTGACGGTCTTGAGCTGCTACTAGCCGAGCTCTTATTACCTTGATAATTTCTACCGTCTGTTGAACCAATTCTGGCCCCAACAGTCGGCGTTCTCCTACCTCATCCCAACATAGAGGTGTTCTGCATTTTCTGCCATATAAAGCTTCGTAAGGCGGCATACCTATGCTCGCATGATAACTGTTGTTATATGCAAACTCAACTAGTGGTAGATGGATTTCCCAACTGCCCTTGAAATCCATCACGCAGGCCCTGAGCATATCTTCCAATGTCTGAATTGTTCTCTCACTTTGCCCATCAGTCTGCGGATGATACGCTGTACTCATTCTCAACTGTGTCCCCAATCTCTCCTGAAGACTTCTCCAAAATTTTGACGTGAAGCGCGGATCCCTGTCTGACACAATCGATACCGGCACCCCATGTCTTGAAACTATCTCTTTGATGTACAATTTGGACAACTGATCCAAACTGAACCTAATCTTGATCGGCAAAAAGTGCGCTGACTTTGTTAGCCGATCCACAATCACCCAAATTGCGTCATATCCCTTCTGTGTTGTTGGAAGTCCTACCACAAAATCCATTGTGATATGCTCCCATTTCCACTCAGGAATTTCTAACGGCTGTAACAATCCACTTGGTCTCTGATGTTCGGCCTTTACCCTTTGACAAGTTAGGCATCGGCTGACACAATCTGCAACCTCCCTCTTTAAATTCGGCCACCAAAAATGCTGACGTAGATCTTGATACATCTTCGTACTCCCCGGATGTATCGAGTATCTCGTACTGTGGGCCTCTTGCAAAATTTTCTCTCGTAATTCAGGCACTAGCGGTACCCAAACACGATTTTCAAATCTCAGCAATCCCATGCTATCAATTTTAAACTTGACCTCTTCTCCATCGGTCATCCTCTTCCGGATTCTGTCACATTCCTCATCTTTGTCTTGAGCCTCTTTCACCCTATCTAACAAGGTTGGGCTCACCTCGACTTCTAATGACTCGTTTGGACTTCTCACTTCCAACTCCATTCGAGCCATCTCTTGAACCAATTGTTCTTGATCTGTCAATATGAACAATTTCTCCCTGCTCTTTCTACTCAGAGCATCCGCTACTACGTTGGCCTTACCGGGATGATATAGAATCTCACAATCATAATCTTTGATCAATTCCAACCATCTCCGTTGCCTCATATTCAACTCCTTCTGTGTGAAGATATACTTTAGACTCTTATGGTCTGTGAATATCTCACATTTTTCTCCGTACAGATAATGTCTCCAAATTTTAAGGGCAAACACTACCGCTGCCAGCTCCAAGTCGTGGGTAGGATATCCCTTCTCATAATCTTTTAATTGTCTGGACGCATACGCAACGACTTTGCCGTTTTGCATAAGCACACAGCCAAACCCCTTGTGCGATGCATCACTGTAGACCGTAAAACCTCCTGTATCGTCTGGTAAGGTCAATACAGGTGCTTCACTAAGTCTTTTCTTTAACTCCTGAAAACTTTCCTCACACTTCTCTGTCCACACGTATTTCACCGTCTTTCTTGTTAAGTTGGTCAACGGTGTTGCTATCTTTGAGAAGTCTTGAATGAACCTCCGATAGTAACCCGCTAACCCTAAGAAACTTCTTACTTCTGTCGGCGTCCTTGGTTGCTCCCAATTCATTACCGATTCAACCTTCGCCGGATCAACCGAAACTCCCTCCTTGTCAATAACATGACCTAAAAATTGAACTCTTTCCAACCAGAATTCACACTTTGAAAACTTAGCGTACAACCGCTCCTTCCGTAAAATCTCCAACACCAATCTTAGGTGTTCAGCATGCTCCTCCTCCGTTTTGGAATACACCAGAATATCGTCAATGAACACGACTACAAATTTATCCAAGTATTGCTTGAATATTCTGTTCATCATGTCCATAAATGCGGCTGGCGCATTCGTTAGTCCAAACGACATCACCAGAAACTCATAATGCCCATATCGAGTTCTGAATGTCGTCTTGGGTATATCCTCCTTCCTGACTTTCAACTGATGATAACCAGTCCTTAAGTCAATCTTTGAAAAGTACTTCGCCCCTTTCAATTGATCGAAAAGATCGTCAATTCGTGGTAACGGGTACTTGTTCTTAATTGTCACCTTATTCAGCTCTCTATAATCCATACACAATCTCATCGATCCATCCTTCTTCTTTACAAACAGCACCGGTGCTCCCCATGGAGAAACACTTAGCTGAATGTACTTATTGTCTAACAACTCCTGCAATTGCACCATCAATTCCTTTAGTTCTACCGGAGTCATCCTATATGGTGCTTTCGATATCGGTGCTGTTCCCGGTACTAAATCAATCACAAATTCTATCTCCCTGTCCGGCGGTAAACCCGACAGTACATCTGGAAAAACATCCATAAACTCCCTAACTACTGGTATTTGCTCCATCTCGGGACTCACCACTTGTGTATCAACCACATGAGCCAAATACCCTACACAACCTTTCTTCAATAGTTTCTTGGCTTGCATCATCGTCAGACAAGAAGACTGTCTTGACGATTTGCTGCCATAAAATACGACCTTAGACTTATTTGGTGTCTTAAGGTGTATGCACTTCTTCTGACAATCAATTATCGCCCCGTGGTTAAACAACCAATCCATCCAAGTATTACATCAAATTCCCCCAGACGTATTGGAATTAGGTTCACATTTAATTTCTGACCCCTGATTTCAGCACAACAATTTCTATGTATGTACTCTACCGGAATCACTTCTTTATTAGCAACTTCTATGTTCATTGAGTTTTCTAGTTTGTCCCTAGGCAACTCTAATCGTCTAGCGAAATCATCAGACACAAATGAACAGGTAGCACCCGAATCAAACAATACATATGCATTTATATTATTGATCGGAATAATACCTGACACCACGTCTTTTGACCCCACGGCATCCTGTACCGTCATATTGAAAGTCCGGGCTGTCGGCTTGTTCTGTGGTACCGGTCCCCCGATAGCCAATTTGCTGTTATTGCCTTTGTAGCCGCTACCCCCGTCATTCTTCTTCTTAGGGCAATCCTTTATCAGGTGGTCAGATGCTCCGCAAGAAAAGCATCTCACTTTCTTTGGGAGGGGACAATTTGGAGAAATATGTCCCACCTGACCACAATTATAGCATGTATTCTTCCCTTTCCTGCACTCTCCGAAGTGGTTCTTCCCACATATATTGCATGCTGGCTTTTTCTGAACACTTCCTTGTTGATTCCCCGAGCTCTTGTCGTTGTTGCTGTTGTCCCATTTACGCTTGTTGCTGTTATTATTGCCTCCACTGTTGCTGTTCTTGCTTCCCCCTTCATTTTTCTTCTTGTTTCTCTCCTGGTTGTACTTTGTTAACGCGTCGCTTCCTCCTTCAGCAATAATTGACTTCTCTAACAAAGTTGCGAACGAGTCAATCTGCAGTACTGCTACCTTGTTGAATATCCAAGGTCTCAATCCATTCTCGAACCTCCTGGCCTTGCGTTCCTCCGTGTCGACCTGATGTGGAGCGAACCTGGCCAACTCATTAAATTTTGCTGCGTACACCGGTACCGACATGTTCTCATGTTTCAGTTCTAGAAACCTTACCTCCATCCTACTCTTCATACTTTTCGGGAAATAATTCTCGTCGAATATTTCCTTAAATTTTGTCCAGGGCACCACACCATCCCCAGCCCTATTCTGATTGGCTTCCCACCAGAAATTGGCTTCGCCCTTCATCATGTAGGTAGCAAAAACTGTCTTTTGCTCCTCAGCTACTCTTGCGATAACAAACGCCTTCTCTATCTCCTTTATCCAAGACTGGGCCTCTATCGGGTCCGACGTTCCCCTAAACTCTGGCGGTCCCACCGCCTTAAAATCTTTAAAATTCGCCAACTGATTTGGTGGTGGTGGCGGATTTGCTACTACAGGGTGGCGGTTTTGCATTGCCTCAGCTAGCATGTCGACGAAGTTTTGCAAAGGGTCTACGTTGTGTCCCCCCGCGTCGTTGTTAACTGACTCTTCTACCCCCTGGTTCCTTGGTGGTTGTCTACGTGGCGGCATTTTCTGTTATAAACAAAAATTTACATTATTATACTGGTTTCATCTTTTTCATTTCATTATTTTGTATCTTAGACAATGTTTAGCTAAAATACAAGTAATTATTTCAACACGCATATAAACATAAATTCAACTGCATTTATACTCATATGCTAAAACAGGAGTGCGTAGCACTTTACATCAAAAGCATACTGCTATAAATGCTTCTATCCCAGAGAAGTTACAAAAGATGGGATCTGACATATCCTACAACTTCCTAGAGTTGGGATTTAGTGACATATTAACCCTCTAATAAAACAAAAGTTGGGTTCTACTGCATCTATTTACATACGAAATTAGAAAATAACTACTACTACTACTGACTGCGCATCCCCCTACGGATCGCGTCGTCATACTCCTCATCCCCGATGGCCATCACCACACTCCTGCTGATGGTGTGCATAGACTGGCCCTCATCAGCTGGGTAGTAGTGCACCCTGCTCTGAAGCCTACCATATGAAGATCGGTAGACGTAGCTAAGTCTATCCGTCCTCACCCGCTTCTCGCGGACCTCCTCCTCTAGCTCAATCATCTGACCATAAGCGGCATCCCGCTGTCTCTCCATCTCTATACGGTCCTCTATCGCCTCCTGCCAGTGTGCACGGATGGCGGCCTTCTCTGCCTGAACCTGCTGAACCTTCAGCTCAGCCTCTGCCAACCTAGTCTCAACCACTGCTAATTTAGCCTGCAGCTCTACATCCTGCTCTACCAGCTGATGAGTTAGCACCGCAAAGTGCTCCACTGAATCCTCGTACTCCTGTACCTGATCCTCCAGTCCTACAATCCTCTCCTTCAGCTCTGCGTTCTCGCCAGAGAACTGATAAGCCGCATCCCTATACTGATCCTCCATGTGCTGGTGGGTCAGATTCTGCTCCTCTAGATGCTGGACCCTTGCCTCCAGCCCCTCGTTCCTATCGGTCAGTCCCTCTATGATGTCAGCGGCAGTGGTGCCCATGCCATCAGCTGACTCCTCCTCCTCAGACTCCTCTGACTCTGCCTCATCCTCACTGTAAGGCCTCATGACTCCGCCCCAGACGGGCTCCACACGATCCCCCTCCTCAGGATCTGACTCTGGCTCCTCTACGGGTGCAGCCACCAGCGGCTGTGCAGTATCCATATGGATATCAATATAGTCCTCCTCAGCAGTGCGACTCGACTGTCCGATCTCTGCCATCCTATATCATAAAACAATAACACACGTTAGTACAACAATAAAATATATTCATTGATGAAATGAAATGATATTTTATCATGTACATCTCGGCTCGATGGATTTTCTAAATCCATCTCCAAAAATACACAACATGATGAATCTCCCCGATTCATCCCCTAACGCACTCGATATGAGTTTAATACTAAGGTTATAACTTAGGTTTCGCAAATCCTAACGTTTCTAACCTACGGCTCTGATACCAACCTGTGACGACCCCAAATCCGGGTTCCATAACCTCGAGTTTGGTTCTCACTATTCAACACATTACTAACAATTAAATACATACATTGCATTTAAATATCGCGGAATAATACATATTGGTTCCCTTACAAAAAGGTTACAATACCAGGGTCTATTAACCTTAACATAAACAGTTCCTATCATAAGGAATTACAAAAGGTTTAACAACAGTAAACACAAATTTAAGCATCTAATTAGCATGCATAAACTACTTAAGCTCTGGCCTTTCCTTTTCCCTTATCCTTCTTTGAGCAATCAGGATTATCTGAAAAATGGTTCATGATATAGCAAGAATGAGCAACTAGTTTGCTCAGCAAGTTTAGAACAATCATAAAGATTTAATATATCATGAATGAATGGGAAATATCATCAATGATTCAACAATAGATATAACAATTGTGAATGAAACAGAATTCAAATTTTAATAAACAGAATATTTGAATCTTAAAATGCTGAGTGGTCACTAAGGACCCTGAACTAACTAGGGTATAATAGAGTTTCCTCTGACCCTTTGAGTTGTTTGGTTTTCAAGGGGATCAGCCTATTCAACCCGCTGTATATGCATTACATTTAGTCACTGGCACCCAAAGTCGGTTTCCCGACACAAAATCCCCTAATTTAGGGTTGTTCAATTCTCAGACTTAATATAAGAAATCCGCACCCAACAATGGTTTGGATAAGCTTTTAAAAGTATTCAAGTTATTGAATTTAGAAACGAAATGTCTAGCTGAACTATTAGCTTCAGACATTTTTAATACAGTTCATGAATCAAGAACTAACAAGCTTCAAATGCACTAAGTGCGATTGTATAAACAATATGGATGTGGAATAATTTTAAATAATTAAACCACTTCAAGCTTTAACAATAAATACAAGTATGGAAACTTGTTCAACGATAATAATTGAGTAGGGTTAGAGAACTTGCCTGTTTGCTCAGCTACAATAATTGTCTAGCTTTAACTAACTTGCTTTGAAAGACCTAACATTAATAAAGTCGGTCTAATAATTAGTACGACGTATTTGCATAATTATACGCTTAATAACGAACTTATTTACCACATAAGTACTAACACATAAATTACATTAGTCAAAACAATATTATTAACCTTATAGACACTTAATCATTTTAGGTTAATAATTTAATAAGTTAGAAAATATTTTTCTTAAGTGTTGGACACTTATTAAACCTTTAAACAACTTATTATAATTGTTTAATTAAATTCAATTTATTTTATTAACTCAATCTCTTTTTAATTACTATTTAATATTGATTAAATAGAAATTAATTAATTAACTCTAGTTATTATTTAACATAAATAATAACTAATTGTACTTACTTATTATTTAATTATAATTAAATAATAAATAATTGTTAACTTAGTTTTAACCTTATTTAATTTAATGTTAATCAACCAATAAATAACTAAGTAATTAACCTTACATATTATTTAAGGAAATTAAATAATAGTTTACTAATCTTAATCCTCTTTAATTATTATTCAATGTCAATTAAATAATAATTAATTAATTAATTAATTTTAATTATTATTTAAGGTTAAATAATAATCAAATCATTCTTATTTATTATTTTAATTAAATAATAGATTATTACTCTAATAACTTAATTTCCATTAATCGTTATTTAATGTTAATTAAATAATAATTAATTACTTAATTATCCTTATTTATTATTTAATAATATTTAAATAATAAATAATTAATTTTTAAATTTTATCTCTCTTTAAATATTATTTAATAGGCATTAAATAATAATTGCTAATTTATCATCTTTATTTATTATTAACATTTAAAATAATAAATAAATAATAAATTTATTTAACTTAACCATGGTTTAGCTAACTAGATTAATATTTAAAATATTTAAATATTAAACTTAATGAAAAATATCATCCCCAATATTATTTTTGTATTATTATTATTTTTGTTATAATTTTAAATTAATTTTCAAATATTTAAATTAATTAAAATTTACCCGAATGACATTTTCGTAATTAAGTTGAAAACCGGACCGATGGCAATTTCGTAAATAATTCGAAAACTGAACCGAGGGCAGAATGGTAATTCTGCCGAAAAAACATGGAGGGGCAAAATGGTAATTTTGCCGAAAAACAGTTGCTCGCGCATTGCGCGCGTTATGCCGATGCAGGACCAAAACGGCGTCGTTTTTGAAAGGCCGGAAATGGCCTCCGCGCATAACGCGCGGAGTAAAATTCCACGGACGCCAAACGACGTCGTTTGGCTCCGCTTCCTCGGTGAACAGTGACACGCGCGCATTGCGCGGAAACCCTTAAATTTTTTTTCTTCCGACAGAACGTGAACAGTGTTCCGGCTACCCATTTTAAATAAAAAATATACCATCAAGTAAGCTTTAAATCTTCAATAAAAATCCAAAAAAATTACCAATCATCTTATATTAATTTATAACATGAAAAATTAATTTTTCATGATTTAATATCAATATTTTTTTATAAAAATTTTTACATCACATAAACTACCATAAATCATAACTTTTTGTGTATAACTCCATTTTAAGTGATTCAAACTTTATTTTTCTCATGATTTAATGTTCTATAATATTAGAATATCAAACCTAAGTTTTACAAAAATATTTTTGGTCATATATTTCAACACTTGTTTACACACTATTAAACACATATTTTAGCATAAAAAATATACCCAAAATACAAACCAATCATATTAAACTCAAGCATGACATAAATATTATCACTACACATTAATAACCATATTAATATGTTTATACTAACATGATGATTTATTTAATTTAAAAACAACATTTTATTTAAAATAACTATTACCTTGATTTAATGACTATTCTTCTTTTTCTCCCAAAGTATGTTGTGAATCTTGAAGACATAAACTAGCTTAGTCACTTATTCTTGTCACTTATTCTTGATTTAATGACTATTCTTCTTGTCACTGATGACACTTATTCTTGTCCCAAATTATTAGTCACATTTTCATTTTTAATAATTAATAAGTTAATTTAAGTATTGTTCAAGTGGGCCAATCATTGGGCTTTAATTTAAAATACCAATTGGGCTTCTATTAAATTGTTTGGACTACTAAATTGTCAAATTTTATTATTCTACACTTGGGCTACTAATTGACCCATGTTGGGCTAATTTAATAATTTATACATTAATTATTCAATCCATGATTAAATAAATAATTAAATTGAATAAATAATTAAATATTCTAACCCATTAGTATTAAATTACTAAATGGACTAATAAATATTATTATTAATATTTCACATTATTTACATTAATTAATAATCATATTAATTAATTTATTATATTTAATTCACTCATTATATTCAATTTAATTGAATATTTAATTAATAGGAAACTTATCAATTAATTTGATATTAAAACTTTAGGGTTTGTTCACTAATTTAATAACATATTAGTGACCCCCTTTAAGTAATTTTAGTAATTAATTACATAATTATTTAATCACATAATTAATTAATCACATAAAAAGATTTAAATAATCTCGTAAAAATAACTCGTTGGAAATTAAATTAATAATTTAATTAATAAAGATGTGGAAATTCTAGGACATTACAAATAAAGGATTAAAATATTATTAAATAGTTAATAATATTAATGAATGATTAAAATATTATTAAATGGTTAATAATATTAGTAAGTTAATAAAATATTATTAAATGATTAATAATATTAATAAAGGATTAAAATATTATTAAATAGTTAATAATATTAATGAATGATTAAAATATTATTAAATGGTTAATAATATTAGTAAGTTAATAAAATATTATTAAATGATTAATAATATTAATGAAGGATTAAAATATTATTAAATGATTAATAATATTAATAAAGGAGTAGAATATTATTAAATGATTAATAATATTAATAAAGGATTAAAATATTATTAAATGATTAATAATATTAATAAAGGAGTAGAATATTATTAAATGATTAATAATATTATTAAATGATTAAAATATTATTAAATGGTTAATAATATTAGTATGAGAATAAAATATTATTAAATGGTTAATAATATTAGTATGAGAATAGAATATTATTAAATGGTTAATAATATTAATGAAAGAAGAAAATAGTATTAAATGATATTATTTTGGGTGTAAAATATTATTAAATGGATAATAATATTTATGAGTTATTGAAGATATAATTTGATGAATAATATTATTTGAAGAGTAAGATAT
The DNA here is from genome assembly GCA_947179155.2 of Hedera helix. Taxonomy (NCBI): domain Eukaryota; kingdom Viridiplantae; phylum Streptophyta; class Magnoliopsida; order Apiales; family Araliaceae; genus Hedera; species Hedera helix. The sequence goes on from OX359270.1 coordinate 32,356,532, forward strand.
TATTAATAATGTTAACATATGATTGAGATATTATTAATTGATTAATAATATTAACTAAAGATAAGGGTATTATTAAAGGATTAATAATATTATTGAGAGGATAAAATATTATTAAATGGTTAATAATATTTATAAATGATTAAGATATTATTAATATCATTGGGGTTAGTGTAAAGCATTAGTTAATTATTACTAATGTTAATAAGTGTTTAAGATAATAAAGAGATTTAGATGATTATTAGATGGTTAATAATATTGAGGAGCTAAGTGATTTATTATTGAAATAATAAATGGTTAAAAGATTATTATACGATTAATAATATTATATGTGGTGTTTATATATTATCAAAGGAGATAATATTATAAAGAAATGAAGTGATGGTTATGTAAGTTAAAATATTATTAAGGGATTAATAATATTATTAAGAGTTTTAAGGTTATGATTAAGTGATTGATGATTTAAGACATATATGTTAAGGTTATTAATGTTAAATAAACCTATATGTGTTATACTAATTGGATGATCAATGTTATTGAATATTAGGTCACCCAAAGGAAGTATTTTTAAGTTGAATAGCAGTAGTCAGCGGAACAGGCAAGTTCTTCTTAACCATAACTTGTATTTATTGTTGCAAGTTCCTTCAACTTTATGTACATTGGGCTATTCAAATTATTGTTGAGCAAATTCTACACTCGTAGTTATTTGACAGAACTTAAAGTGGATTAATTATCTAAAATTATTCCACCTCATTATTGGTTATTGTATTCGCACAGAGTGCCTTTGCAAATGTTATAGTTCAGTAATTTACGAACTGTTTAAGAATGTCTAAGCTAATTGTTTCGGCTAGACAAATGCATGTTTAAATTTATCTAATTGAATATTATGAAAGCTTATCCAAACCATTGGCTGGTGCGGATTCTTACAGTAAGACTGAGAAAGAACAACCCTAGTTAAAGGGGATTTTTATTTGTCGGGAAACCGAATGCGCGCTAGAAATCTAAATGTTATGCATATACATAGGACATGAGAGGACTGATCCCCTCGAGTGTCCCGTTATTTTTAACAAGGAGTCGGACATTGTATGTCTGTTCTACCTTAGTAGCAGTTCATGGTCATTTGAGACCACTCAGCAGTAAAAAGTCAATCCATTCTGTTATTGAACATTGATTCTTGTTATTTCACAATTGTTATCTATTGTTGAAACTCTCGAAGATAAATCTTTTTCATCCATGATATATCATTTCTTATTTATTTAAACTTGCTGGGCAAAGTAGTTGCTCACCCTTGCTATATCGTGAACTATTTTCAGTTAAGCCGAGTGATCTAAGGAGTACCACGGCAAAGGAAAGATGAACGAATAGACGTAATTAGTTTATACTATATGTGTACACTTTTTTTTATATAAGGTAATGATGATGTATTAAGGTTAGTGGAACCTGGGATTGAAGGTACATTTTGTAATGAAATTATGTATATTTTCCGCGAGTTATTGAAGTTTTAGTTTTTGAATGTTTGTCAAGTGGTGAATAGTGAGCACCGAACCCGAGGTTCAAGGGACCCGGATTTGGGGGCGTCACAGGTTGGTATCAGAGCTGTAGGTTATAAACCTTAGGTGGGGAAAAACCTTAGGATTATGACCGTAGAGAAGACAAGAAAACTCATAAAGAGTTTAGGAGATGAATTGTGGAAGATTCATCAAGTAAGAAAAGTTATGTGTAAATAAGAAATATCTGTTATTAGGTCGGAAGAGTATGTGAAATAAAAAATTGGTGAAACCAAATTTATATTTTTAATTATATAGTTAATATATAGATATTTTTTAATACTCAAAATGTATAATTACTAATGAGATTTTTTTTTTAATTTTCAGAATGTACAATTACGAAGTGATGGAGGAAGTATTCCCTTGCCTTATTAAATGTTCTATTTGCAATTTACAATTAAGAAATAAGTTTTATTTCCAATTTTTTTATTTTTTCTTAACAGACATTAATTTTAGCAATAATTCTCTCTCGCTAATAATTAATTTTACATATTTTTTCCCTCTTTCCTCTATTTTCATTTCTCATTCTTTTCTTATATTTAATGCCGTCAACTACTATTTCCCATGCCAATTAGAACCATTTCAATAACTTTTTAATTTATTTGATATTTCAATGAATATTTGACAAAAGTAATCAAAGGTAAAATATAAAAAAAAATGACATAATGATTTCAAAAGACAAAAGTGGATATTTATTTTGGAACAATTCAAAAAAGAAATTAGAACATTTAATTTAATTTGGGATAGAAGAAGTAATTATTAAGAAGTTTATTAACCTTTTAGTCTGTAGACAACATTTTTGGTTAAAATTATGAGTATTTTATTTTTATTCTTACTTAGGTAAAAATATTTGTCCGCGTCTCTTTATATATATATATATAACTGGGATCACAACCTTATTCTTGTGGTAAATTTTGCATGAAAGGAGAACAAAATTTGTTAGGTGTGTTTGAAGGTGGATTATAATTTTTACGTTGTATAATGGTATAAATATTGATCTTTGTATATTTGTAAGAAAAATAAATAAATTATAAACTTGTAATAGATAAGAGAATTTTTGTTAAAGAGATTATAGAGGAAGCGGCTCCACATGATCACCATATATATGTAATTATATCTCCCTTTCCCTTTTTCATATGTAATTGCTTTATAGATATGATAAATTAAAGGGTCATTTTATTTTTTAGTTAATCGATAAAGCATGTAAATATAATAGAAAGTACATTTTTAACAATATAATACATGATATATACTGCAATTAATTAATTTAGTTCGTGACATTTAGCTGATAAAACAATCTGAATTAATTAGAGAGAATTGAAGTGAAGAAGGACAGACTAATTAAGTATAAGCAAGGTCTAAAAATCCCTCTAATTATTTAATGAAGAAAAATTCTAAACTTAATCTGAAAAAATTATCCACTAGTCTTACCTGCAAAAAAGACGAAAGAATATTACCCTACATTATTTGTATTTTATAAATAAAATAGAACCATATTCTTTTATCTTTTATAATGATAAGACTTGAGAATAATTTTTGTTGATAAACGTAAAAGCACCCTTTAATTAATTAAGAGAGGCCGCGGCAGCTTGGACAGTTATATTTAGCCGGCGACATTTCAATTAGTATATAACTTCAAGTAGCAAGCAAATCTACCTATTTAATTTTATGTAGTAAATTAAAAGTCTGTTTTACCTTTTTTTAGTGTTTCAATTTTTCTTTAGTGTTGTTTATCTCTATATATTCTTTCTTCAAATTATTTTATTTCTAAGAGCTGAAATGCAATTATTCATTCACCTTTTCTGTTTAAAAAAATATTTATTTTGTGAAATTATGCTCGATAATATTTGTTTAGTTCAGCATATTTTTTATTTTTCAAAGAAAATAAGTTTGCAATTAATGTTATAGTTATAAGATTATATTACATTTCATTCTTCCTCTTGTTGGGGCTAATCCATAAATACTAAAGAAATCCTGGGAGCAGTTTTCTTACTGATTTGTCAATAAATCTTTTTTTTCATAATTAATGAAAATATTCTTAGATAATAAAAATGTCTTTTCAATATTATTTTTTTAAAAAAAGAAAAAGATAAAATACTATAACAAATGTTAATATTACTTTGATTCTTCAAGATGAAATCTTTTTTAAACCTTAGATAGATGCTTTAGTTATGAGTTTTACTCTGACGTACTCTATCCGTTTCAAAATATTGAATTAAATATGATTTTTTAAAATTAATTTATTCTTAAATTTAAAATTAACGTGATTCATTTAATTTTTTAAAATAATAATATTATAATTACTACTTCTATTTAAATATATAGTTTATAACTTTCAAAATTATATATATTGTCTAAACCTAATTAGTCAAAGCTTAGATCAGATCATCAGAAGGTGCCCACCCTTCCTCTTCCGTGTCCCCTCAACCACCAAAGAGCCATCAAACAACTTTAGAATGCAAAAAGAATAAAATCTTGTAATTATAGAATAGACTACAGATGTTAAATAGATTAAAACAAAAAGAAAAAAACAATTAATGAATCAAGTTTGGGAAATTATTATTTTTTGGTTCCTTTCTTAATTTAACAGCATATATATAGTTAACTAATAATTCCAATACAAATATTTATATAATTTTCCCCTTTGTCAAAAATAAAACAAATAAATAAATAAATAAATTCCAACTTTAAATATACCATGCCAAATCTTCAGTGTGTCGTAGGTGATCGGTCTCCTTTGATTGGATCCTTTCCCTCACCTACAGTCTAGTCTAGATACCACCTCTAAAAAACTCCACATTTTAATTAGGTGTATGAGCTTGTTTCCTCAAGCAAGATCATCCAAAAAATAAGTACTTAAATTAATATAATTATTATATGTTTGACCTAGAATTAACCATCCACTTCTATACGTCAAACCTAACCCATATATATATATATATATATATTCAGTCAGCTGAAATTAAAATAGGTGGAGAAAGTTGCTAAGGATGCCATTTGTCACATTTATGTGTAGAGAGCCTAGCTAGGTTTATTTTCTATTATCACAAGTACTTAAATAGTTGGCCATATACTGTATTCGATCTCTAAAGGTTTAGTGTTTAATTTAGTTTGAAAAAAAATGTGTTTGCTAGTTGAATGAACTGTGAGCTAAGCAAATCAGAAACAAACTTGTAGATTAGTTACTCCCTTCATCAATTTTAAAATTAGAGATAAGTTTTTTTTTCGTTTTTTTTTTCTTTTAAATTAAATTAAAGATAAATATTTTATTTTTAAACTATAAAGCTAATGTTTAGGACAAAGTTTGGAAAAATAAAATTATCTTTTAAAATCGTAACTTTAAATATGTGGCTTTAGTTTTGGAATATTACAGGCGGTATAGAATTAGACACTCATTCTTGATTACTAAATAAATTAATGAAAAAAATGTTCATTAAAATGTTAAGGATGTGTTAGCAATAAATATATTTATTATTATTATCATTACTATCATTTTTATAAAATAATAATAAAATAAATAAATAAAAGGAACCGAAAACTTAATTAATTGGAATCCAACTGCATTGTTTTTTTCTGAGGAAAGATTACTTTCCTTAACAGTCCTATCATTTTCTCAGTTTTTAAACTCACAAGCAAGGTTTAGAGAGATGCAAAAATATCTAGCAAAGTGACGAGCATATATTCAAGTCCTCCTTTTTCTTTTTCCTTTTTATTGGCCGTACAGAGATACCTTGTTCTTGGCATGGTTTTAGAGGCTAAGATTGAATAAGAACCCGAACCCAAATCGACAAAGAGATATTGAAAATACATGCATCAATAAAGGAATTAATTAAAGGATTTTTAAAATATATATATATTTCTAGCCTCTCTGCATATACTTGGATTAGCCTGTTTAATAAGTCTCACATTAATTAATATTGGTAAGCAAAATTTTAGATAAATAATAAACGCGCTCGGCGCTCCAAGTTTTACGTGCTTAGTTTATGTAGAACAATATTTGCTCAATTTTAACTTTCCTGCTTTCCTTATTAAGCTGTTGCACCAAAGTTTCAACATTTTAGGGTCAATATAACATCCATCTCTATGAAACATTAACTATATATGCTAGGATAAAAAACTTTAAATGCATGAACATTTACTCCACTCCTCGCTATTTAATTTTAGAGCACTAATTAATTAAGGTTATGATCTAGCACATCTAATAATGATTTCCCCAAAGATGGGAACTCTTATTTTGGGACTGTTAGAGTATCTATTAGGTATGTAATCCTAGGTAGCTAGTACAAAACTGTACTAATCCAAGCATGCTAGCTGTGCAGCCTGTGCTAGCAGTGTAATTTGTTCCACTGTATAATCCAGCCTAAACAACAATATAAGAAGACTGATATTCTAATTCACCACGTATAATTAAGGAAAATATGTAAAAAAGTTAGAGGGGTTAGAATGGATAGGAATATTTAAACTGCGATATATATATATATATATGAAAATGATTTATAATAAATAATTGTTATGCATATTATTCTAACAAACCGATCAATATTGTCTATATGTAAATTTAAAGATACAAAATGATGCAAATTTTTTGTTTAATTTGGCCGATATATATATATATATATATATATATATATATATATATATATATATATATATATATATAGCATGTACTTTGTTGTGTCCAATGCAGTTAAAAAAGACACTTAATTTGATAACTGATGCTGCCGACCAAAATCATCTGTACGTATAATAGGCTGTGTATCTAGGCAAGTCATATATTAGGTCCAAAATAATCTAACTTCTCATTTGACCAATCTATAAAATCAAAACCCAAAAAAAGGTTTAAAAAATATATAAATAAAATTAAAATCCTTATGATAATGCAAACATGCATATAAGAAAAATCTCTATAAGGTTTTTGGAACTCCGAAAACTCAAGGGAAAGGAAGGGAAAAAAATTAAAATATTTGTTGGAGCATTTTAAATCATTTTTGCACTATATCTTATCATTGTTCACGATATTAGATTTTTTAAAGTATAAATAGTTAAATTTATCTTCATTGAAATAATTCTTTTTTATACATTAATTCTTTTTCCTTTTTTTCCCCTCCGAGTTTTATATGTTCCGAAAGTGCCAAAGGGCATTAATCTTTTAAGATTTCTGACCCATTTTTAACCCTAAAAGATATTAATTACACACTCCCCACACCACCCTTGGCAATGGTTCTCATTTTTATTTATTTATTTATTTTGCTAATTTGCAATGGTTCACATTAGCAAGTGCTATACTATATCTGATTATTTTATTTTCTTTCCTATTATGTCCACATCAAACCGCCTTTCCACTATTTTCTATTGTTTCTTTTCCCCTCTTCTCTTAGCTTTATTATAAAGCCCCAACAATCCCTCAGATTCCACAACCACAAGCCAACAATTTTTCTTTCCTTTTCCTTCCCTCATCCATTTCTTTCCCCTCTCTCCTCCATGACAGGAAAAAGTAGCCAAACTAGCCCGGTCGGAAGCCCATCTTCCGGCAACATCTCCGACGGCTCCTCCAAAGACCAAGACCGGTTCCTTCCCATCGCTAACGTTAGCCGTATCATGAAAAAATCCCTTCCGGCCAATGCAAAAATTTCCAAGGAGGCTAAAGAAACGGTTCAAGAGTGCGTATCAGAGTTCATAAGTTTCATCACCGGTGAAGCTTCCGACAAATGTCAAAGAGAAAAAAGAAAGACCATCAACGGAGACGACCTTTTGTGGGCCATGACGACGTTAGGGTTTGAGAATTATGTTGGAACTTTGAAGATTTATCTCAACAAATACAGGGAAACTGAAGGAGAGAAGACCATTACGGCTAGTAGTACTTCACCTACTAATAATAGTAATGTTCGTACTGAAATTAGCAAGGTCACGAATTATTCTACTACTACATCAATTAACGCGTACTATTCGCTAGGGGAACAAGTTCAAACGAAGAGCTATGGAGATCAGAATATGATGAATATTGCTGGGGGTACTTTTGGTATTGGGAAGATCCCAGAAATAGGTGATGGAAATGGAAATAGGATAATGGCAAGTACTCATCATCTTCATTATGGGGTTGAATGGTAAATTACTTAATTTGAGATGAGAGAGTTTTTGTTATCGTCACATTTTGAATTTTTTATTGTTGTTGGATTTTAATTAACATTCTACTGATATATACGGTGACTGATGGCCTTGAAATATCATTATCAAAGAAAAGATACCAAGTGATGTGAGCTTTCGAGCTGGAAATTTTTTAATGCAATGTTAATTAGGTTCATTTGTTTTGTATTAATTGGATTATGTCCATCATTTCTAGGGAAAATTGGTTGCCGAAATTGTTTTTTCAATGAAATGGGATGTTATATCATATTGAATTATTGGTAATATTAGAATTATATATATATTGTAACTTGGTTCATGGACTTTTAGATATAGTCATATATATAGATTATAGAAGACCGTGTGAAATATACCATTGGCGGCTAAATTTCACAAAGTTGGTACTCAATATATTATTAATTAATATTGGTAAAAATTGGGTCTCCTTTGCTTGGATTTTTTCCCTCACCTGCAGGCTAAATTCTAGTCTAAGCATCTCTAAAAACTCCATATATATTTTATGTGTATGAGCTTGTTTCCTCAAACAAGATCATCCAAAAAATAAGTAATTTTAATTAATACTACTATAATTATATGTTTGACCTAGAACCACCCCACTTCTATATGTCAAACCTAACCCATATACAACACATGTTTGAAAATAATTATTCAGGGAGCAGCTGAAATATAGGTGGAGAAAATTTCTAAGGATGCCATTTGTCACATTTATGTGTAGAGGGTCTAGCTAGGCTAATTTTCTATTATCATAAGTACTTGCATAATTAGGACTAGAAGCGGCATAATACTGTATTAATTCTCAAGGTCAATTGTTTAATTCAGCTTGAAAGAAATTGTGTGATCGTTGAATTTGGAATCGTGAGCTAAGCAAATCAGAACAAGCTTGTAGATTATTATTTCTTCTGTTTAAAATTACAAATATATTATTGAATTTTTTTTTTAATTGTTTCAAAATTAGATTTTTATTGTTATTTTTAAATCATAAAGTCACATGAACTCTTAACATACCTTTACTTTTGTTCTTAACTCATGATTAAGTACTATACTGCAAAAGCTACTAGATTTGTAACCGGTGTTGAGAATAAAATTGAAAAAGTATAATTATTTTTAAAAATTGTCGCTTTACATATGTATATCCAGGGAGTATATAATTAGACTCTCAATACTTGATTACTTTATAAATTAATGAAAAAATATTTATCAATAGTAATATATAGCAGAAATTCCAAAATTGAGTGAAATGATCCAGTTATTTAAAAACAAATTTGTTATTGACTCGGTATATTTAGAAACTCAGTGGTTTATCGAGGAAAAAGGCCGTGTTAATAATAAATATATTTACATTTTTTATTACGAAAGAAGACCCAAATCCTTAATTATCCAACTGCACTATTATTTCCCCAACTTAAAAAATATGACAAACATAAATTTTCTAAGGAAATATTACTTTGCTTAATAATCCTGTCTTTTTCTCTCAGTTTTTTAAAACTAGCAAGCAAGGTTTTACCGTTTTAGAGAGATGCAAAAATATATACCAAAGTGATAAGCATATATTAAAGTGCATGCCACACTTCTTTTATCATCCGTACACCAAAGTGATACCTTAAGTCCTTGGCAATGGCTTTAGAGGCTAAGATTGAATAAGAATCCGAACCCAAATTAATCGACAAAGAGAGATTAAAAATATATGCATTAGTAAACGAAGCATTATTAAACTATTTCTAGCCTCTATACATATAGACGTTGGATTAAACTTTATAAGTCTCACATTAATATTGGTAAGTAAATGATAAAAGCCCATCAAATTTTAATTACCAGTTGATTAATTTGAGCAATATTTGCTCAACTTTAATCTACAGTTACATGGAGTGACTAGTGTCAATCTTTTTCTCAGTAAAATTTGGTAAAATGCAATAACCCTAGTAAATCCGGATGAATACGTCTACATACACAATATTTAAACACAAAAATTAAACACTACATTCATCTTAATTATTAAAAAGTGGAATATGACATAAATTTCAATATCATACCCTATTTTTTAATAATTACATTCTAGTCTAAGCATCTCTTAAAATTCCATATATATTTTATGTGTATGAGCTTGTTTCCTCAAACAAGATCATCCAAAAAATAAGTAATTTTAATTAATACTACTATAATTATAAGTTTGACCTAGAACCACCCACTTCTATATCTCAAACCTAACCCATATACAACACATGTTTGAAAATAATTATTCAGAAAGCAGCTGAAATATAGATGGAGAAAGTTGTTAAGGATGCCATTTGTCACACTTATGTGTAGAGGGTCTAGCTAGTCTAATTTTCTATTATCATAAGTACTAAGTACTTACATAATAGGACTAGAAGCGGCATAATACTGTATTAAATCTCAAGGTCAGTTGTTTAATTCAGTTTGATTTGATCGTTGAATTTGGAAGCGTGAGCTAAGCAAATCAGAACAAGCTTGCAGATTAGTATTTCTTCTGTTTAAAATTACAAAAATATTATTGAATTTTATTTTTAAATCATAAAGTCACATGAACTCTTAACATACCTTTACTTTTATTCATAACTCATGATTAAGTACTATACTGCCAAAGCTACCACATTTGTAACCGGTGTTGAGAATAAAATTGAAAAAGTATAATTATTTTAAAAGTTGTCGCTTTAAATATGTATATTGAGGGAGTACATAATTAGACTCTCAATACTTAATTACTTTATAAATTAATGAAAAAATATTTATCAATTATCATATATAGCAGAAATTCCAAAATTGAGTGAAATGATCGAGTTAAATTTATAAACAAATTTGTTCTTGACTCGGTACATTTAGAGACTCAGTGGTTTACAAAAGAAAAAGGCCGTGTTATTTATAAATATATTTACATTTTTTTATTACAAATAAAAGACCAAAAACCTTAATTATCCAACTGTATTATTATTTCCCCAACTTAAAATTAAATCTGACAAACATAAGTTTTCTAAGGAAATATTACTTTACTTAAAAATCCAATCTTTTTCTCAGTTTTTTAAAACTAACAAGCAAGGTTTTAGAGAGATGCAAAAATATATACCAAAGTGATAAGCATATATTAAAGTGCATGCCACCCTCCTTCTTTTCCCTTTTATCATCCGTACACAGATACCTTAAGTCCTTGGCATGGCTTTAGAGGCTAAGATTGAATAAGAATCCGAACCCAAATCGACAAAGAGAGATTAAAAATATATGCATTAGTAAGCGAAGCATTATTAAACTATTTCTAGCCTCTATGCGTATAGTTGGATTAAACTGTACAAGTCTCGCATTAATATTGGTAAGCAAATTTAAAAGTTTTAAGTAAATGATTAACGCATTCCAAATTTTAATTACTAGTTGATTTAGGCAATATATATTTGCTCAATTTTAATGTACAGTAACAAGGAGTGAGTGCAATCAATAAAAATTAAAGAGCAATTGATAAAAACTGAAATGCATTTATCAGCTCTCTTTCTGTATTTCGTGGCTACACCAAAGTTTTAACATTTTCTGTGGCTAGTGTCAATATATCATCTCTATATATGAAGAAAACTGATTTTTTTATATTAAAAAAAATAATATTTTATATAAATTTTGCTTAAATAAATGTAGAATTTATTCACTATTTATTTAAAAGTAATCATTTAAAAATATTAATTTTTATATACAATTATTAATTTCCTATATGAAACATTAAAATCACATGTTTGAATTAATTATGATCGGATAAAAAGCTATAATTGCAGAAACATGTACTCCAATTGTCACCATTTATTTTAGAGTACTAATTAAGGTTATCTAGAAGTACAATGATTTTCCTAAAGATGGGACAGACTGATAAAAGTATATATTACATTTTTTTTCTTCACTAGGCAGGAATTTTAATAGTTATTAAATTAATGTCAATTATTCCTTTTGTTTTAAAATATATAATTTATTTTAATATTTTGAAATTAATTTTGAAATTTTCTATTATAAAAATTTTAAATTTTAAATTTAATATAGTTTATTTAATTTTTTATAATAATAAATATTTTTAATCAAAAATACTTTATAGTTAATTTACAACTATAGACAAATCTCATGTGCTATTTATAGTTATTAAATCAATGTCAAATATCCTTTCTATTTTATAATATATAATTAATTTTAATATTTTATAATTAATTTTGAATTTATTAAATAAAAAATCTTAAAATTTAAATTTAAAATAGTTTTATTTAATTTTTGATAATAATAAATATTATAATCAGAAATACTTTACAGTTAGTTTACAAATATTATAGTTGTTTATATTTAAATTAAATAATTTTGAATTAATTTTGAACTTTAATATTTCAAAAATTGACACTAAAATTTTTAAATGTATTTTAACTTTGAAACGGATAGCATAGTAATTTTTTTATATTTTTTTTCATATATATTGGTAATAAAACAAGAAAAAGTGTCAAATTACTTTGATGACTTATGTTCCTTTTAATCCACATTTTTAAATTAAGAGAATTATAAGATATGCAGTATAAAAATTTGAGTTTGTTATAATAATTTTTTAACTAAATCAGAGTTTGACACTATAATTTATGTTTAAAATCAATTTTCATCTTAAATTTTTTTTTTAATTAGAGGCATACTAATTAAATTTTTATGTAAAAAATAGTATCTTGTAAATTTATCAAATTTCTAATCATATCTCTACTTTTCTTTGAGATTCATTCATTTGTTTAAATTTATTTTTATATGCTATTTTTTCCTTTAGAATGTTACGATATAAAGACATGAATATTTGGGCTTAACGGCCATACTCTTAATTTTTTATTATCCAATAGGAATATTTAGTTGTATGAATATTGAAATTTTTTTGTACTTTTTATTTAGAATACCTTATAATGTAATGGGGCTAAATGCGTATTTAGTCACTGTACTTTATTTTAATTTACAAGTGAATAATTAAATTTTTTTTTCTTCTTACATTCGACTTACTGAACTGTAATTTATTAATAAAAAATTAAAATTCCATTAGGAACGTTAAATATTTTAACGGAAGTGCTAATATGTAATGCCACGTCCCAGTTAATCCTAGTTGATATTCACTTAATCCTAATTGGATTCAACAAGAAGGGCATATTAGTCTTTTCAATAATATGAAAGGAAATTGTAAATAAAAAAAAATGTCAGCCTTCTCATCAAACAACTTTCTCTCTCCTAGTTATTTATTCGAGAGTGTTCGGTGCCAACTTATAAGTTCGGTAACCCAACTTATAAGTTGGTAAGTTAAAATAAATATTCGGCCTTAGTTTTTTTTTTTTTTACTTATAAGTCAAAAATAAAATAAAAAAAGAAGTAAGTTTTTGGAACTTAAAAAAAATGGCTTATAAGTCATTTTTTTTAAGTTGGTCAACTCTAATGAAATGACAAAAATATCCTTTTTTATTTTTTTAATATTTTTCTTACTAAAAGACATTTTAGTAATCTTTACATTTTATTTAACGTATAAGTCGTTATTAACCGAACACATCCACAACTATTATTTATAATTTCCGATTGATAAATAAAAGTAATGTCGAATACTTTTATTTATAAATCTACTAAAATTTTAACTTTAAATTAAAAAAAAAATCATTCCCCCTTCATCTTCGTTCTGCATTTGTTTCTGTATCTGTTTTTAGCAATCTAGGAGTCATTCAAAGTTCAGCAATGGATTGAATAAAAAATTTCGAAAAAACAGCATCAATATTCTCAAGATCCATCACTACCAAGAAAGCCACCACTATAACACCCAAAAGATTCATCTCAATACTTTTCACATTAGATCATAAATCTACCAACAGAACATCTCAAATACATAAAATCTAAGTCCCCATCTAATTGTTATCCTTTGTTTTTCTTTTGAGACATGGATTTGATTCCTTAATCTATCTGTTAGATTCGATTACATTTTCATTTCGGTTCAAATTTGTTCCGTTTGTTGGGTTTGTTCATTTTTGGTGGATTTTTGTTCATTTTTCATTTTTTTGTCATTGTCATCCATTGTTAATTATGATTCGAGATTCATTTCTGTTTCAGTTCATTTTCTGTTATTTGGGTAATTGACATTATGATTTGAGTTTGATATTGGGAATTAGGGTTTTTATTTCCTTTTCATCCCAAAATTTGTGGGATTGATGTCGATAATTTAAAGTGCATATTTCAGCTAAAGTAATATTGTCGATAGCCATGGAAGCTTTCAGTATTTGATTCATTCAATTGCATTTGTGCTGCAACTGCTTTCCTGCTTTTTCGCTAACGCCGCTACTTTCTTACGTTTTAGAATGGTTTGATGAAGTTTTGTGGCTTCCAAGAGGTGTTATTATTAGAGATGATTTTGGTGTGGATGACCAGTCTATTGTATAACTCTTAATTTTGTGATGGTAGAGAATTTTGTTATGGAGCGGATTCATTTGCACTAGGATTCAAGTTTGTATGAAAAATTAAGTAGCTCCTCTGTTCAAGCTTTTCAGATCTGATTCCTTTCAAAACTAGTTATGTTTCTTTGTTATGCGTGCTATACAATTTGAGAGGTAAGCTATAAATCAGATTTGGGGGAACAAGAAAAATTATACCATACCCTTGGAGGGGCATAGTGAACAGTATGCCTCCCCTCTCACATAGGGTGGAGGTCACGCGTGTTAGAATCCGTGCCTAACGTGTGACTCTCACCTTCATGTGAGAGGGGGGCATACTGTTTGTGACGCCCCCAAATCTAGGCTCATACAACCCAAACTTGAGTCGTCAAAAAACTACAACAAAATTATTACAAGATAGAATAACGTTCAACAATACAGTGTATAATAATACACAACTAAGTCTTCATAATTATTGACACACTATATACAACATGTGAAGGCTACAATAGCTATCACTCGGACCGTCACTCCATTCCCTTGCTAGACCCGGCTACTCTCTCATTTTCTGAAAAATAATGGAACAAAAGAAAGGTGAGCTCAAATAGCCCAGTAAAGAATAGCATGACTAAGATAATGACAAGTAAATTATCGTTAGCCTTCAACAGTTGAGTTCTTGATAGAATACAATAGACTACAAGGTTTGTATCAAAAACTGCAGTTAAATTCTTAAACAATGTTTAGATCAATAATAGCAGCGGAATGAGCAATCTATTAGAAGAATAATGCAGACTATGGTGTCCACTCGCTTCTCTTTTTAGTAAAAATATCATCAACTTTTATCATCTGAAATACCATTAGTCAAGATAAATACAAATTCACAGTTCCTGATCATAATCATGCAGATCAACAGTTCATCTTTGCACTACGGGCCAAAGACATTCAATATAACACCAACGGTCATGATTATACCAGATTCAGCCTTTGGTCATAATCATACCAAACAACAGTTCATCTTTGCACTACGGGCCAAAGAGAACATTCACCACGTGCCATAAAAGACACCGAACAGATGTATCGCCTTTAACCTATTATATCGCCTTTAACCTATCATCTGTTCAACAATTATATCGCATTTGTGCCCCCGGCCACAGATATTCACAACAACTTGAATTTGGATGATTAGAATGATATAAATGATGAACAGAAGAAACAGGATAAACAATAAGTATCAGAAGTTTACTTTGTACAGATTCAAATAATGTCCAAATTGTCAACATGATGTGGAGTGAAATTTAAAAATGATATTCAAGATCCACAGTTCAGAATAACGGTTACAGTTCAATAGAAAGGTCCACGTAAATAAGATGGTTCAATTGAAATGATAAAGTGCAACTATTATGGAACATATAATATTTTCAGGAATTATAGAAGCAATAGTTCTATAATAAGTTTCGATTTAGGTGTATGAAAGAAAATAATATCCCTTACCGTAGCAGGTTTGATTAACAAAATGTGAAGGAAATTAATATCCCTTACCATAGTAAGTTTGAATAATGGAAGATGAAAAAGATGGTATCCCTTATGAGTATAAAGGAAAATAATATCACTTACGAATATGAAAGAAAATGATATTATAAACGAATATGCAATAAAAGTGTCATGTGATAATTCGTGTAAACAAATTATTTCCACAAGAGACAAATAAGAAATGAATACAAAGAGTAATTCACCAAACATGCGGTAATCCGCGTAGTCAGGTTATTCTCAGAGATTAATAAGGAATGAATACGAAAGGTTATTCACCAACAGGCGATAATCCGCACCGTAAGGTTATTCCCACAATTTAATAAAAATTGAATACGAAGAGTCATTCACCAAACAGGCGATAATCCGCACCGTAAGGTTATTCTCAGAGATTAATAAGGAATGAATACGAAAGGTTATTCACCAACAGGCGTAAATCCGCGCCGTAAGGTTATTCCCATAAATTAATACATGGAAATAAATGACATATCTTATGAGTAAGAAAGAAACGATATTATTTTCGAGAATCAAATAATGATAATCCTTTACCTTAACACGTGACTGAATATTGATTTAAATGAGGTTGATTAACTTGAACAGTACACGTACACTTATAAATCTTCACAAATACTCAAGATGACTTAAGCACACTTAGAGAAAACTTTCACAAGAAGTATTTAGAGAGAGAAAGAAAGAACAAGTAAGGAAGTTTATGAAAAATCCTTAAGTTAAGGCCTCTATTTATAGCCAAAAATCTTATCATAACCAAGATTTCCTAATTTAATCCAAACCGTTCATTTCAAGATAATGTTTAATCCATACCATTCATTTCATCTTTTAAGATAAACCATTCATTTAATTATCATCTTTTAATCTACATCATCCATTTCAAATTCTATATTATCTTTAATCTATACCATTCATTTCATCTTTTAAGATTTCCTTAATCTAAACCATTCATTTAAAGATCATCTTTTAATCTACACCATCCATTTTAAATTCTATATTATCTTTAATCTATACCATTCATTTTATATCACCTAACTTTATATTATAAACAAATAACTTTATCAATTCAATTATTCAACAATAATTCACACTTATTCATTATTATGACTAATTGTTATAAATACAGTGTAGTTGACTTTCTGAGTTAGATATCAAGTCAATTAATTAATGAAATACAACTGTTTAAATAATACCATAATAGAGATAACAATAATGCAGAAAGTATGCAAAAGAAAGATTACGTTACTGTGTTATGACAATTATTGATTCAATAATGTGAATTACTGTGCATATGCTACTGTGACAATTATCAATTTAATAACATGAATTATTGTGCATGTGACAATAAAGTCAAATATTGTACGATAACCACTTTATCAGTTTAATAATACGAAACACTGTGCAATGCCGTGTGCTACTGTGCAATACCGTGTGCTACTTTGCAATACCGTATGTTACTTGTAATACCGTATATTACTATTCTTTTACCACCAGATATTTTAACAATTAAAAGTAATAATACCATTGACCATTTTAAAAATTGTTTATGTCATTTTCTATATCCGACAATTATTCTTTGTAGGGTCCACCTTTGTGGGGTCCACCAATGATTGGTTCGTACGGCGCCGTCGTACGAACATTCCCCGACAGAACGAATATTCCCCGACCAAAAGAATATTGTCCGACATAATATAATTTACACATAACATCCTTAACTTTTAACTTTATCAATTCAACCACTTACTGTTTCATGAAAATATATATGAAGAAAAATAAATTTTATATTTCATAAAATTCGGGGTCTTACACTGTTCATCTGTGCCCCAGGGGTATGGAATAATTTCTCGGGGGAACAGGGCTTCAGAGGAATACGATGAATGTGATACAGTAAATTTAATTTTAAAAAGTTATAAAAACAATCCTGATTTAATAAAATTAAAATGTTCTAAATACACATAGAGTTAATAAGAATATATAAATATTATGATTTTTAGTAATTAAAAGGCAATTTAAAAATTATGTTAAAAATATTAGATAACTAAACTTAAAATGGTTATTTAACAATTATTTAAATTTAAATAATTTCAATTATAAAGGTGTCAACTATTAGATATTATACATTCATATATTTTTATTTGTTTTCTCAATTTTATTTAAAAAATAAAATATTTTTAAATTCTTATTATTTGAATTATGAATGGTCATGAAAAAAAAATCAGATAATATATACATGTATATAGGTGATACATGTATGTAGGTGAGATTCTCAAGATAAGATTGTGACTAAGCTGATGATAAAGTAAATTATGAGTTAAGTCTTTTATGTATGTTAAAGGTTGGAGCGTTCTTTTTTCTTACTTCTCACGTTTATTAATTTTTTTCTCTTTCTTAAATATTTGGAAGTCTTTGGACATGAAGTCAAACTTTGGATATGAGTTGGTATTTATAAAAGTTTGTCAAACTCCATCATTTGATAGAAATTAAAAAAATCTCTAACTTTTTGAATACCAAAATATTTTTATAGACTTTATAAAAATTTCAATTCAATACCACCTAACTTTTAAAAATATCATAAAAATTATAATTGAGTACCATTAAATTTTTATAAACTCTTTAAATGTCTTAATTGAATACAATCAAATTTTCAAAAATTTTAAATTTTTTATATATCATTAAAAATCTTAATTAAATACACCCCCTTAATCTTTTAGTCATCGGTCTTCTTACAACTTTTAAAGTTCGCCGGTAAAAGAACGAATAAATGCGTAGGTAAATTAAGTAATTCAATTGTCCTCTTGTATAATTGTAATGAACTACTAACAGTCTAACACATTCATGAGATTTCTAGCTATAATATTGAATATCTTCGAAATTAATTAAAAAATGATTTACAAAAGTCAATAATAATATTATAATTTAGAGCTGAAGTAGTATTTGATAATAAAAAATTCCTTATAATTTGGAATGATCTAATGTCGCATTTTTATTTTTAATCTTATTGTATAGGATTTAATTTAGTTAATTTTTTATTTAAGCTAAGTTTTTACATTAATTTATTTGGGTATGATAAACATAATGTTTACGGTTTTAATTTAGAAGTACTTTTTATCTATACCAAAAATCCCCCAAACGGACTCTTAATAACTTTAATGAGAGTCTTGCAATTTTTAATTATTTTTGTGCAGATTGAGAGTTTAGAGAAATAGATATATAAAATATAAACAAAAAATTATTTTAAAAATTATTAAAATCAAAATATATTATATCTCAAATCATCATCACAAAAATTAAAATTCATATGCTCGAAAATATAAGATTAAATTTCACTTTTTAAAATTAATTTAAGATATTTTATAATTCAAATTTTAGGTGATTCATTAAACCTTTATAAATAATATATCTTCTAATTAGTACCACTGTTCATTAATTCTCTATCTCTACCTCTATTTTCACGCTCTGCTTTTAAGAAAAACTTGGTTTAGTTGGTTATAATGTATTTATGAGAGAAGGAGAGAAGAAAACCAAAGTTTGTTGAATTTAATCTAACTGTATTTTAATTTGATATAATTATTGTTTTTTCTTAATAAATTTATTTTCTTAAAACATGTATATTGATGAAATATATGTATTAAAAAAGAAAGAAAAAATTAAATAATTAAAATTCACGAGTCACAAAACTAATACAGTTATAGCAAATTTATAACTAAAAGTTCTAAAAAAGATATTAGAAAATTTATAATGTCTTTTTTATATAAAAGATAATATGTAAC
Source organism: Hedera helix (assembly GCA_947179155.2). Taxonomy (NCBI): domain Eukaryota; kingdom Viridiplantae; phylum Streptophyta; class Magnoliopsida; order Apiales; family Araliaceae; genus Hedera; species Hedera helix. The sequence goes on from OX359270.1 coordinate 32,375,927, forward strand.
TAATATTTATTTATTAATCTTAGTCGTTAGATTTTAAAATAATACTAAAATTATTTTGGGTAGTAAATATAAATTAATTAAAAATGAGAAAAATAAGGTTAGTTATATATTAAAAGTAAGTTACAGAGGGCATTTTTGTACTTTGCACAACACATCTAACCATCAAATATGTCAACCACTAATTATGGGATGAGTGAACTACAGTCAACGTTAAATTGGATGGAAAAAAAAATTACAAATTTTTTAAATTACAGGAGGTAAAATGATAATTTTTTAAGTATAAATAATAAAAAAAAATTCTCTCTTTTATCTCTATAAATTTAATTATATTATTATTTTATTATTTTATTTTAATTTTTTTAACTTTTATTTATTTCACATAATTTATACACCCAAGCCCAACACCCGCGGCCATGCGCTATTTGAATTTTATGGAAAGACATTAGTAGCTCTGTAGCTACCAATATAGTTATCCTTATCTCTGTATATCCTTGTCTTTCTTTATGTGGTGTCCGTTACATGAGGAAAATTCTATCCTCCACAGCAATCAATCGAGATCAAAAGAATTACCATAAGACTAATCTAGCTTGAGAATCGATTTCCACCAAGTTTTTATTTTGTTTTTTCTTTACGTTTTTTTATGTCCTCAGTTCTATTTATACATTGAACAATTTGAGCACCAGATGTCTAGACCATTATTCTATCTATGGCTTGGATTTGGATAGCCCTTGTAGCAACTGTACTTGCTTACCTTCTCCAAGCATGGTTGAACAAGAACCCGCAAGGAAAATTACCACCAAGTCCAAAAGGCCTACCCATTTTGGGACACCTTCATATGTTAGGTAAAAACCCTCACCAAGATTTACAAAAACTAGCCAAAAAACATGGCCCTATAATGTACATGCGCTTTGGATTTGTTCCAAACATCATCGTCTCATCACCACAAGCAGCTGAGTACTTTCTTAAGACCTATGATCTTAATTTCGCTAGTAGGCCGCCTCTTGAAGCTGCTAAACACATCTCTTATGATCAAAGAAGCTTGGCATTTGGAGCATACAGTCCTTATTGGCGCAACATGCGTAAATTATGTACCTTAGAGTTGCTTAGTAGCCTCAAAATCAGTTCATTTGAAGCCATGAGGAAGGAAGAGCTTGGACTATTGGTGGATTTTATTGAACATGCAGCTCGCGAGCGCGTGGCTGTTGATCTTAGCGGTAAAGTTTCGTCCATGAGTACAGATATGAGTTGCAGGATGGTGTTTGGGAAGAAATTTGAGGATAAGGAAATCGATGAGCGGGGATTCAAAGCTGTTATTCAAGAGGGGATGCAGTTAGCGGCTATTCCTAACCTTGGCGATTTTTTCCCTTATCTTGGTGTTCTAGATCTTCAGGGACTGACTAAGAGAATGAAGGCTCTTGCTAAGGTATTTGATGCATTTTTAGAGAAGATTCTGGATGAACATGAACAGCCAAAGGACTGCAGGCAAAACAAGGAATTTGTTGATACCATGTTGGGGATCATGGAATCTGGAGAAGCAGAATTTGAGTTTGATCGCACCCACGTCAAGGCGACTTTAATGGTAAATTGCTAAATTTCTATGAAGTTACTGTAGACTGGATGATCATACGTAATCCCAAATGTAAGTTAGAAGTAGAAAAGGTAAGGAAAAAACTAAATGCGAGAAAAGAAATTAAATAATAAAATAATTAAAATTTAAAATTAAAATAAATTTATAGAAAAGAGTGGAGATATGTAAATGAAAAATACACTTGAGAAAACAAATATGAAAAAAAGGGGAGGGAAAAGAAAGAAGAAAATGGGGAGAGACAGAATCTAGTGCTTACATAATTTATCTTTATCAAGAAAATTAACCACTGGTACAATGATCTAGTGCTTTCGAATTTGGCCATTGATTTATATCCCTAGATATAACTAATTGTATACGAAAATTTTATTCCCAGGACATGCTTGGGGCTGCAACGGATACTTCGGCAACGGCAATAGAATGGACAATGTCTGAGCTTCTAAGACATCCGCAAGTCATGAAAAAAGTCCAGAAAGAGTTGGAACAAGTGGTTGGTATGGACAGGATGGTGGAAGAATCAGATTTGGAGGGCTTGAAATACTTGGACATGGTTATAAAAGAAGCCTTCAGGCTGCATCCAGTGGCACCATTATTACTCCCTCATGAATCCATAGAGGACTGCACTATAGACGGCTTTTTTATACCTAAAAAGTCCCGAATCATGGTTAATGTATGGGCAATTGGCAGAGACCCTAAGGTATGGACTGACGCAGAAAAGTTCCACCCAGAGAGGTTTGTCGGGAGTAATATAGACTTGAGAGGACGTAATTTTGAACTTCTTCCATTTGGCTCTGGAAGAAGAGGGTGCCCCGGGATGCAGCTGGGGCTCATCATTGTTAACCTGGTGGTGGCACAACTGGTGCATTGTTTTGATTGGGAGCTTCCTAATGGAATGCAGCCATCAGAATTAGACATGACCGAGGAGTTTGGGCTTGTTGTTACAAGGGCTAATCACCTAAAGGCCATTCCTTCCAGTCGCCTTAACAAAAAATGAAGTTTCTATATAGGAAATCTTTTGTTAAATATTCTGTTTAACTAGAGTGATTTTGGACTTCTTATGCTTTTATATTTTCAATTCTCAAAATGGTTTTGGTTAAGAAGCAATCAATTTTAATATATATTGGTTGTTGCACCCCAAGATTATGACAAGTTGACAATCATATTAATTAGGAATACCACAAGTCCTGATAAATTGTTCAAGGTCGCGCTTGAAAGTTCAGATAGGCTAAAGAATTTGGATGAAGGGGTTTTAAACTATTGATTCTAAAATCAGTAGATCTGTAAAATCTATTGTTTGGCATAATTATTTTTTAAAAATAATTTTTGAGTTATTTTGAAATAATTGCTTGAGAATGATCATTCTTGCACAAATGGATTTTCCGTCTCCTCATTATGTCTCATTTGATTAAATTAATCAGCCAATGTACATAGCGATTTTCAAAATCCTCATTCATGCCATTTATAGTTAGAAAATATACTTATAAGGGAGAAAGTAAGCTTCTTTAAATTTTCCATTTCCGCAAGATATAGCATTTCACTACAGGACACATCAATATTCTCCAAAAAGGCTAACAAGAAATTCCGGTAAAATTTACAATATAAATTACTTAACAAAGTTTAACCTAAGAAAAAAAGAAATACCTTGAACATTGGTTTGGTGATCTTGATCATTTGCAGAGTCAAACATAGTTACAATTTAGCCTGCATGCTGTTGCAAAATCCAACCTAAATCAACTTTTTATAAACCCACTTAAGCACAGAAGTCGGGAACTCCAGCAAAATGAATAGCAGCCAGGCAACGTGATGGTGCACTGAAGTTGTACCAGTACAGTCTGAATTCTATAATCCATTATCAGAGGGTTTAATTAATTCTTAACCTGTATTTAGCTACTTATATTCCCATGTTTTTTCCCATTGTCCAAATCGTAGCCTACTAACAAGGCCTATCGAAGAATGACTTTTCATAGTTTAGATCAACATGTACACTTAAACATGACCCCCAGCTCAAAGGGGCTCTAGCCTCCTAGAAAAATTGAATTAAGAAGTGCATTATAGTTCATCTTCTTGTGAAGATACCAAAATATGTCACTTGTTAAGCCATCCTCAGTGTTACCTGGGAACCTTGATATGAACTTATCCAAGAATTCATCCTCAGGTAAACGCAATACCTGAAGGAAACTTGGCTGCTTCTTTAACAGCCTCTTTGACTTCATTATCTCTAAAACTCTGTACCGAGGAATCACTCTATACTCCATGTTATGCAACAAACACGAAGGTTGACTGGATTAATAGTGTTCAGGAATAACTCAAGCCCAGACTTCAACTTTTCCTCTGATGTCCTAAATATCACTGGATTCCTCCTAAACATTTCCCTGCATTCAACCTCAGAAAACCCAAAATTTCGAAACACTTCGAGCTTTCTCATTAATGTATCATCTTTCATGCAACTAACAGTATGAAGTGCATGAACCAACATCCTAGAATCCCTCGAAAACTCCATATCTAAAACCTTGGTAACAAGGTCTCTCGGATTAGATTCACGCATAGCGAAAAGCCAAGGCTGCCTCTTCAAGAGCATTGACAGCTGAGACCCAACAATCCCACCTTCCACCAAATAAGACACAACATTTGACTTTAATCTTGTTTCAGGGTTCAAATTGGTAACCCAATTGCATCGCCTTAGTACCAGAATCAAGTCTTGATTGTTATGATTGAAAGGTTTTAAGCCCAAAAAACACAATGTTGGTTTTTATTTTATCATTTTAATTATAAAATTAAATTTCTTTTTTGCATAATTAAATGTGTCATAAATTTTCTCCATAATTATACATTTTATAATTTATGTATATTAAAGATTGTCATATACGGAAGACATAAATTATATGTAATGTATAATTAAAGAAATTATATTGTTCTCATTCTTAGATGGAGATGGACATACCATTCTAGTAGATTATAATACATTTGATTGAATGACTTGTCTTAGTCATGTAAAGTAGAGACTTTAGTAGAGAACCTTATTGTTTGGATTTATTTTTTGCAGATCTGCACGTTGACTGTCGGAGAGTCTTTAGCCATTGTAAGATCAGAACTTTGGCCCATTTACTGACTATGGTTGTTGATACAATTAATGTCTCTTAGTTTGTATTAAAATATGACAAAATTCATTTCTTGTGAGCAAATAGGTTTTTGGGGACAGATTTGATTGCTTTGCCAGTAATTTTTAGAAATCATTTTGTAGCACCTTGATGACCCTGAGATTGGTCGATTAATCTTCACAAAACAATGGAGGAGAGTGCAATACAAATTTAAACAAAGAGAATTATTGCTCAGATCTGACTTCAACCATGTCTCCTGATAGAAAAGGGGATTTCACATGCCATTCTGGTGTGAAATAACACAGTATCAAATTTAAACAAATGACACGGATGTTCATTGCGGCTGTAGGAGTCCAAAAAAAGAAAGAAATATGTTACAAGAAAAGGGTAATGCCATGGCTGATAAAGAGGGGAAAGAATTTTCTGTTATGTTAGTGGGGAGGAGAGAGGGGGAGAGGAAAAAGAAATGAATTTGGTAAAAACTAAAATGCAATAACCCGCATAGGATCATATCAAAAAGTGTCTTAAATAATATGACAGTATTATTGTTGGCGTCAGATTTTGGACGCGAGCCGAAATCACCGGATCGGCCAGCCCAAAACGCGCCCCTAATGAAGAGCCCAAAATACGCTGGAATTAAAGATATTTGATCAAGTAAATACTGAAAATAATAACACAATAATTTATGTGGAAACCCAAATCGGGAAAAAATCACGGGTGACATGCCGGAAATCCACTAGAACGATATAGGATGCGTTACAACATAATCATTTATAGCGAGACGACAATATCTCTTCATATACGCGGGATATAAGCTTGTCGTTCACGCTGTACATTACAATAACCCTGAGTATGTCGGTGTGCCGGATTATGATCAAAAGGGAGCATTCCAGTCCTGTATTTGGTGTGATGGAGAAGAAGATCTCCTCTTCCCTCTCGTGGTGATGCTGTCTGTTTCAAGTACTGATGATAGTCCCTTCCTCCTCCTCTTCATGATGTGTGCTCTTGTAGATCTTTATCCTCCCTCTTCCCTTTCGTGGTTTTTAGTCCCTATATGCCTCTAATGTCCCCTTCTCTCATGCTTTACATATATATAAATATCTACCTGACAACCTCTTACTCATATAATATTAAACTATTAAAAATATCCTAACGGTGAGTCACCACCCACCCATCCACGTGTGCACCAATGAACGGAGGTACAACTGTATCATACCTACACCTAGTCTTGCTTTATTAAATATTTAAAAGATGACACGTGGCCCAAATATTTACACCCCAACATTGCCCCCCACTCTCCTGTTATAAGAAAATTTATAATATGAGAGTAATGCAAAAAGTTCATTTGAAACACCAAATATAACTGTTATGCTGCCGAGTTGCACCCAATTTGCCGATCTTGAGACTGTCGATCTGGAGCTACCGAGTAGTTGAGCTTGAACACTGGGTTGCAGAGCTTGAACACTGGGCTGCAGAGCTTGAACATTGAGTTGCCGAGCTCCTCCAACCGAGCACCAATCCGGACATCCGAGTCGTACCCAAACCATCTACCTCATTAAGCTGATATCAAATTGCCAAACAAACCGTCGAACAAACTCCGAAGTGAACTTGCCGAACCAATCCAAAACTGTGAAATTGTCCCAAACTGCCGAACTCATATGTTTGAACTGAACTCTTCGTTGATGATACTGAACCCATCATACATATCGTTGAGTTGAACCCCGCCACCAATGAAGAACCTACCAAATTGCCGAACTAAAACAACCGAATTGACCCAACCCAAACTGGTCGAACCAGATCGAAGCCGACCGAAACTGGCCGAACCACAAAATTGCCAAGGCCGAAACTGGTTAACGCTAAAACTACCGAAACAGAGGCCAATGCCAAACTGTCGAGGCCAAACTGGCCGATCGAAACTGAAGTTGATCGATCCCAAACTGGCTGATCAAAACTGAAGTTGGTCGATCCTAAACTGACCGATCAAAAGTGAAGTTGGTCGATCCCAAACTAAAGTTGATCGATCCCAAACTGACCAACTCACCTCTGATGCCTCATATAACCCTGAAACTGGTGTGTACCCCTTATATCGCCTTGACCGTCCCGGTCATGCCTCATATAACCCTGAGACTGGTGTGTACCCCTTATATCGCCTTGACCGTCCCGGTCATGCCTCATATAACCCTGAGAGTGGTGTGTACCCCTTATATCGCCTTGACCGTCCCGGTCATGCCTCATATAACCCTGAAACTGGTGTGTACCTCATATAACCCTGAGACTGGTGTGTACCCCTTATATCGCCTTGACCGTCCCGGTCATATTGAAAATAAGAATGACGGTCATTACCGCCCCCCAGCCAAATCGAAATACGAAGGTCTGTCAAATTTCCAAAGCAACGCTCTCATACCCCCAGGGAAATAAGGGAGGTTGACCAGACCTTATAACGTCATAATATAATGTGAAACATATATGTAGGTTGGAAGAGATGCTAGTTTATATCATCATATTAGTCATCCATCATCGTACCACATGTATGTATACAATAATGAATGCATGAATGAGTATATGCAAAAATAAATGTATGTTGTCTGACCTGATTTTACTGTGCCGGTACGAGTACCGGGCTTCCTTATGTCTCCCCCCATCCTAATATCACCGAGGTGACGCTCTCGACCCTTCGGGAGGTCTTGTGCCGGTTTTGCATCTTCAAGAGAGACCACCTTATATCTTCACGTTTCACCATAATTCGATCAAAGCTTCAATGGCAAGTTCTGATGATAATGTCGTGACCCCGTCAACCTCTGTTTTGTCCGCCACCACCCTGTTGCTTGTACCATCACAGTACTGCCGATTTTGCACTGCTGCATCCTACTGTGCGACGCCTCCATAAAGATATTTCAATTTTGTGCTATTGTTATTCTACACAAATGCCATTGTCATGAAACTATCGTATTGGTACGAAATTGAAAATTGCTTCACTATTCTCCTTGTAATTATGATTTCTTCCCCAATATTGTCATAGTCGCCGCGTTGTTTTTGCTTTTCGACCGTGCCTTTGCCAAAAAATTTCCTCCTACTCTATAACTGCCGTTGCATCTCTGCTGTGAAAAATTTGAAAATGTAGCTTCTATTTCGCCCTTTTATTCTGCAATGAGTCTGCTCCTTATCTCTCCATTTAGTCTTACTTTACTAGATACTTACATATGAGTCACTACTCCAAATACGTACACCCCCACACACCTCCTGTTATAAAAATTTTATAAAAGGAGACTAAATACAAAAGGCTTATTACAAACTTTTAAGTGCTGACCTCATCAAGCTGCTACGAATCTATTCCTCTCAATATATATATTTTTATCAATTTTTTCTCCCATTCTTCAATTATTTATCTGCCCTCACTCACCAACTCTCTCTCTCTCTCTCTCTCTTTTATTTTTTAATTCTTCCTACTTTTCTCTATTTCTCCCTCCTCCGATACTCCTCTCCCAACCCTCCGCTACCAAACACCCCACATAACGCACAACGATCATACTCACCACTCTGTGCACCCAGATATCCTTCCCAGCTCTGAGTTCTACCCGCCCATCTCAGAAATAGTACTTCCCCGTTCGGACTCAACACCATCCTCATAGCACTAGGACCTCTCGTAACTTCAAACGCGAAACAGATTTCCATCTGGTTGAAAACAACTTTCATATCAAAAGTTATACCCAGTATTGAAAGCGACAAGCCGCTAAACTGAATACCATCCCAAGGTCCAAATCTGAACTTCACAACTGTACCTTCCCACACAAGTAGCTGCGGATATCCCTCTCGATCGACCTTACCCGTATAGATACTTGGAGAAGGATCGTTGGCACTTTTCAAGGATGTTGTGTACCTGTTTAGTCCCGTTACCAAGTCCCATCCGAACTTCATGCCTGGTAGAATAGTAACTCCAGGATGATCAAAGCTTTGCCACAGATAGCTTTCAGGGTCAAAGCTAGTTTAATGCCTGATAACAAAACTTCCTGTAACAAGTAACTGTGCCACCGGATTCATCATGGATTGTGATGAATTCGATGACCAAATTATGCCATTACTACCATCAATAAGTACTAAACTCCCAAGTATCGAACCTTGGAACTACCCAGGCTGAAGAACCCGAGTTCAAACATTTCACTTGCTGATTCAATGGTACTATTGTCATCGTCTCTAATGGTTCGATTTGCAGATATGGTGTTTAGTGCAGCGGAGGTGGCTATCAAAATGGAGAATAAAGTGCAGCAAAACAAAATGTATTTTGAAATCCAAGGTCGCAGTGCCACCTAGAAACCTACGAACCGCAGCTGCTCCACTGGTGAGCCACCCCCTGCCAGATGACCCTATCGAGCTGCCGAGTAAACCACTTAACTGCCAACCCCATCGCCGACTTCATGCTGCTAACCTCAGACCCGAGTTCTATCCCCAACCACCGAGCCCCTGCCGTCGGGCACCACCAAGCTGCCGACCCCGAGCTCGCCGAGCCAAACCCGGATAGCCCACAGACCACACCCAGCACCGATGCCAACCTCGGCAGCCAACCTCCGAGTATATGATATGTATTTGTGTATGCATGCATGCTAATGGGTTTACTATGCCATTTCTCTCTCCTCACAAATATGTATAATATGTATTTGTATGCATGCATGCTGATATATGATATACATGTTTGTGTGCGAGTGTGTTGGAACACCCATGGTTGGGAATAACCACGATAATTTCTCTCTCCTCCTTATTGGTCCGCTGAAAATTGGATTTACTATGTTTGGTTGGCGTTCCATTTAATTGATCAATATGTCTGATATGTTAATTTTGAGTCATTAATTCTTTAGCAACACACACCTATCCGTTGATCAAATAAGTTGCGAAGCTTCAGTTTCTCTATAAATAGAAGACGCAACTCTTCATTTTCAGTTTACTAATTTCAAAGAAAGAAAATCTTACTCCTTGTCTACATTTTTTTTCTATCAACTTTCAAAAGTTCTCTTATATTTAAAGTTATTATCTTTTTTGAAAAGAAAAAATGGTCAAAATATTTGAGATAAGTTATTGTGTTATTTTATTTGATTATCTTACACTCGTTTATATTTATAGATATACGAATATAAATTGTTATACACATTTATATATATTTATATTTCTTCTATTATATCAAATAAAAGGTCTGAGTTTAGATTCTGATAGATGATGATATTTTTCCTAAACGAGGGAATTGTTAATCGAGATTCTAGAAAGTCTTTTATTGATACAGTGATCTATATAAATTAAGTTTTATATAAATCATTGTTGCGAAATTGTAAATTTGGTCAGTACTTAGTTACCTATAGGTAAAGATATTTTTTCTAAACGAGGAAATCATTCATCGAATTTTTGAAAACCTAAGTGGCCTTATTTAGAGTGATCACATCATAAATCAAATATATCAATATATATAAATTTGAGTAAAACAAATCTATTTGTTATATCAAGTATTATTTAACTGCTTCATTCATTATACTTGATATATGTCATTACAAGTATTTGAACATAAATTCATTTATTCATAAAATACTTGTTGTATAATATAAAAGTTAAACTTTTATATCTCAAATATAATTGTTATATAAGGTTATGCAGGAGCACGTATCTACTCACAATAAAAGTTAATTAAACTTTTATATTCGTACTTAAAATTTTATCTGCTTAAATCAAGAAGCATATTTTTATTTATAAAAGAAAAGTAAACTTTTATAAATCTGTACTAAAAATATATATCTACTTATTTAAGAAGCATTTTTTTAAAAACAATTATTTATTTAAAAAGGTTGGTTTATTGGTTTTATATTTCTGTGAGAAAAATAGAGTGTTCCTTTAACCAGAGAGTCTTAGAGTGATCAACGAGTAGTTGGGTCTTTAGTGCACTTATGAGGTGAGGGACAGACTTCTTGTTTCAAGACCAGATTTTAAAACAAAAGGTTAAGTGAGTCAGTTGTCCTTAAATCTGTGAGAAAAATAGAGTGATTCTTTGATCATAACCAAAGTCTTAGAAAGGTCAACGGGTAGTTAGGTCTCTAGTGTACTTGTGAGGTGATAAACCGATTTCTTGTTTCAAGACCAAATTGTAAAGCAGAGTTAGACTCAAAAACATGTACAACTACTTTGAGGAAGAAGCGGGGAACTACTGTATAAGATAAGTAGTTGTATGTATAGTTGTAAGTTGATCTATAAAATTTTGTAAAGGCTTCTCAGCCTATTGAAGGGGAATTAATTACCGATAGTAATAGAATCTCAAGTCTTGGAGAGGAGTTTGAGATTGGACACAACAACATACCCGAGCTGTATGTTGTGAAGCAGCTAAATCTTTATGTATTGTGTGATTGAATTTTTACTATCTTGCATATTAATTGATTACACTATAAATTAATTAATCAAAAATTCAAAAAAGTCTAAGATAATTTTTAATCTTTAATAATTTATTCAACTCCCTTCTAGATTATTATTGAACTTTCAATTGGTAATATATATATATATTGTAACTTGGTTCATGGACTTTTAGATATAGTCATATATACAGGAGACCATGTGATATATACCTTTGGCGGCTAAATTTCATAAAGTTGGTACTCAATATATGATTAATATTAATATTGGTAAAAATTGGGTCTCCTTTGCTTGGATTCTTTCCCTCACCTACAGGCTACATTCTTGTCTAAACATCTCTAAAAACTCCATATATATTTTATATGTATGAGCTTGTTTCCTCAAACAAGATCATCCAAAAAATTAAGTAATTTTAATTAATACTACTATAATTATATGTTTGACCTAGAACCACCCACTTCTATATGTCAAACCTAACCCATATACAACACATGTTTGAAAATAATTATTCAGAGAGCAGCTGAAATATAGGTGGAGAAAGTTGCAAAGGATGCCATTTGTCACATTTATGTGTTAGGGTCTAGCTGGGCTAATTTTTTTATTATCATAAGTACTTACATAATTAGGACTAGAAGCGGCATAATCTATTATATATACTAAAATGCAATACATAACACCATTGTTTGACAAGTAACTTTCTCATAATGAAACACATGTCTTACGTATTTAATACCTTCAATCCTTACTACGATTTTGGGAATTTACTTCCCAAATTAATAACCATAATTACCCATTAAATTCGGCTTTTGAAATTTTAAAATATTATATACCATTTATAATATTATATTTTACATTATATCATATATATTATTATTAAATAAATAATAACAATTGAGCTGAACCATTACTCTTGCTTTTCGTATTTTATAATATTACACTACACATTATACCTTAAACAAATAAAAAAATACAATTTACTAACCATTATATACCATTTATAATATTATACCACACACAAATAATAACAAAATTATTTTTATAATGTATGGTATAATCTACACGATCACTACAAATCTAAATTTAATTATGTTCAAACATAATTATTATATCCTAAAAATAAAATCAGTACATATCTAAACTGTTTTGATAATCTCAAGTGCTCTGTTAATCTCAACTGCAAAAATGTTATCATTACTAATTTAATTATATTATAACGTAATATTATACCATTTATTTACACTTATATAACAACATTAATTATATTACAACGTAATATTATACCATTTATCTCAATTCCACGTTAAATCTAAACTTATGCCACGTGTCGCTCTATCATGAAACATTACTGAAAATGTCACTCACAGCTTGCACTTTTAGTGAAACCTTAATACACCCATTTTTTTTTAATTATTTCACATACACAAAATAATTCAACATATCTTAATTCGATATACATATCACATCTCACAATTGGATATTTCTATATTTTTTCGGCTTTCAAAAATCAGACCATACTCACCATAAAAATAATTATTTTTACATTCAAACTATTCTAAGAGACAATAAAATTATTTTAACTCATACAATTCACGCCTATGTATTAAACTTTAAAAATTAATTTTATCTCACAAAAAATATTGCATAATTTAAGCAATCTCAATTTGATCTTATCAAATTAATTCAGTTTAGAATATTATCCAATTAAAATCCCATTAATTTTAGCAATCTCAAATCCTCAAATCCCATTAATTTAATCTTAACAAATCAGACTACTATCATAAAAAATAGAATGTAACATATAAATATGACAGTCATTCAATAATTCTAAATTGTTGCAAATAAATCTATCACCTAAAAATATTGCATAATTTAAGCAATCGCAATTTGATCTTATCAAATTAATTCAGTTTTGAATATTATCCAATTAAAATCCCATTAATTTAAGCAATCTCAAATTGAATATAACACAATCGAATATTATCCAATAAATTAAAAATTCAATACTATCCCATTAAAATATATAAGTATAGCACAAAAAATAATATTAATTTTTTTTGTCACAAATCATATAAAATTGCAAAATTAAAGAAATACCAAATAGATAATAATCCAATTTTATGTATGGTTGGTCTACACAATTTTAATAATAACCCTATAAATATATACCACCTATTTCATTCTAAATCACACCACATAACAATTTTCTTCTTCATATATTTTGCTTCTATATGGTAAGCTTATTTTTCTTTTGTTATTGCTCTTTTTCTATTTCTATTACATTATGTTTCTTTGCCTCATCATGAATCTAGATTCAAAATTTATTTCTACTTCTATTTTATTCTGAACCTTTGTCTCACCGCGAATCTGACTTCAACTTTTTTGTTGTTTAATTATTTAGCTGACGCAACTACTAAATACAATTGTGTTGCTAACATCAGTCATGTAAAGAGAAACGTGGAAAATTAAGGCACAAATAACTAAACTCTGGAATATGCCTTGCTTCTATAAAGGTGACTACATAAACAATATTAAGATGATATTGTTGAATAAGAAGATATATATACATACATAAACTTTACCTTTACTATAACAACTTGACATCTACAAATTATTTACCTTTATTATAACAACTTAACAACTACAAGTTATTATTTCGTAGGATGGCAGAATACAAGCCAATATCAAAAGAACACTTTAAATAAATTTCAACCATTGGTCAAGGAAAACAAAGTTTTTATTATCACCAATTTTGTTGTTAGTCAGAATGGTAGTTCTTTTAAAGCTACCAAACATCCATATAAGATTAATTTCGTATTTTCCAACTCATTGCAAGAGTCAGATGATGCTTCAATTCATACATATGGACTCCAATTCAGTTCATTTGATCAAATACTAGCTAGCGCGATTGATGATTCCTACTTAGTTGGTATGTTTCACAATGATTTTGAAGCTATCTTTTTCATACAATTTATTATTTAACTGTATAATTGTAATGTTGTGTGTTTAGGTGTTATTGCTCAACTAACTGCAATTGGAGATTTACAACTCAGCACAAACAATGGGAAACAAAGTAAGAGAGTTAATATTGAATTAACTGATAACATGTAAACTATACATATTGCTCAAAACTACAATTATACAATAGATTCGTATGAATTTTTTGTTCTAATGTTGTATTCATATACCAGTCAAACTATATTGATTTGCCGCAATTTCAATTTGATATTATCCAATAATTTGATTTTTGAATTGTTTTATTATCTCATTTTTTGCTAATAACTCTGACACATAAATATATGATATTATCCAATAATTTGAATTTTTAATTTTTTTAAAAATAATTCTCAAGCAAAAAAATATGTAATATTATCCCATCATTGGGCTTTAGAACTTTATTTACAAAAAAAATTCATGCATAATTTTTAAATTTTTTAAATTCCTTAATCAGACAATTTTTTTTTAATATTATCTCATAAATACAAATCTAAACTGATATTATATCCCAAAATTGCATCAATTCTAAATTGATATTATATCTCATAATTTTATTTTTATATTATCTCAAATTGATTGGTGATTAATTTAAACAATTTTTAATTTTTAATTTTTTTTAACAAAACGAATAATCTCGCCGCAACGCGCGGGGTTGTATCTAGTATTGTATTAATTCTCAAGGTCAATTGTTTAATTCAGTTTGAAAGAAATTGTGGTTGATCGTTTGATTTGGAAGCGTGAGCTAAGCAAATCAGAACAAGCTTGTAAATTAGTATTTCTTCTGTTTAAAATTACAAATATATTATTGAATTTTATTTTTAGTTGTTTCAAAATCAGAGATTTATTTTTATTTTTAAATCATAAAGTCACATGAGCTCTTAACATACCTTTACTTTTATTTATAACTTATGATTAAGTACTATACTACCAAAGCTACTACATTTTTAACCGGTGTTGAGAATAAAAAAAAATATTCCCATAGTTGTTGATATCACTCAGGAAGGTTTATTGGCTATAAATATATGCCTTCTAGGGTTAAGCCAGTTAGGGTTTGGTTTGAACCAACTCTCTATCGATGCCAGATTCTTCTACAAGGATAGTGAGCCCAGAGATGCAGAAGCGTCAAGTTGTGGTTCGAAAAGATGAATCTTCATGGAGTAATGGTTCAAGTACTAATTCATCGTTGACAATTAGAAGTGTGAGATATGCAGAGTGCCAAAAGAATCATGTGGCCAATATTGGAGGATATGCTGTAGACGGATAATATATACCAACACCGATTTTAGAGAGATGCAAAAATATATACCAAAGTGATAAGCATATATTAAAGTGCATGCCACACTCCTTTTATCATCCGTACACCAAAGTGATACCTTAAGTCCTTGGCATGGCTTTAGAGGTTAAGGGGGTGTTTGGTTGGAACTTAATGCATCTGAATAGTTGAATGGTTGAATCGGTCAGTCATTCAGTGTGTTTGTTTAGGACTGAATTGCTAAATCGATTAGATTTTTGGGTTGAATAGCTAAATAAAATTATTTTGGCTGAATGGTTAAGTCTCGGCTGAATTAAGTAAAAAAAATTTTAAAAAAATATTAAATATTATATTAAGTAATATTAAATAAATTTACAACAACTTTAAATTTTTTCAGAGAGATAAAATAGTAAAAATATGTTTTTCAGATGTTTCAGACATGTCACTTATCAAATAACTTTTTTCATTTAGTATTCCGAAATCTATTTCATTTAGCTCATTCAAATTACTTAAACATTCAGAACTATTTCATTCAATTTTTATTAAACACCCCCTAAGATTGAATAAGAATCCGAATCCAAATCGACAAAGCAAGATTAAAAATATATGCATTTGTAAACGAAGCATTATTAAACTACTTCTAGCCTCTATGCATGTAGACGTTGGATTAAACTTTATAAGTCTCACATTAATGTTGGTAAGTAAATGATAAACACCCTTCAAATTTTAATTACTAGTTGATTAATTTGGGCAATATTTGGTCAACTTTAATCTACAGTTACAAGGAGTGCAACCGATAAAAATTAAAGCGCAATTGATAAAAATTGAAATGCATTTATCAGCTCTCTTTCTGTGTTATGTGGTTACACTAAAGTTTTAACATTTTCCGTGACTGGTGTCAATATATCATCTCTATATATGGAGAAATTTGACATTTTTATATGAAAAAATAATATTTTTATATGAGTTTTTATTATATAGATGTGAGAACTACTCACTATTTATTTCAGAGAAATTATATAAAAATATTAATTTTTATGCGAAAATATTAATTCCCTATATAAAATATTTAAATCACATGTTTGAATTAATTATGATTGGATTAAAAGCTATAATTGCAGAAACATTTACTCCAATCGCCACCATTATTTTAGAGTACTAATTAAGGTTATCGAGAAGTACAATGATTTTTCCAAAGATGGGACTGACTATAAAGTACTCCTTCCTTTTTATCACATGTATTAAAAAATTTTATTAATACTAATGTTACGTAATTAATGTTATTTTAAAATTCTATTACTACTCATACACTAATTAATTACTCTTATTTCTCTCTCTCTCTTAATTACTCCATTTTTAAGGGTAAACTAAGAAATGATTAGTTTGTTTTTTCTAGATATATGTAAAACGACTTATATTTTGAATTTTTTTTTCTTCTAAAACAACATATTTAATGGAAAGGAGGGAATATCTATTACATTTTTCCTTCAGTAGGTAGATCCCATGCGCATAATTTTTTTTATAGTCATTAAATCAATGTCAATTTAATTTTTTTTAAAAATATATAATTAATTTTCATATTTTAGAATTAAATTTTAATTTTTCTTATATAAAAAATCTTAAAATTTAAATTTAATATAATTTAATTTAATTTATGGCAATAATAAATATTTTTAATCAAAAATACTTTGTAGTTAGTTTACAACAATAGGCAGATCCCATGTGCTATGCGCGTGGGATTTTTTATAGTTATTGTGGAAATTAAATTTAGAAGTTGAAAAAGAGTGGAAGCAGAAATCAAGAGTAAATTGGCTTAAGGTCGAAGACAAAAATACAAAATATTTTCATATACGTGCAAAGATGAGAAAAAGGACAAATGCATTGTCCGGAATTAGTTTTGGTGGGATATGGACTGAAGATGTTAGTAAGATTCAGCAGGGACTTTTTGAGTTTTATGAAAACTTGTTCAAACCAAAACAAGTATCTCAATTAGAGCTGAAGGAATTGAAATTGAAGAAATTAACGTTGGTTGAGGCAGATTATTTAGAGCAAGGTTTTACCAAAGTGGAGATTAAAGAGGCAGTCAAAGGTTGTGAAGGATTGAAAGCACCTAGTCCAGAAGGCTTGAACTTCAATTTTATCAAAAAGGCTTGGAGTTTCATGGAAGGGGACATCATGGAGATGATGCAGCAATTTCACAAAAATGCCAGAATCACTAAAAGTTTAAATTCCTCTTTTATTGTTCTAATTCCTAAGAAGGAAAACGTGGAAACTATAAATGATTTGAGACCAATTGCTTTGATTAATTCTATGTACAAAATCATTACAAAAGTGCTTGCTAATAGATTAAGGAATGTCATGGGGGGAATAAGTGCTTAAAATTAGATGGCCTTCATTGGTGGAAGACAAATGTTGGATGGAGTCTTGTTAGTTAATGAAGTTTTTGACATG
Source organism: Hedera helix (assembly GCA_947179155.2). Lineage (NCBI taxonomy): Eukaryota > Viridiplantae > Streptophyta > Magnoliopsida > Apiales > Araliaceae > Hedera > Hedera helix. The sequence goes on from OX359270.1 coordinate 32,393,685, forward strand.
ATGAACAAAAAGAAAAATTTCTCAGGGATAGTATTAAAGCTGGACTTCAAGAAAGCTTATGATAATGTTGATTGGTCTTTCTTGCTCAAGGGTATGGAGGAAATGGGATTTCCAAAAAAATTTAAAGATTGAATAAGAGAATGTTTATATTCAGCTAGAACTTCTATTTTAATTAATGGATCTCCTACAAAAGAATTTCAAGTTTTTAGAGGGCTTAGACATTATCTCCTTTTTTATCATAGGTTAATTGTTATAAGTGTGGAGTTAGGGAGAATTAAAGGGGTTTCAGTGGGAAATCTAAAAACAAGTTTAACACATGCACAATTTGTAGATGACACTATTTTATTTGGGGAAAGCAGTATGAAGGAATTAGTTAATTTTAAGGTGTTGTTATGGAATTTTCAAGCGGCATCTGGGGTGAAGATTAATGAGAAAAAAATGTAAGTTTTATACTTTTGGAATTAGTGATCAAGAAAGGAAAAAAATGGCTTCGTTTTTTGGATGTGGAGTAGGTAAAATGCCTATGGTTTATTTGGGAATTCCTATTGGCAGTAATCCAATGAGGGTGGTCACTTCGGAACCTATTGTAGACAAGTTCAGATCTAAGTTGTGAAGTTGAAAAGGAAAATATTAATCAATGAGGGATATAATTGTTTTACTAAATTCTGTACTTTCTAGTTTACCTTTACATTACATGGTTTCTTTAAAGCTCCATTTGTAGTGATCAAACAGTTAGAAAAATACAGAAGCAATTTTATGTGGAGTGAGAATATTAAAAGGGAGGAAGGTGGTTAAAGTGAGTTGGAAGAATGTCTGCAAAAGTAAGAAAATGGTGGGTCTTGGCATTGTTTCTTTGAAAACAAAGAACATAGTTTTGTTAGGTAAGTGGTGGTGGATGTTTTATGCAAATTTTGGGGATTTATGGAGAATGTTGGTTTAAAAAAAATACAAATGGAAGGAATGTGGTGATTTAAGGGATATGCTTGCAGGGAATCAAAGTGAAAAAATTTCTTGGATGTGGCTCGATATTTTAAAACTGTGTAATATAGGCAAGATGGAGGAGGTAATTGGTATTCACAAATGGGAGTGGAAATTGGGGAATGGGAATCATGTTAGATTTTGGTTGGATAAATGGTGCAAGAATGAAATATTGAGTTCAAAATTTAAAAAATCTTTTCTTCAGTTTGCAATAAAGAAGCTAATGTGATTGATTACTGGAAATGAATCATTAATGAGGAAGTGGAATGGAATATAAATGTTAATAGAATACTTCGACATTGGGAATGGGAGCAACTTGAAGATTTAAAACATTTCATTGGTTATGTTGATATGCAGAAAGAGATAAATGACAAATTAGTGTGGAAGGGAGATGAAAAAGGTTTATTCTCTGTGAAAAAAGTTAACAGATTTTCGATCAGGAAGAGGATGAATTAGGTGCAGAGATGGGAAATAAAGTATGGATTAAAGGAATACCTTTTAAAGTATAGGTGTTCTTATGGTTGATCTACCATTACGCATTACCAGTGAAAGATATTCTGCTCAACCGAAGAATTCTAGAGGAGGGGCAGTCAAATGTATGTTGTTGGTGCCATTTTAGGAGAGAAAGTATTGATCATGTTCTACTACATTGTAAATAGGCTTGGTTAGTTTGGTGTCATGTGCTTGAATGGGTGGGAATCACTTGGATACAAGCTAAATCAATGGGTATAACTCTTAGGCAATGGAGGTGCTACAATAAAACTTTGTGTAGAAAACTTAACGTTTTGTCAACTGCAATAATATGGAATGTTGGGATAGGATTTGTCCGACCCGGATATCGTCTGGGTTGGGTAAAAATGATGGGTTGGGTTCGTATTTTGGTTATGGACATTGTGGCATGGGGATTCGGCTGGGTTGGGCTCGGGGATGAGAGGCCCAGTTCTTGGTTGATAAGTTCCGCACGGCTTGGGGTGATTGAGGTTTAGTCCTATTAGGAGTCCCTTTCCTGGTTTCGTGGAGGTCAGACATGTGATTAGGAAAGGTTTCTATGGACAACAAGGATAATCCAAATATGGTTTGGATTGGGATACCTCACTCCAATAAGGACTCTGGGGATGACATGCATTATAAATACAAGTCATTAGCTCCTGGATTATGGTACACACTCTTATATCGTACACAGAACTATAATAATTCCAGCATTATTGTTCTCTATTGTTACGCTTTTGGCCTGTTGCTTACTCTCACACCGGAGCATCCCCGGACGGCCCAAGCCGTCGCTATTGTTGGGGGTGACTAACGGTTTTGTGGTTGCAGGTGCTCGTGCTTTAGTGATTTTCCACGTGCTTACAAAATCAGGCGTTAACATTGGCGCTAGAAGGAGGGCTTTTTTCTGTGTAACGGAAATCATTGTTCACGAGAGTTGAGGTAGTAATCTCGTTTGATAATTGAAGCAGACAGCCATGGTGCAGGTTGAGCAAACTGGTTCGTCTGCAGGGAAATCAACTCGTGTTGTTAAGGGTTCTGTGATGGATCGTTTGGGACCTGGCGGTGGGAGGTCTACATCGAAAGGGACCCTGTCAGACAGGTTGAGGCGTAGGTTGGACTTTTCTTTGAGTACAAAGAATGGGGGGTCCCGAAGGAGTACTCATGGTGGGGCGAACATCACGATTGATCAAAGGGAAACCATCAGAAAGAGGAAAGTTCAGGAGACTCAGGATGCTATGCAGGTTCTGCAGACGCAGCAACAGGACTTGGAAAACTTGCTGCTTAAGCTTGAGGGGGATAAAGAGCGACGCACTGTGGGGGAAAGATCCAGGGAGTCCACCCCCCAGAGTCGCCATCGGAGAAGGAGAGTCAGTATATCCCCCACTGTGCGGACGAGGGCGACTGCGGACACACCACCTGGACGGGGGGACTTCAGGTTCAGTAGTCACCGCACTGTTGTTCGGGGGCCTCATGATGGTCCCCTGAGGAATAAATCAGAAACATACGAGAGCAGAACCAAGAGCGGCTACGCTCGTAGCCGTCGAGAAGACCCAAGAGGGGGTCAGTCTGGTTCGGAAAGCAACCGCTATCGGGAGGGTCCGAGGCGAGATAGCTTTGATTTGAAGGTTGATCGCCATCGGGATGATCCGAGGCGAGAACGGTTTGATTTGAAGGGTGATCATCGTCGGGACGATCTGAGGCAGGGTCGGTCTGGTTCGGGAGGTGATCGCCATCGGGAGAATCCGAGGCCGGGTCAGCCGAACCGTCTTAAGACCGAACGCCACGTGAACAATGGTGGTCAGGTAGTCGAAGGCCCAGCAAAAGAGCCTTTACAGCAGGGCCCAGCTCCTACCGATCTTCTGATGGAAAGGCTGGCGGAAATGGAACGAATGATAGCTGAGGTGAAACCAGCAGCGATGACGTTGAGCAGCAAGTCGCCCTTCTCGTCAGCTATTAACCAGGAGAAAGCAGACCCAAAAATGAAGTTGCCGCCTTTGGATACGTACGATGGCACTGTGGATCCATTTGACCACACCAATGGATATGAGATAGTGATGGGTTATTTCAATCACTCGGAGGCGGGGATGTGCAAGATCTTTGTGACCACGCTTACAAAGGCGGCAAAGCAATGGGTAGTGTCCTTGCCCCCGGGTAGCATCAATTCGTGGGGAGAGCTAACCGACAAGTTCCATGAGCGGTTCGGAAGCAATAAAAGGAGAGGGAAGCTTACCGCTTCGCTGATGCAGATCAGGCAGAGGAGTAATGAATCCCTGGCACAGTACGTACAGAGGTTCAGGGATGCTGTCGGGACTGTGGCGGAACTCAATGTCACTCAGGCCTTGGGATTCTTCACCACCGGGTTAGATGTTAGTCGGTCGAAGAAACTACTAAAAAACATCATGTTCAACCCTCCTAAAGATTTGGCCGACGCCTACGAGAAGGCTGAAAAATTGATATCGATAGAAGAAGCAATGAACAACCTCACGCCGGCACAGGAGGTGGCCGCTCGGCCCAAGGGGGAAGGATCCAAGCCTGGGGTGTGGGATCGGATTGGTCCGAAGACAGCAGTACCATCTCAGACCGAGAAAATGTCGTTCCGTCCGAAACAGCCACCGAAGGTATATACTCCATTAAACACTAACAGGGTGTTCATTTTGGACGAGATAAGGGGAAAACCTTGCTATGAACCGCCTCCACCAATTAAAGGGGGAGATCGGAGGTTCTACTGTCAGTACCACCAGGACAAAGGCCACTCTACAGGGAGGTGCAAAGCACTGTAGGAGATGATCGAAAGAAATGTACAGAAAGGTGAATTGGTCCAGTATGTTGCTGGTCGGCAGGCTCTAGGGGGAAGTCAGCCTCCCGCCCAGGAGGGGTGCCCGCAGAGAAGAGTCGTCGATGTCATCTCTGGTGGAACTTTCCAGAGGCAAGGTGGCAAGAAGCGACGGGTCGGACCCGATGGGGTCATGTCAGTAGACCGTCCAATAAAAGTGAAAAAGCCATTCTCGGGGACTGTGATTTCTTTTACCTACGAAGACTACCCTCTCGATGCCGTAGAACCACACGAAGGGGCTCTAGTCATCACGGCCCAGGTCGGCCCCGTCGATATGAAGCAGATGATGGTTGACAATGGTTCTTCGGTCGATGTCTTATATAGCCATGCATATCAGAGGATGGACTTACAAGGTGTGAGAATGGAGGTAGGTTTCGAGGCTCCCCTGTATGGATTTGGCAATGAACAAGTTCCCGTGGTCGGGACGGTCGAGCTGCCGGTAGTGTTCGGCACTCCTCCGAGACAGAGGCAGGTGATGGTGAAGTTTTTTGTGGTACAAGTAGATTTGGCTTATAATGCTATCTTAGGCCGAACCACCTTATCGGCCCTTCAGGCAGTGACCTCGATCCCGCATTTTAAGATGAAGTTTCCTACTGCTAACGGGGTCGGGGAAGTGTTGGGCGACTTGGATATAGCCCGAAGGTGCTATCGACATACGCTTACATCGTCCTCGGTAGGGGTCAGTAAGTTCAAGCAAACGATGAGGGTGGACGTGGAGCCTTTCACAGAGGGGGTTACGGAACCCTTGGCTCTACCTGCTGAGGAAACCGAAGACGTTAAGCTGATACCGGGCAATCCCTTGAAAGTGGTGAAGATTGGTGCCGGGCTACAGGATCCAGTTAAGAAGGAATTGGTGAAGCTGCTTCAGACATATGCCGATATCTTTGCCTGGACACCCAACGACATGCCCGGATTAGCTAAAGGAGTGGCTGTCCATCGGCTGTCGGTTGATTCAGAAAGGAAACCAGTTCGACAGAAGAGGAGGATCTTTGCACCCGAAAGGCAAAAGGTAATTGATGACGAGATCAGAAAGCTTTTGGAAGCTGGTATAATTCAGGAGATCGAGTACCCGGAATGGTTAGCCAATGTAGTGCTTGTCAGAAAGCAGAATGGGAAGTGGAGGGTCTGTATTGACTACACCGACCTCAATAAGGCGTGCCCAAATGATTTCTACCCCCTTCCTCATATCGATCAATTAATTGATGCTACATCGGAAAACGCAATACTCAGCTTTTTGGATGCATTCTCAGGGTATCACCAGATTCTGATGGCAGAAGAAGATATCCCAAAAACGGCCTTTATAACCCATCGGGCGACTTATGCTTATAAGAGGATGACGTTCGGGTTAATCAATGCGGGCGCCACTTATCAAAGGATGATGAATCTGGTGTTCGAGAAGCAGATCAGAAGGAATATGGAGGTTTACGTGGACGACATGATAGTTCGAAGCGTCAAAGTGCAAGATCACCTGAGGGATCTGGAGGAATGTTTCCAAACGGTCAGAAGTTACAACATGAGGTTGAATCCTACCAAGTGCACTTTTGGTTTGGGTTCGGGAAAATTTCTGGGGTATTTGGTTAGTAGAAGGGGCATAGAGGCTAATCCGGAAAAGATCAGGGCCATACTGGATATAAGATCTCCCCAGACTATTAAGGACGTGCAAAGGCTGACTGGAAGAATTGTCGCATTAAGAAGGTTCATGTCCCGGTCGGCTGAAAGGTGTCTCCCCTTCTTCGACACTCTGAAGGGCCCGAAGAATGAAAAAACTTTCCAATGGACGTCTGAATGTAAGGACGCCTTTCAGAATGTAAAAAGATACCTGATGACAGTCCCTTCCCTACAAAAGCCGAAGCCCCGAGAAACGCTTTATCTTTATCTAGCAGTAAGTTCTTTGGCGGTGGGAGCAGTACTAGTTCGGGAAGAGGATGGTAGGCAGACCCCTGTGTACTACGTCAGCCATGCTTTGAGAGACGCTGAGACTCGCTATCCGAATCTGGAAAAATGTGCCTATGCTCTGGTAATTGCAAGTAGGAAACTCAGACACTACTTTCAGGGTCGGATGGTGGTCATCTATACGGATCAGCCGTTAAAGAAAGTACTTCATAAGCCGGACACGTCAGGTCGATTAATAGCGTGGGCAGTGGAGTTGAGCCAGTTTGTCTTGGAGTACAAGCCTCGGACGGCAATTAAAGGGCAGGCCTTGGCTGATTTCATAGTGGAATGCATGTTTTCTGAGGAGGATGAAGGACCGAACTCTGGTGGTCAGGTTGAGTTGCTATCCAAAGAACTGTTACAAACATCTTCGGCGTGGACTTTGTACGTGGATGGTTCGTCTTCGGCTGATGCAAGTGGGGCAGGGATGATCCTCGCTAGTCCTGAGGGTTTCCGGGTTTAGCAGGCGGTGCGGTTTCTGTTCAAGACAACTAACAATGAAGCCGAGTATGAGGCGATTTTAGCAGGATTGAGGTTGGCTCGGAGCTTGGAAGTGAAGCGTATCATCATCTTTAGTGATTCATAGTTGGTGGTTAAGCAGATCAAAGGAGAGTATGAAGCCAGGGGGGATAGGATGGCTAAATATTTGGCGGAAGTAAAGATGTTGCTCCATCAGTTTGACTCATACTCCCTTCAGGGTGTGGGTGGGGAAGATAATACGGTTGCTGATGCCCTATCCAAGTTGGCTGTTACGCAGGCAGAGTCCCTTACTGGGTCGGTATATATGGAAGTGCTTAAGGAGCCTAGCATCTAGAAGAAGGAAATTAAGTGTTTAATGGAAAGGGAAAATTGTTGGATGACACCGTATATAGAGTACTTGGCGGATGGGAAGTTGCCAACCGATAAGCTCTTGGCAAAAAAGATCAAATACAGGAGTTCTTACTTTTGCTTGATTGATGGAGACTTATATCGTCGCAAGTATTCAGGTCCTTTGGCAAAATGTTTGGTTCCGGCAGAAGCGGCCTATGCTCTACAGGAGGTCCATGAGGGGATCTGTGGCGATCACATGGGGGCTAAGTCGCTGGCATGTAAGTTGGTTCGACAAGGTTATTATTGGCCGACCATGTTCCAAGAGGCGAAAGGTTTCGTGCAAAGATGTCCAAAGTGTCAACTCAACAGTTCTGTACCACATAAGCCTCCGGAGGAGCTGTCATCGGTGTTGTCACCTATCCCTTTTGCGGTATAGGGGGTTGACTTGGTCGGTCCGATGCCGAAGGGAAAAGGGCAGGTGGCTTACATGATAGTCGCCATTGATTATATGACAAAGTGGGTTGAGGCGAAGCCACTTCGAAGGATTGCGGAGAAGGATTGTATTCAATTTCTGAAGGAATATGTGGTGTATAGGTTCGGCATTCCGATGGTTCTGGTATCGGACAATGGGTTGCAATTTGTAGGGTCGAACTTTGAAAAATTTCTCGAAGGGTTGGGTGTTCAGCATCGAAGGGTATCAGTGGCACATCCTCAAGCTAATGGGCAAGTCGAGGTGACCAATAGAACTCTCCTCAACGGGATCAAGAAGAGGTTAGATGGGGCCAAAGGGCGATGGCCGGAAGAATTACCAAGTGTGTTATGGGCGTACCGAACGACCCCTCGGTCTACTACCGGAGACTCTCCCTTTCGGCTAGCTTATGGGACTGAAGCCCTAATTCCTGTGGATGTGGGGTCGCCTTCGTTCAGAAGGGTTACCTTTAGAGAAGCTTACAATGATCAGGGTCTGAGGTTGAATCTTGATCTGGTGGATGAGGTCAGGGATGCTGCGATTTTTCGATTAGCAGCGTATCAACAGAGAACGGCTAGGCATTACAACAGAAGAGTCAGGCAAAAAAGGTTTGAGGTCGGGGATCTGGTCCTTCGGGAGGCTGAGGCCTCCACTCCTCTGGAAACGGGAAAGTTGATGCCGACTTGGGAGGGGCCGTATGAGATCATCGAGGTTGTCAAGCCAGGTACTTATCGTCTAAAGGATATGTCGGGGGCCGATCTCAAAAATTACTGGCATGCTGCCAGACTAAGGAAGTACTATCAGTAATTGCCCGTAGTAATTCGGGTGTCACTTCGGTTACGTTCAGTTGTTTTCATGTTATCAATTTTTAGTGTTCGGTAGTTGTTATCAGTTCTTGAGGTCATTTAAACTTGTTTAGAAAGTCAGAGGTTTATATTATTTAAAGTGTTGATGTCTGTTCGGATGCAAAATGTAATACTTGGAAAAGATGTCAATGAAGCAAGATATTTTTCATTCAAATTTGTTGCATTTACATATATGAACAAAAAGTACATTAAACTAATGGCTGAGGAGGATCTACAAGTGAAGCTTCGGGATCGGGGGTTTCCTTATCTTCAGTAGGGGTCTGATCCTCTTGAGTGGCCTGATCCTCTTGGGGGTTCTGACCTTCGGGAGGAGATTGGGCCAAAGAAGGTGCTTCGGTCGTAGGCGGCTGCTGGATGGGATCTGTTGTCTGACTTTCTGGGTTTTGTTGATCGGGCGTGGGGCTCGGCTCTGTGGGTGGATTTGGTTGTTGGGGAGAGTCGATTGTGGGTTCTTCTTAATCAGACATGTCATCGTCCGATGAGAAGCCCAGAGTGATGGGATTGACTCCAGCTTGTGCCACCAGGCTCTTGGCATATAGGTACCCCTTTGTGTACTGGTCCATTACCGCCTCTGTCAGCTCCTTGGATTTCCTATACTCCTCAATGATTTCTTTTTTGGAGTCTTCGGATGGTTGAAGGGTTTGGGTCTTGAGCTGTTCGATCTCCTCTGCGAGGAGTTTGTTCGTTATGGTCATGAGGGTGATGGACTCGCTTTTCTCGTCTAGGCTTCGGGTCAGCTGGAGGGTTTTCTGATGGAGGTCCTAGTTCTGCTTCAAAAGCTCTTCCGATTTCTTGGTTCTCTTTTCTAGCTCTTGAAGCAGGGAGGTTCTGTTTGTGGCGAGGTCGGCCAGTTTTGCTTCCAGGGATTGCTTCTGGTGGGTTTGTTCGGTCAGTTGGTTCTGAACGTTTTGGAGCAAGGCGTCGGTGGCGTTTGCTTGAATGAGGTGTTCGGCCATCTCTTGCTGAATCTCGATGTGTTTCTCGAGGAGTTGACCGTGTTCTTTTCTGAGGTTGTCATGATCCTCATGGAGTTGGTGATGGTCCGTTTTGAGTTGATCCAGTTCAGCCTGAAGTCGGGTGATGGTGTCGGTCTGATCTGATTGGGTTTTCTGTTGGTTATGTAGGCGGCTGAACCCTCCAAGTGTCTGCGAAAGATAAGTAGATTATTGCTTCAGTTTTTGATATGAATTGATAATTTTACTGAAAGTAAGGTGTTTACCTGTCCGAGGTGGAGCATAGTTTTGGTCAGCAGCGCTTGGGGGTCTAAGACGGGATAATGCGGATCGTCGGCGGGAAGGTTGAAAAAACGGAAGAGATCTTCAGGAATGTAAGAGTTGGGTTCGGTGGGGAAGAAGGAGAGTTGGGAGAATAGAGGAATGGGAATGTGGGGATATGAGTTGTCTTGGTTGGAGGATGAAGCTCTGGGCTCAGGGTTTTTTGCTGAGGTTGGGGCTGGGGAGTGGTCAAACTCGATCTCAATGGGTGTTGGGGATCGGGTAGGTTGTTGAGGGGGTATGTTCTGATCGGTGGAGGTTAGGGTCCGAAAAAGGGGGGGTGAAGGTTGGGTCTGGACTGGGGAGATTGGTTCTTTCTCTTCGAGTATGGGTGATGGTGAAGTGGGTGGAGAAGGGGTGTTCGGATGGGCAGTGGCTGGGGGGTTTACTGGGAGGGGGTCAGCAGTTCGGGGAGGGAGATCAGCGGTCTTGACTAGTCTTCTTCTTTTTCTTTTCCTGAACTGCTGTTTTTCTAGGCCCGTCATGTCTAGAACACTTTTTTCGGGGTGAGGTTCGATTGAGGAGGAGTGGGAGAGGACGGTTTGGGTGGTTGAGGGGTTGGCAATTTGGGGCTCTGTGTTCACAGGAGGGGGTCTGAAGGCGTGGTGAGCAGGTCTTATAGTTGGTTGGGGAGCAGGGTGGGAAGAGGATTCTGGTGCTGCGGTCGGTTCAGGTGCGGCTTTGATGGTCGATAGGGGGTTGACTGCGAATGGTTGGTTTTTGTAAATTTCAACTACTGGTGCCAAAATAAAATAAAAGAGGGGAGATTAGATAAATGCATTGTGTTAGTATGGAGAATAAAGGAGAATTGAGTTCGGGAACTTACGTCCGTAGGAATGTAGCCACTTGTAGTCCGACAAGAGGTTGATGCTCCACGGTTCTTCGGGGATCTTCCTACAGAGGCGTTTGAACTTGTTTTCTCGCTCTTCGGTGATGGGGTCGACGGTTGGTTTCTCTGGGTTCCCCCATGGTGGTATCAGATGGGTGTCAGGGCCGGAGACGTAGAGCCATTCTTTGTTCCATCCTTTGTTGCTCGAGGGCAGCTGCATCCATGCTTTCTGGCCTGGGAGTCTGTTTATGATTCTGAACCCTGCCTCTTTGGATCGGGTTAGGCAGAAGATGTGGAAGAAGAAGTCGAGAGATGGTGTAATTTTGAGGTCGTGACAGTGGGCGATGAAGCATATGATATGGATATATGAGTTGGGGACTAATTGGGATAGACCTATTCCAACGAAGTCTAAGAGATCGGTAATGAAGAGAGAGGAGGGGATTTTGAAATGTTGTTGAAGATGAAGGGTTTCTATCGAAACAAGGGTTTTGTATTTTGGTATTGGGGAACACGTGTGACTGATGTGAAAGGGTGGCAGTTGGGGGTTTGTTTGGCAGCGGTTAGGTTTATGTATGACTAAAGGGGTGGTGTTATACTCTCCTAATTTTACCTTTTAAATTAGGAGAGTGGGGGGTAATGTTGGGATAGGATTTGTCCGACCCGGATATCGTCTGGGCTGGGTAAAAATGATGGGTTGGGTTCGTATTTTGGTTATGGACATTGTGGCATGGGGATTCGGCTGGGTTGGGCTCGGGGATGAGAGGCCCAGCTCTCGGTTGATAAGTTCCGCACGGCTTGGGGTGATTAAGGTTTAGTCCTATTAGGAGTCCCTTTCCTGGTTTCGTAGAGGTCAGACATGTGATTAGGAAAGGTTTCTATGGACAACAAGGATAATCCAAATATGGTTTGGATTGGGATACCTCACTCCAATAAGGACTCTGGGGATGACATGCATTATAAATACAAGTCATTAGCTCCTGGATTATGGTACACACTCTTATATCTTACACAGAACTATAATAATTCCAGCATTATTGTTCTCTATTGTTACGCTTTTGGCCTGTTACTTACTCTCACACCGGAGCATCCCCGGACGGCCCAAGCCGTCGCTATTGTTGGGGGTGACTAACGGTTTTGTGGTTGCAGGTGCTCGTGCTTTAGTGATTTTCCACGTGCTTACAAAATCAGGCGTTAACATGGAATATATGGTTACAAAGGAACAAGTCAGTTTTTGAAGGTGAATATGTGTGTTGGAGGGTAATTGCTAATAAAACTATTGTTAGTGCAAGTGAATGATGGGCTACTGCAGATTGTTAAACTTGTTTAAGGTTTGTGAGTGTATGGATATGTAGTTGCAGAAATTTTAGCATAAGTGGTGTAAGCAGGCTATGTGCAACAAAGGGGGTAAATTTTTATCAGTCATACATTGTAGCAAAGAAATTAAATGCATGTTTCCCTCAATTTCTATAAATAAGAATAATGAGTCATGGCTTACTGATACAAGGAAGGGGTTAGGGTTTTTGTGTACTTTGGAGAAGTATTTTTAGTTTTGTTATGATGGTTCTGAGATCATGTGTTGTTGGTGGTTATATGGCAGACGTATGGTTAGTTCCATCTTACGATATTGATGAAGTGGAGGAAGATATATGAAGTTCTAGAGGCTATTATATATTAAGTTAGTGCAGCAGCAGAATAGCAAATGGAACTATTCTTAAAGGAATTGCAAGAAATGAATCAGTGTCATTAACGTGATTACAGCACCAAATGGAACTATTTGAGGTTAGTTTTGTTCTTTCAGTATATAGGACACAAATGTACTAAATCAAGATCCAAGTCTTTTGGATTTTGTTTTTGATTCAGTTAGTAAAATTTTTGATTTAAAAAAAAATTAATATCAGTTATTCTTCCTATTTTAAACTATATAGTTAATTTTAATATTTCAGAATTAATTTTTAATTTCTTAAATAAAAAATCTTAAAATTTAAATTTAAAATAAATTTATTTAATTTTTGATAATAATAAATATTATAATCAGAAATACTTTGTAGTTAGCTTACAAATATTATAGTTGTTTATATTTAAATTAAATAATTTTGTATTAATTTTGAACTTTAATATTTCACAAATTGACACTAAAAATTTAAAATGTATTTTAACTTTGAAATGGACAGAATAATTAATTATTTTTATATATTGGTAATAAAAAAAGAATAAAGGGTCAAATTAGTTCGATGACTTACGTTCCTCCTAATTCATATTTTAAAATTAATTAAGAGAATTATAAGATGTGCAGTATAAAAAATTGAGTGTGTTATTTAATTTTTTTTTAACTAAATCAAAGTTTGACACTATAATTTATGTTTAAAATCAATTTTCATCTTAAATTTTATTTTTAATTAGAGGCACACTAATTAAATTAAATTAATAGAATTATAAGATGTGCAGTATAAAAATTCGGTGTGTTATATTAATTTTTTTTTAACTAAATCAAAGTTTGACACTATAATTTATGTTTACAATCGATTTTCATCTTAAATTTTATTTTTAATTAGAGGCACACTAATTAAAATTTTAGGTAAAAAATAGTATCATAAATTTATCAAATTTCTAATCTCTGCATTTCTTTGAGATTCATTCATTTGTTTAAATATATTTTTATATGCTATTTTTTCCTTTAGAATGAACGATATAAAGACATGAATATTTAGAATACTTTATATGGAATTAATATTTTCACAAGTTAATTTGATATTTTTATAAGTGGGTCTCATTTGATTATATAAAAATATCATATTTGTTAGAGTTTATGCCCTAGAGGCTAATTATTTGATGTAATTGCTTCACATTTTTTATATTATATTTGATTGAATAAATGGATTATTTTATTATGATTTCATTTACTGCGTTATATAAATGTTAACATAATAAGAGCCCTTAGAATAATGATACGAATTATATAGCTTTAAATATGTGACTTGAACATGAGATTATATAATTATAATTAGTATCATTGCTCTTAAATGTCCCTAGTCGAGTATCATTGTTAATGGGACAACAATGATACATTGAGACTAGTATGTGGATTGACTGATGACCAAATCTCATTGGTCATAAATATATGAGATATTTGAGTCAATGCATAGGTACATGTTAGAGAACAATGTACTGGACTGACCCACCATGAGAATTCTACATGGAGCATTATGCAAAGTGTCATAAGAAATTCTTATAGTGACAATGATATAATGATCCTCCGACCTGAAGTCACTATATTATTACACGAGAATTTATGTACTTTGATATCATCAAATGTCACCTTTAATAGGGTGGACAATAAAGGTGATCATTGGGTACATCATGAATCGTGTGAGGAATATGAGTGATCTAGATGGAATTTAACCCTCCTATATATTAGGGGTGATATCCATAGGCCTCTTGATTGAGTAGGACTATGAAATGCATGGCCATGCTCAAATATTGATTTGTTTCTTATAGTCTACTCATTGATCAAGAAAACTCAGATTAAATTATGAAGAGTATGACACATTCCATGCCTCGAGTTTAATCTAGGATATAAGGTTAAAAGGATTAAATTACATAGAAACATTGGTCACAAAAAGGTTGTATCGAATCACCGATCTTATTATTATTTGGGTAGCAGTGATGCATTGCTAGATGCCGCTCACTGTTTATAATTTTATAATATGATTTTAAAATTATTGCCAACATAATAATAACCTATAGGGTCACACACTTAGAACGTAATTAAAAGGAAATTAATTTAAATTGTAAGTATTTTAAATATGTCAATATGATTGATAGTATTTAGAAATTACGAATTTAAATTAATAGGATAATTTGTATATATGTATATTAATTAAGTAAGACTTAATTAAAATATAATATATATAAATTCGGATTTTATTTTTCTATTTATTTTAGGTTTTAGTTAATTCCTATTAACTACTATATATATGATATATCAGTAGTCTAAAAGACACGTAAGGAAAAACTAAAACCCTAGCCGCTTTCAGAAAGAGGCTAGAGAGAAAAATAGGTTAGAAATCCTGATCTTGGTGGCTAGTACCGCAGATCCCTTTCGCTGCAGATCGTGTGACGGTTCGCGGAGCGTTCGTGTGGATACCGTAGAGACGTAGTCGCTGGATTGCGTTGAAGATTCGAAGCCGTTCCAGAATTCCATCGTCTCCTGTCCATCTCGGATAATCGGTAAAATAATCTAAACCTCTGATTAATCTGTTTTCGCTTGGATCCTGTCTTAGGGTTTCGGAAAAATTTTAAATTCCGCTGCTTTCACTGTGTCGAAACCCTAACAATATTAACTTATAAAAATATCAATTCCCTACTTTATAAGATAATAATTTTATTTTTTATATTGTACGTTGACCTAAATTTAAATAATTGTTTGATGTGCTTCTAAGTTATAATTTCCAAGGTCGCACAACAGGGTTAAGTTTGTAAAATTTTCAAATGGAACTTTTTGTGAAATAAAAATAAAAATATATTAGTTTGTTAGTTTACTAACTCTTGAATCATAATTTAGTCTTTTAGTCATTAATTTTCTTACAACTTTTAAAAGTTCGCCGGTAAAAGAACGAATAAATGCGTAGGTAAATTAAGTAATTCAATTGTCCTCTTGTATAAGTAATTCTATTGAACTAGTAACACACACATGAGATTTCTATAATATTGAATATCTTCGAAATTAATTAAAAAATGGTTTATGCAAAATTGTGCTCTCTTCGTTCTAAAATAAGACCATTACTAATTTTTTTGAAATCAACTTAATATATTTTTAAATTCAAAATTAATATGAATTCTTTTAATTTTAACTAATACAATGATTAATATTGAAAAGTATTTAAAATATTTTTTTACTAATTATAAAATTTATTATTTCACAATTTTTAATGAATTGTCTTAGTTTTGAATTGAAAATTAATGTCTTAACTTGATTTTCAAAAGTCAATAATAATCTTATAATTTGAAGCTGAAATAATATTTGATAAAAAAAATTCTTATAATTTGGAATGATCTAATGTCACATTTTTATTTTTAATCTTACTGTATAAGATTTAATTTAGTTTAATATTTTATTTAAGGTAAGTTTTTACTTTAATTAAGTTGAGTATGATAAACACAATGTTTACGGTTTTAATTTTGAAATATTTTTTATCTATACCAAAAATCCCTCAAAGGGAACTCTTAAGTTGTGTTTGATAAAATTGAATAATTAAGATTTGGATGGTTAATACATCTTAATAAATTAGATCACCTGAATGAAATAACATCTGAATCTAAAAAATTATTTGATAACTAAAAAGTAAGTTGCCTCTAAATGAAACTATTTTACCATTTTAAAAGGTAAAATTTTATTTAATAATTTTAAATATTCAATTTAATAAAAAAGAGTGTATAATATTATTGAATGTATTTACATATAAAAAAAAATTACCAAAAAAATTTCATTCAGAGGCACCTCTTAATGATTTGGACTTAATTTTATTTCTTACCGATTAATAGGTATTAAGAGGTAGACAAAATTTTAACAAACAATTTTTGCCTCTTACTGATTCTGACGTGGGTTCATTAAGAGATATTAAGACTTAAACAAACACAACCTTAATAATTTTAATAAGAGTCTTGCACTTTTTAATTATTTTTATGCATAATAAAAGTTTAGTGAAATAGATATATAAAATATAAACAAAACATTGTTTTAAAAAATATTAAAATCAAAATATATTTGCATCTCAAATCATCGTTACAAAAATTATAATTAATACGCTCTAAAATATAGGCTTAAATTTAACTTTTTAATGTCAATTTGAGATATTTTATAATTCAAATTATATCTTCTAATCAGTCCCACTATTCATTAATTCTCTATCTCGACCTCTATTTTCATACTCTGCTTTTAAGAAAAACTTGGTTATAATGTATTTATTAGAGAAGGAGAGAAGAAAACCAAAGTTTGTTTAATTTAATTTAGTTGTTAACTCTATTTTAATTTGATATAATTATTGCTTTTTCTTAATAAATTTATTTTTTTGACACATGTATATTGATGAAATATATGTATTAAAAAGAAAAAATAAATTAAATAATTAAAATTCACGAGTCACAAAATTAATACAGTTATAGCAAATTTATAACTGAAAGTTCAATCTCAATTTTCTTTTAAAAAATATATTAGAAAATTTATAATGTCATTTTTTTATATAAAAGATAACATGTAACTGGTATTTATTTATTAATCTTAGTAGTTAGATTTTAAAATAATACAAAAAATATTTTGGGTATTAATAATAAATTAATTAAAAATGAGAAAAATAAGGTTATAGATCAAATATGGTGGTTATATGTTGAAGAGGACATTTTTTTTCCTTTGCACAACGCGTCTAACCATCAAATATGCCACTCACTTACTTTTGGGCAAGTGAATTACACTTAACAGTTGAATGACAAAGAGAAATTTTGCAACTTTTTTAAACCATAGGTTATAAAATTATAATTTTTTGATTATAGGTGGCGAAGTACAAAAAGCATATAAATTATAAGTGATAAATTATATTTTATCCTTATTATTAAGCAAACTTAATTTATTTCACACATGAACAGAGCTAGATTATCTAGATATTAAGAAAGCTACATAAATATCTATATAATAAAACACAATCCATTTTAAATTCAAAATTTGACAAAGCACAATAACAGTTAAGATCTTTTAATTTTAATCTAATGGTTCACATTTCATCTCACACACACAATTTCCCCCCAAATCAACACTCAATTTCACACTCATTCATTCAAATTTGAATTCAAAATAATAATAAAATCTCACACACACACAAATTCCACCCAAATTAACACTTCATTTCACACCATTAATTTAAATTTGAATTCAAAATAATAATAATAATAATAATAATAATAATAATAATAATATAACAACAACAACAATAATAATAATAATAATAATAATAATAATAACAACAACAACAACAACAATAATAATAATAATAACAATAACAATAACAATAACAATAATAATAATAATAATAACCACAACAACAACAAAAACAAAAATAACAATAACAATAATTATTGTGGTGGTGTTGTGAATTATAATAATTGTTATGTATGATTGCAAGTTATTTTAGGTTGTAAAGCGTCTTTAAATAATGTAGTATTTTTTGAATTTTAATCTAATTTTTCGTTACATCATATCGTGCCTTCAGACATAGACAATTACTAATGTATCTATATTATAGAACGACTTTCTGGAGGCACTGATGTCGTAGGTGTAATCATGTCAAATTATTTTTATCTTTTATCCTTATAAGTGTAGTTATATTACTATTTTATTTTTTTTATATTAATTTTTTAATTTTCTTATTTCTTCTTTTAAATTTTAAATTTTATTTATTTATCTCATATAATTTATACACGTAATATCTGCCATCATGTGCAAGTTGAATTTTATGGCAAGACATTGGTTTATCTGTTTCAGTTGCATGAGGAAAATTCTATCCTTTCACATCAAACAATCAAGATCAAAAGTAAGTTCAAGAGGATAAATTATTGGGTGATTTGGGAGAAAATAAATAATATATTCTTCTCTTTTATATAATAATAAAATTTATAAATAATAGAGTTCTTATAAATTTTATTATTATATAAGAGAAAAATCATATTATTTATTTACTCTTGAGATATTAAATAATTTTTTTGTTAAATAATGTGCATAATATATCTAACCATCAAATATGTCACTCGCTTACTTTTGGGAGAGTGAACTACACTCGCCATAAAGTTAGATGGAAAAAAAAAATTACAACTTTTTTAAATCACATATAGTAAAATGTAATTTTTTAACTACGAGTGGTGAAGTGCAAAAATATATAAATCATAAGTGATAAATTATATTTTAACCTTATTTTTAATAAAATTTAATTTATTTCACACAAGAATGGAGCTAGATTATCTAGATATTAAGAAAGCTACATAAATATGTATCTATATTATAAAACGGCTCTTTGGAGTTATTGATGTTGTTGGTGTAATTATGTTAAATTATTTTTTTTCCTTTTATCCCTATAAATTTAGTTATCTTATTATTTTATTTTTTTAAATTAACTTTTGTATTTTTTTATTTAATTTTTCAAAATTTAAAAAAAATTATTTATTTCACATAATTTATAGACGCAGCGGCTATCACCAATTGCTAGTTAAATTTTATGGGAAGACATTGGTAGACAGAATAGAGAAACCGACAAAACTACGGATTTCTCAATAGCCTTATCCTTTTATATGTGGTGTCAGTTGCATGAGGAAATTTCTATCCTTCACGGCAATCAATCGAGATCAAAAGAATTACCATCAGACTAATCTAGCTTGAGAATCGATTTCCACCAAGTTTTTATTTTGTTTTTTCTTTACGTTTTTTTATGACCTCAGTTCTATTTATACATTGAACAATTTGAGCACCAGTTGTCTAGACCATTATTCTATCTATGGCTTGGATTTGGATAGCCCTTGTAGCAACTGTACTTGCTTACCTTCTCCAAGCATGGTTGAACAAGAACCCGCAAGGAAAATTACCACCAAGTCCAAAAGGCCTACCCATTTTGGGACACCTTCATATGTTAGGTAAAAACCCTCACCAAGATTTACAAAAACTAGCCAAAAAACATGGGCCTATAATGTACATGCGCTTTGGATTTGTTCCAAACATCATCGTCTCATCCCCACAAGCAGCTGAGTACTTTCTTAAGACCTACGATCTTAATTTCGCTAGTAGGCCGCCTCTTGAAGCTGCTAAATACATCTCTTATGATCAAAGAAGCTTGGCATTTGGAGCATACAGTCCTTATTGGCGCAACATGCGTAAATTATGCACCTTAGAGTTGCTTAGTAGCCTCAAAATCAGTTCATTTGAAGCCATGAGGAAGGAAGAGCTTGGACTATTGGTGGATTTTATTGAACATGCAGCTCGCGAACGCGTGGCTGTTGATCTTAGCGGTAAAGTTTCGTCCATGAGTGCAGATATTAGTTGCAGGATGGTGTTTGGGAAGAAATATGAGGATAAGGAAATCGATGAGCGCGGATTCAAAGCTGTTATTAAAGAGGGGATGCAGTTAGCGGCTATTCCTAACCTTGGCGATTTTTTCCCTTATCTTGGTGTGCTAGATCTTCAGGGACTGACTAGGAGAATGAAGGCTCTTGCTAAGGTATTTGATGCATTTTTAGAGAAGATTCTGGATGAACATGAACAGCCAAAGGACTGCAGGCAAAACAAGGATTTTGTTGATACCATGTTGGGGATCATGGAATCTGGAGAAGCAGAATTTGAGTTTGATCGCACCCACGTCAAGGCTACTTTATTGGTAAATTGCTAAATTTCTATGAAATTACTGTAGGCTGGATGCTCAAACCTAATACTCCCTCTGTCCCGGAAAATAGTACCATTTTCTTTGTAAATATAACTGTACTCTTTCTTTGGGACATATACTTCAGTCAGTTAAATTTTTCGGCAGATTATAAATCTCTAGGAAATAGAAGTTATTGGATAGGCTGAAAATAAATCCCAAATGTAAGCTAGAAGTAGAAAAGGTAAGGAGAAAACTAAAAGAGAGAAAAGAAATTAAATAGTTAAATAATAAAAATTTAAGACTAAAATAAATTTATAGAAAAGAGTGGAGCTATGTAAATGAAAAATACACTTGAGAAAACAAATATGAAAAAAAATGGGAGGGAAAAGAAAGAAAAAATGGGGAGAGACAGAATCTGAGGGAAAAGAAAGAAGAAAATGGGGAGAGACAGAATCTAGTACTTACATAATTTATCTTTATCAAGAAAATTAACCATTTGTACAATGATCTAGTGCTTTCGAATTTGGCCATTGATTTATATCCCTAGATATAATTGTATACGAAAATTTTATTTGCAGGACATGCTTGCGGCTGCAATGGATACTTCGGCAACAGCAATAGAATGGACAATGTCGGAGCTTCTAAGACATCCGCAAGTCATGAAAAAAGTCCAGAAAGAGTTGGAACTAGTGGTTGGTATGGACAGGATGGTGGAAGAATCAGATTTGGTGAGCTTGAAATACATGGACATGGTTATAAAAGAAGCCTTCAGGCTGCATCCAGTGGCACCATTATTAATCCCTCATGAGTCCATAGAGGACTGCACTATAGACGGCTTTTTTATACCTAAAAAGTCCCGAATCATGGTTAATGTATGGGCAATTGGCAGAGACCCTAAGGTATGGACTGACGCAGAAAAGTTCCTCCCAGAGAGGTTTGCCGGGAGTACTATAGACTTGCGAGGACGTGATTTT
The DNA here is from genome assembly GCA_947179155.2 of Hedera helix. NCBI lineage: Eukaryota > Viridiplantae > Streptophyta > Magnoliopsida > Apiales > Araliaceae > Hedera > Hedera helix. The sequence goes on from OX359270.1 coordinate 32,414,531, forward strand.
GAACTTCTTCCATTTGGCTCTGGAAGAAGAGGGTGCCCCGGGATGCAGCTGGGGCTCATCATTGTTAACTTGGTGGTGTCACAATTGGTGCATTGTTTTGATTGGGAGCTTCCTAATGGAATGCAGCCATCAGAATTAGACATGACCGAGGAGTTTGGGCTTGTTGTTACAAGGGCTAATCACCTAAAGGCCATTCCTTCCAGTCGCCTTAACAAAAAATGAAGTTTCTATATAGGAAATCTTTTGTTAAATATTATGTTTAACTTGAGTGATTTTGGACTTCTTATGCTTTTATATTTTCAATTCTCAAACTGGTATTGGTAAGAAGCAATCAATTTATATATATATATTTGTTGTTGCAGCCCAAGACTATGACAAGTTGACAATCATATTATTTAGGAATATCACAAGTTCTGATAAATTGTTCAAGGTCACTCTTGAAAGTTCAGAGAGTAAAGAATTTGGATGAAGGGGTTTTAAACTATTGATTCTAGAATTAGTAGATCTGTAAAATCTATCGTTTGGCAGAATTTTTAAAAAAATAATTTTTAGTAATTTTGAAGTAATTGTTTGAGAATATTCATTCTTGCACAAATGGATTTTCCGTCTCCTCCTTATGTCTCATTTGTTTAAATTAATCGGCCAATGTACATCGCGATTTTCAAAATCCTCATTCATGCCATTTATAATTTGAAAATATACTTATAGGGGAGAAAGTAAGCATCTTTAAGTATTCCACTTCCGCAAGATATAGCATTTCACTACAGGAGACAACAATATTCTCCAAAAAGGCTCCGGTAAAATTTTCAATATCAATTACTTAACATTGGTTTAACCTAAGAAAAAAAATAGTTAAACCTAAGAAATACCTTGAACATTGGTTTGGTGATCTTTATCATTTGCAGAGTCAAAGATAGTTACAATTTAGCCTGCATGCTGTTGCAAAATCCAACTTAAAATCAACTTTTTATCAACCCACTAAAGCACAGAAGTCAGGAACTCCAGCAAAATGAATAGCAGCCAGGCAGCGTGATGGTGCACTGAAGTTGTACCAGTACAGTCTGAATTCTATAATCCAATATCAGAGGGATTGCCCAAATCGTAGCCTATTAACATGTACACTTAAACATGACCCCCAGCTCAAAGGTGCTCTAGCCTCCGAGAAAAATAGAATTAAGAAGTGCATTCTAGTTCATCTTCTTGTGAAGATACCAAAATATGTCCCTTGTAAGCCACCAATAGTTCCTCAGTATTACCTGGGAACCTTGATATGAACTTATCCAAGAATTCATCCTCAGGTAAACGCAATTCCTGAGGGAAACTTGGCAGCCTCTTTGACTTCATTATCTCTAAAACTCTGTACCGAGGAATCACTCTATCCTCGATGTTATACATCAAACACGAAAGTTGACGCACTATTGTAGCCTTTTCAAAATTGATAGTGTTCAGGAAGAACTCAAGCCCAGACTTCAACTTTTCCCCTGATGTCCTAAATATCACCGGATTCCTCCTAAACATTTCCCTGCATTCAACCTTAGAAAACCCAAAATTTCGAAACACTTCAAACTTTCTCATTAATGTATCATCTTTCATGCAACTAACAGTATGAAGTGCATGAACCAACATCCTAGAATCCCTCGAAAAGCCTAGGCTGCCTCTTCAAGAGCATTGACAGCTGAGAGTCTGAGACCCTACAATCCCACATTCCACCAAATAAGACACATTTGACGTTAATCTAGTTTCAGGGTTCAAATTGGAAACCAAATAACAAGTCTTGATTGTTATGATGGTAAGGTTTTAAGCCCAGAAAACCCAATGTTGGTATTTATTTTATTATTTTAATAATAAAATTTAATTTCTTTTTACATAATTAAATGTGTCATAATTTTTATCTATAATTATACATTTTATAATTTATGTATATCTTTGAGTGTCATATATGGAAGACATAAATTATATGTTATGTATAATTAAAGAAATTATATTGTTCTCAATCTTAGATGGAGGTATGGAGATGGACATACCTTTCTAGTAGATTGTAATACACTTGATTGGATGACTTGTATTAGCCATGTAAAATAGAGACTTTAGTATAATGTATTGGTGTGTTTTTGAAATAAGAACTAGATCGTTACAAATGAAAAATATTTATTAAATATTGTTATTATAAATAATTTTTTAATTACTATTAATGTGCAATTACTCTTAATCCTGAGAAAATAATAAACTTAATTTTATAATGTGTGTCACTTTAATCTATTAAAAAATGAGATTTTTAATACAATCAATATCTCAATATGTTGGGTGATATATGTTATGAAATTATGGATATGTATTTTTCAAGATAAAATTCTACAATTAAATTATAATATCACTTTGAGATAATTTATTGGTTGACCACTAGAATCTTGGCCAAATGTTTTAGTAATTCAAATTATTAAAGTATTAATTTAATTTATTAGATTAATAAGTGATTAAAAGTTTATAAATTATGTACTCAAAGATATAAGCAATAAACGTAGTGGCTTAACAGTTTTATTCTTACACACATTTATGGATATTGATGTAGAAAAATATTTTTACAAGATATTAATAGTGGAAGAATTTAATTAATTAATTAAAATTTTATTAATTCTAGAGTATAGTTTTAACTATTTAGTGAAATTAATTATAATTAATATAATTTTAATCGATTAAAAAATTAATTAAAAATTTGTTTTATATTGGAGATAGAATTATAAATCCTACTTATCTCCGCTCTATTCTTTATTAAGATATAACAAAAGGTGAAGTACGGAGAGGTGTAACCCACCATCAATTGTGGGTTCACAACTTCTTTATTATCTGATGAGTCTGACATTAGCCAGCAGGATAGATGTGCAGTCTAAAAGAATCGGGTATGATGAGTTTTATATCGATTAGTGAGAATTATCTTAGGTGTTATATATATAAATTTGTAAAAAAAAAAGTAAAAATTAATTTTTGAGGTAAAGTTAGGCAGTTTTATATCACCATCCTTTTGTACTGGTTTAATTTATTCAACTTTTGACCGTCGGAGAGTCTTTAGCCATTGTAAGATCAGAACTTTGGCCCATTTCCTGACTATGGTTGTTGATACAATTAATGTCTCTTAGTTTGTATTAAAATATGACAAAATTCATTTCTTGTGAGCAAATAGGTTTTTGGGGACAGATTTGATTGCTTTGTCAGTAATTTTGAGAAATCATTTCGTAGCATGCAACTTGATGACACTGAGATTGGTCACTTAATCTTCACAAAACAATGGAGGAGAGTATTGGATTTTTGCTATAAAAAATTATATTTATTTATTTATTTAATATTTATTAATATTGAACATTTATTTATTAATAAAAATATATTATTAGCCTTCATTAAATAATTATTTTTTTATTTATATAAACATTCAAATTTATACATATTATGATTTATGTGTATAAATAAGTATTATACACAGAAGATATAAATTATATGTAATATATATATAAATAAAGATATAATGGTTTATAATCTATGATAATTTAGAGATATTATCATGTAGGTTATAGTCCTTTAATAGAGATAACTTATCTTGATCATGGAAATTGAACTTCTAATTAAAGAACTAATATATTAAAGGTGTGCATTAAACGGATCATGTGATAATATTTTATTTATAAAATATTTTCACATAAATACTTATTTGTGAATGTTTCTTAATTTTGAAATAATAATAGACTTAATATTGTTATATATATTAATTTAATATTTCAACGAGTGAAATTACATTGTGTTAATTAATACCTCGGAATGTTAATTAATATTAGAAATATTATTATTGTCAAAACATTTATAAGATTTTTCATAAGATAATTTATTATTGATCATAGAATCTTGGTCAAATATTTTAATATTTATTATTAAAATGATTGATTTAATTGTTAAATTAATTTATGATCAAATGAAGATAAATTATGAACTTATGAAATTAGTTTAAATATATTGGGATTATATTTAATTCTAAAATATTTAAATACATCTATAGAGGAAATATTTATAGTTTATTAATAAAGGGTTTATTTTAATTAATTAATTTTTGGACTGAAGTATAATTATAATTATTTAGTGAAATTAATTATAATTAATATTTATTTAGTATATTATTATCTAATAATAATATATAAATAAGTATTAGAGTCAGAATATAAATCTATGAAGATCCCCGCCCTACCCTAATATGAATCAGTTTTATTGGTAAACAGGTTTATATTTCAAATCAGAATAAAAACCAAATAATGTATACTCTCTCTCTTAAGAAAAACATGCAAAAAAAAATTTTTATTTTGGAGACCACATTCCAGATTCAGAATAAAGTCATAAGAAAGAAGATCTTGAGGATACTAGAGATTATTCGAAGATTTAAGTGTGTTAATCTAACCAATCACTAGGTAACAATTCGTATTTTAGATACATAATATATATATATATATATATATATATATATATATATATATATTATTGTTTTATATAAAATTATAAAAATAATTATGTTTTATTAAATTTTTAAAATTATTTTTCGGAGATTTTTTCAAGAAAAAGTGCCTTACAAATTTACATAAAGAGAATTATTGCTCAGATCTGACTTCAACCAAGTCTCCAGCTGATAGAAAAGGGGATTTCACATGCCATTATGGTGTGAAATAACACACGGTATCAAATTTAAACAAATGACACGGATGTTCATTGTGGTTGTAGGAGTCCAAAAAAAGAAAGAATTATATTAAAATAAGAGGGGAAAGAATGTTCTGTTGTGTTAGTAGGGAGGAAAAAAAATAAAAATTGACGGAGGGAGGAGGTAAAAGAAATGAATATGGTAAAAACTGGTAAAATGCAATAACCCTAGTAAATTCGGATACACAAGTTTGTATACATAATATTTAAATATAAAATTAAATATTATATCTTTTTTAATTATTAAAAAATAAGTAATGGCACAAATTTCAATATCATATCCTATTTTTTAATAATTATAATAAATATAATATTTAAATATTGTGCACTTATACTTATTCAATCCGAATAAAGATTAGATCAAAAAATATCTTAAATAATATGATATTATTATATTAGTTAAGTTTATATACGTGATCAAGCATATCATAAAATATCATTAAAATATATAATTTCATATCATGCGAAACCAAAATTTTAAATCTCTTAACATTACCCATTTATTATACGCCATTTAGGATCCTATCAGGATGACTCTTTATTTTAGAAGACGAGCACAATATTAAAACTTATATTAAACACCATTTAGGATCCTAGGATAACTCTTTATTTTGGCATATTAGCATCATCTATCTAACTTAAAGTTAAACTTTTTAACAGTATTCAAATTAACATCAGTATTATATAAAGTTTATTACACTAAATAAATAAAGTTCGAGTTATACAATATATTACAGAAGAATATTTTCAATTCTTGTTGTGAGTTTGTAAAAATTAATATAAATATATAGGAAATTAATAAAAAAATAGATATTTTTTTAATTCCCATCACAAATCATTTCGGATAAAGTTTAAAATATTTATTTTAAATACAATTTATAATCCTAGGATGACTCTTTAACGTTTATTTTAGTTGAAGCTTTATTTATCTTCATATCATCATATGTATGTCTAGTAGTAAAAGTCTCTCCTTCTCTTGTTTACCCTTCTACAAAAAAGAAAAAAAAAATTATAAACTTCCTCCTAATTTTTCTCTTATACCCTTTCTCGAGTTTCCTATTCCTCAATAATTATATTCCTTTTGTCTTTCAAAAATTGATTTAATTTAACTTTTTAAATTAAATTGCCCATTTTTATAATCAAAATTTATACTATTTTCTTTTAAATATAGTATAAGAATATAACTATAAAAAACTATATTGAATTTATTATTACTTTTAATTTTTATAGTTTAAAAATATAAATAAGTATGCTTAATTTTTAATTATAAAATTGGTCAATTTGATCAAAATAGTCGATCTAAGCCCGAGAGATTAGAGAAGTATTTATCTATCAATTTTTTTTTGTAAAATTATTAATTAGCATGATAATAAATTTTGGTAATTGATATTTTTATACTATTTTTTAATATTTTTACACAGTGGACCCCACATGTATAGCCTATATATCTATAACGATATTTTTTTATGAGTTCTACGAAAATATTAAAAAATAATATAAAAATATTAGTTTCCTAAATTTTATATTTTTTCTCTCTCCGTAGTCCGCCCACGCATTAATTGACAATTGAATTTTAACTTTCTTACATATAAAATGATTTTTAAAAAAATAATTTAAAACGGACATTTTAGTAAATTAGAACTAAGATTATCATAACAGTGAGAACTTATCATTGATTGGACGTTGCACAAACACAGAAAATATACCGGGTGCACGCTATCTCTTGCCCCCAAAATTTGGCCGTTGTCGTATTTTCAACGCGAACACAAATTTTCGGTCTGCTTTTCCCTCGTACCATGGATACCCCGCAACCCCTACACACGCAAAACGACGCCACACCCACAGCCGCCGCCTCCGACGACTCCAATCCGATGACGGAAGTTCCTCCGGAATCAAATGGTGGAAATTCCACCAAGACGACGATTAAGAAAAAGAAGAATAAGAATCAGAAGAAAAAATCCCTAATTATAGAGGTGTCCGATCAACAAGGATCATCGAATTCCTTTTCATCATCATCATCTTGGGCGACGTCGCATTCATCACAGAGAGGTGGCTTTTATGTTTCCAACAAAAATCGAAACCCTAAAAGGGCTTTGATTGGTTCAATCCGGCAAAAGGAAAGTGACGTCGCTGAGGCCCTCGCACTTCCTCTGGGAATGTCCATTGCCGCTGTTCTTTATCAGGTTTTTTTTTTTCTCTTCATATACACATACACTGTACTCTTGAGTTGAGTATTTTTCCAATTTTGGTGATTGTATTGGTATCTGTTTTGGGTATAAAAATATGTTCTTTTGTTGTTTAGAATAGAATATGGTAGTACTAACAATACAATTTAGCCCTCTTTGTTTAGAAACTAGAAAAGTTGTTAATTTATTAGATTGCCAAAAGTTTTAGTTTTAATTTGATTGTATTCCAAATTCAAACCTGGGAACCTCCTTTAGTTACTAACTTTTGTGTCATAGGCGTCCAAATTATATTCAATGTCGCCAACTTGTTACGAGACAAAGTCTGAGAAAGGGGATTATTAGCTTTGTTTTTCGTCAACACTTGATTAGTAAACTGATTCATAGATAAAATGAAATAAATACAAGACTTAATTATTCAAATTAAATGTTGGAAAGTAAGAGAAATAAAAAAAACTCATTCTCTAACGCCGAGATGATAAATGTAGGGAAGCTAAGATATATTCAGGGTTTGTAGGAAACTCCCGAATTGTATGTATTGCATGTTTTTTCCGCCTAGTTTTGGGGGCTTTCTTTGAGCTCTTCTTGTAAAATGATGTTAGGGTTTCCTATGTGGAGCTTAGCTGTGGAGTTCATAGATTCTATCTTGATTGGCTTGCTACTTGAGTTTAGTTTAGTTTGTATGCATTTGAATTGCAATGCTCTAAGGTATCTAGATATTTAGGCAATTAAACGTAGGCACGTAGCTTTAGTGGGCAACTGGAATTTGACAGGCTATAGGAATGGGGTATTAACAAATTAGATGGGTGGCTGAATTGTGGAAATGCATCAGAGGCTTTGGGCATATGTCGGTATTTTATTCTGAACATAGTTACCTTTTGCATAATCTTGTTTTTGTATGTCTCTTTTAAAGTAAGTTTCGACATATGCTCCTCTTGACAATATACTTCCTAATAAGTAACAACCCTCACGAGTATTTGATAATACTATGACTTATTTGATAATACATTATCTCGTGGATGTGGATATTAGGTCCTGGAAATAAAAGATGCAGCTAGGGATCCAATGTCTGTGGATCATCTTTCTAAGGTAATTACTATATCCTTCTTCATAGAACCATCTGTTGTCAAAATTTGCATCTTATAAATGAATCGGTGCAGTAAAAAATTATGAGCCTTCATCAATGTATATCTTGGTCTGGTATAACCATTAGCACAATATGATTGTTCTATATTTGAATGGATGCTGCACATTTACTTCATGTGTAGACTGCTGTGAGTTAAAGATGACTGAGAGTCTGATATCTCTTGGCTGGTAATGTATTCAACTGTGGATTGGATTTTTGATGAAACATTTGGAGCATAGAGAGGTGAAGCCCACCACCAATTGTGGGTGGTTCACAACTTTGCTATCATCCTTTTACAAATAATTCCCATTTCATTTAATTTATCCAAGTTGGAGACCTTATTGTTGGATTTATTTGCTTGTAGATCTGCACGTTGGCTGTTGGAGAGTCTTTGGCCAATGTAAGATCAGAACTTTGGCCCATTTACTGACTATGGTTGTTGATGCAATTAATGATTAATGTCTCTTAGTTTGTTTTAAAATCTGATGAATTTCAATTTTTTGGTTTCTAATTTTGTGTGTGCAAATAGGTTTTTGGGGACAAATTTGATTGCTTTGTCAGTAATTTTGAAAAATCATTTCGTAGCACCTTGATGACACTGAGATTGGTCAATGAATCTACACAAAACAATGCAGGAGAGTGCATTACAAATTATTGCTCAGATCTGACTTCAACCATGTCTCCTGACAGAGAAGAGGATTCTACATGCCATTCTGCTGTGAAAAATTATCAGTCAGAAGCAACTTTGCACACCATCAGCAATCATAAACAACTGAGTACTTTTGAGGAGAATGAAGTGCACATGCAGCCAGATCCGATGAATCGTCAACTCAGCCTGCATGGTAGTCAAATAAACCAGCAATTGGCTTGTGTTCCTCCAAATACACTGCCTTGTGTAAGGAATGGATCCGTGCTTAGCACTCTTGAAAGATCAGTCGTGGAGCAAGCTCGTTCTAACGATCTCAAGACATTTGAGATTGGTCTTATCATGAAAAGGATGCAACTAAAAGAAGCACAGCTGGCTCTCAGCTCTGATTCAAATTTATTGGAGAAGTTTAAATTATCAATGGGTATATCCAAAGCATCCTTTAGGGCTGAAAAATTCAAAAATGAATTAGAAGATACTAGACATGCTGAGCTGCTGAAAACATGCATAGACTGTCTCGTTGCTGGTCTGCTTATCATGTCTGTCTGCCTTGCGTATGGAACTTATATTTATTCTCACCAAAGGATTACTGAAGCTACTGCATCTTGCACACCTACTGTGGTAAGGCCCTTCCTTCTGGCTTTGATTTATCAGTTATTTCTAGGTATGCTACAAAAATATTTGTCACTTCCATCGTTAACCCCTATGACCTATCCATCTCAATTGCAATTCAAACTTGGGTTTAATTTGGAACTAAATAAATATCTTGGAATCAATATGTTAACTTAGAACTTAAAAGTTGATCAATGTCATCTTGAGGGTTCAATATGGTACTTGGAACAAAAATAATAATGGAAAATGTCACTTTGTGTGGTACACTGTACCGTAGGGGTAGGTTTTTTCAAATTGCTTAGTTGGTATGAAATACGTTTTCAGAACTTGGTAGGCATAGCTTTTTTAAATGTTATAGTCATAGTTGTCAAATCGTGAATCGTATCATGTATTAAAAACCCTTATATCATATTTCATGCATTGTATCGTGAATTGTATGGTTTGATATTGGAAACGAAATGAAAAATGTGATAATATATTTTTAAACATATAAAACACAATTTATTGGGCAATTAAGCATATTATCTTGACTATACAAAGTAGTTAAGTAAATATCATAGTAACTTAAAAACCAATTTTAAAGTTAAATGGCCAAAATACTCTAAATTGAATTATTAGATATTATTTTAGTAGTGTTAATAAAGTAACAAGAGAAATCAAAAATTTAGATTCACCTTTGAACTATAAAAGAAATAAGCCAAAACTAATAATTTTCCAATTTTACTTTGCATGTTTTACTTACTACACCACTGAACTTTTAATTTTTGAAATTACGACATTAAACTAATTAAAATAATGAAATTGGGTCACTCCGTCAAATGAATAGGACGAAAGTTATCTTTTTTCCTACGTGACATTTTTTTATTAATTTAGAAATGACATGGAAAAGCCACATGGCTTGTCTTGCCTTTTTTATTATTTCGAAAATGACGTGGCATTCATTGCTTAAAAAATAATTATTTTTTAAAGCCACTTATTTATATATTTTAAATTTAATTTTTTCAATATAATTACTTTTTCATTACTATTCAATTAATTTTACTCATAATTCATTTTAAAACTAATCTTCTATCCATCTTTCTTTATCTGATGACTATGGCTGACCGTATTCCACCATCACCGCTTGTTCCACACTCCGCCCCGCCATGTGCCGCCACCCACACCACCTAAGCCACCATCCATATCGTCGCTACCATCTTTCACAAATATGTTTAGCTCTTCCATTACCGACAACAACTTTCTCTTCCATTTCCCTAAATCGCAAACACCATGCTGCTGTCTTAAACCTTGGATTACACAACCACCACAACACTTATAACAAAAATCTCAACCCCATATAATAAAACCCTAAAAGTCACAAAATGTACAAATCTATGTATCAGTTTTTTATTTCCTTTTTCTTATTCAGATCTGAAATATTGTTGTAATATTTGTGGAAAAAATTCAAAGAAAAGAGAACAAGGTGGAGGAACGAGGGACAGGGGATTGAGGAAAGGGAGGACAAGGGAAAGAGGGAGAGGGATGGGGAATAGGGGACGGGGGATGCAGAAGAACAGGGAGGAGGAAAGGGGAAGAGGGGAAAGTGAGAAAGAGTAACGGGTGGGTCTTCTTCTTCTTCTTTTTTTTTCTTCTTTCTAACTATAAATTATAACACTATTTGCTCCATTCAATTGAGAATTTGGTACCATTTCGTAACTCATTAAAGGATAAATAAAAAATACAAAAAGTAAGATAACACATGCATTACTTAAAAAATTGTTATTTTGTTTTAAATTTTATATTGTAATTTTCAAGTTTATTTTAATTTTATTTGTATTTTTTATTTTATTTTTATTGTATTTTTGAAATTTTATTATTTTGCTTTAGATTCTTTTAAATAATTTTAGTTTTATGTATTTTATTTTAAATTAATAACATAATAATATAAAAAAAACATATCATTTTCGAAATAATAAAAAAGCAGCACAAGCTACGTGACTTTTTCACGTCATTTTTGAATTAATAGAAAATGTCATGTAGGAAAAAAAATAACTTTCGTCCAATTCATTTGACGGAATGGCCCAATTTCATTATTTTAATTAGTTTAGTGCGATAATTTCAAAAATTAAAAGTTCAGTGGTGTAATACGTAAAACGTGCCAAGTATAATGGGGAAATCATTAGTTTTGCCAAAAATAATAGAATAATTCAAATTAACAAGTGAATATTTATGTTTCTACTTCTGGAAAGTGACGTGAGAAAAATAGACATTCTATAGAAAAAGATATGAAACTCTAAAAAGTGTTTAAATGCTCATCAAGCGATATAGAATAGGTTAACGCTAAAAAACATCTTCATTTGAAATGGTAGAAGGGTTAAAAGTTTTGCATTTACCCTTTCTACATTAAAAATATAAAAATCAAGTTTGTTGCAATTTTAAAAAGTAACGTGCATTGTATTGTTTTGTATAATAAGTATTGTATTGTAACTGGACAATATGATACGGTCATTGTCCTGCGATACGTATCGAATTGTCTCTGTGTTGTATTGTGATGTGTGTCACGTATCATACGATTTTGATTACTACTTATAGTTAAAACTAGCTAAGATATAGTTAAGACTGGTTGAGTTTTTTCTGAGTTAAGTGTTGCAACATGCATTTTCAAGAAGCAAATGTCATGTTATTGCTTATTAAATGTGCACAAGGTGCATTTTGATACATTAGTTAGTATTTCCTTGAATGTTCTTGTATGTTTCTAATAAATATGTCATAACTATGCTTATTAATATTATAGATACTTTATAGGATTATTATAGATTGTCGACTAGCCGTCCATTAGATTTAATTTTAGCCATTGTTTGTATGGCCCAAGGGCTATATAAGAGGATGTTCCTCATTTATATTATGTAAATTTTAAAACAAAGTTGTAATCATACTTGTGTAATCAAAAATTTAAGTAAATAAGCCAAATTTTGTGTTTTGAGTGTACCATATTTTGGAATGTTTGTACCACAGAGTTCACTGCCATGTTAGTGTTGTCGAGTAACAATGGTTGATCTTAGATTGGTGTGTTTCAAATTGCATGGGACATCCACGAGTTGCACTAGTGAATAGCGGTGCAATTGCCCTGACATACATGTAGGAAATGCAAAGATACAAATCATGATTGTTCCTAATTTTTAATATGGTGGTCTCAGCCTCTTAGCTTGAATAGTTTAAAATAAATATTTTACTGCAAAATTGTTAAAAACATGTGTATCCTTGTATATAAATTGAATTAAAAAAAAAAAAAACACAATATTTAGTTGCTATCATTATCTTTTGAATTATTAGTGGACCATTCTTCTTTGTTTTGTATGTCTTGTTTGGTTGTGCATCTATTTTGTTGCTTGAGAATGTTTTCTGACATTCTGATGGTGATTCAGGAGTCGAAGTCTTGGTGGATCCCTAAGCCCATGGCATCTATCAATTCAGTATTGCAGATTCTGAGGTGTCAGGTTCAAGTTGTAACCCGTTTGGTGTTTGGTGTGCTAATGATCCTGTCAATCGCCTATTTGCTTGTGCAACGTTCATCAACTTCAAAGCAAACAATGCCAATTACCTTCATCCTTCTGTTGTTAGGAGTTGGATGTGGTTTTGCAGGAAAAGTTTGCATTGATACATTGGGAGGCAGCGGATATCATTGGCTCTTTTATTGGGAGGCTCTATGCTCATTGCATTTCTTCTCAAATATTTGTACCCCTGCATTGTTTATTATACTTAATGGCCCCATCACCGTGACTGAAGTGACTGAAAGGTCAAAAAGCTGGAGACTTTTTCCATTTTGGATCAGGCGAATTCTGTTCTATGGTACCGCTCTTCTATTTCTGCCTCTATTGTGCGGTTTCATGCCATTCGCCGGCCCGAGTGAATGGAGAGACCACTTCTCGTTGCTGATCTTTGATCTTCCGCCACTGAAAGTTGACTGATACTGGATGATAGATGCGGAGTCTTGCATCAATTGAAAGTTATTTTTGTTTCCGAGTTCTCTGTTGTAAATTAGTCTGTATCTTCAACCAAGCTTGAGCAAGTTTGTTATCATTTTGCTTGTCCTGTTAGTCTTCTATATTGTAACTTTTAAGTTATAAGTCGGCCAGGTACTAGGGTTAAATTAAAGTGTTTAGTAGTAAATTTCTGTGTGTATTTTTCTCATCTTTCATTTTTGTATTATTTTTTTTTAAAAAAAATCTTGCTAGCAATTGTCTATATTCAGTTCATGTTTAAACTGAAATGAGAACAAATGGAATCCCCGTGTCAATTCTCTCAAGATCTTTGGCATTGAAGACGAAACTGGAAGATCTTCCTTACTCTGCCAAAGTGAAAGATCTTATTGTTGACAAACAAATGGAATCCCCGTGTCAATTCTCTCAAGTGTCATGCGTTGAAGACCAAACTGTTTAATGCTTCGCTACCAACAAATGGTCCAGGTTTAATTCTTTGGGAGGGTCGTCAGAACACTCGGGTAAAAGCCTCCACTATATGGAGTTCTATAAGGAATTCTGGATCTCAAGTTAACTGGTACAAATTGGTTTGGCATAAACTGAATATTCCTAGATAGTCTTCCTTCCTTTGGCTGGCTATGCATAAGAGAATTTTAAATTGGTACCAGCAAATTTGTACTTTTTGTGATCAATCCTTGGAGGCTTTCCAACATATTTTCATCGACTGCCAATACTCAAAATCGATGTTGTAGTTTGTTTTTGCTTTTCATGGCTGGTATGGAGTGACGGCTCATAGTAGCTCTCGGATGGACATCATGACTTCCAATATTATAAATCTGTGCTTGGCCACTGTGGTTTATAAACTATGGAATGAAAGGAATAGAAGATTGCATGGTGAATCCTATGCTGCTGCAAATATCCTAGCCCTTGACTGCATTAATCTTGTAAAGAGTAAACTTATTTCTGTCAAGAAGTTTAGTCGTTATGTTGTTAATCACCCACACCTTAGGGTGTGGCAGTTTCAGTTTTTTGGTGTTGTGTTGCTTTAGTTTCGACATCATTTGGGTTTGTCATTTGACGTGGCTGCTATAGCCTTTGCGGGTATGCCCCTTGAACTTGTACTTTGTTTGTTTGTTTTAATATTACTCGAATTAGCAAAAAAAATAAAATATTCTTACAAAAACTATAATTGGGTCAAGTGTGTAATTGCAACACCAACATCAAGGGCTCGAGATGGTGCAAAAAGAACATATGATGACTTACTTGCACTTGAGGATGAAATTGAAAGCTAAAATGAAAACGACGATTAATGATTTGTCAAATGAAAACTGTATATGTTCTAGCCACTATGCTTCTTGATGATTTTGATTTTGATTTTTTTTTTTTTTTGAACAATTACATTTTTAATTATAAAAAATTATTAAAAAATCTTTTTGATTTCACCATGTATAAAAGTTCAAGAATACAAAGTCGAAAGTTATGTGCAAGTGTGTGTGTGTGTGTATTGTAATTAATAATTATAGTAATTATATTCACTAATTTTCCCATTTAATTTCAAGTCGCAAAAGTTGCTACATGTATCAATCAGTAGTATATCACAAGATATCCATCAACATGATGGTGAGAAAAATCACATCATTACAAACCCAAATGGACCAAACTTTAATATATCTTTAAAAAAATGGCAAGCATTTTACATACTGATATATTTGTACCAAAGATGCAGAAAATGAATGCACACTACATAAACTCAAATGCTTGGTAAATGAGCTTTTTGTTTATCATTGTAACAATGTACCATAAGACCGATAACAGAAGGCTAATATATCATTTTCAAAAGTGGAAAACTTCGCATTGGTTCTTATGGATACAAGCAACTGTATAAAGAACAAAGAACATTTTTCTCTCTCTCTTGACTCGCTTTCTTCTTACCCTCTTAAGGATCCTACAATTACTAGTTTAAATTTCGATCGAAAGGGCTATCAAAAGAGACATTACTCCAATTTCTTGGCTCAACCAAATATTGAACTCTAGCTACAATCTTCGGGCAGCCCAAGTCAGCAACAGAGCATCTCCTCAAGCATGTATATTGTTTTGTAGAACCTTGGTCCTTGACCTTGAATCACAGGACTTTGTATGCCTTCCCATATTACCTATTTTATAAATGGAGACTGCAAGGCAAAGTATACACAGCAAAAGAAAGGCAGTCAATGTTTGCAAGCTCCAACTTAATTATTCATCCAAAATCAATTCCCCGTGTACAATACAAGTTTCAGCATATAAACACATTTAGAGTTCTCTTTCTGATTGCTTACAGTTGGTTCTTTTTAGAAGATAAAAATGTAGGGTTTGAATTGCTAGAGAATCACCTTAACTACGTGTATACAGGTTCTGACAATAAAGCGAATGTTTTTCATGTGCCTGTACTTAATGGCATACGGTCAATTATTAGCTAATACTCCATTTGTTCTACAAAAAGAGTCTCATTTGGAAACATTAATTATGTGTTTGGTTGGTGGGAATGGAATGGAATAGAATGAGCTGGGAATAAAATGACCATTCCTTCTAGAATAACTAAAAACATGTTTGGTTAGTCAGTTGGAATATGCATTCAATTCCTTTAGTTATTCTATACATATCTAAAATGTTATTTTTCATTCCTTTATGCTTCGTTCATTTTCACCCACCTATTCGATCGATCCCATTCTCCTCACTCTTCCCTCTCCTTTCTCTTTTGTCGTTCTCACCTCAGCTTTTCTCTGCCTTTATTGCACCGATAAAAGACGAGTAAATTTGTAACATCGAGCAAACTGACGAGAAAATCAGTGAACAGGAAATCAAAGGTATCATTTATTTAATCTTGATCAATCTATTCCGATATATACACATCCATACATCTCAATATGCATCAACTTGATGAGATTTTAATTAGTATCCAATTGATATACATAACATTAGCAACGAATCTGGATTTCTTAGTTATATGTGTGTGTGTGTGTGTGTGTGTGTGTGTGTGTGTGTGTGTGTGTGTTTGTGTTTGTGTGCTTTACTATACTCCTTCAATTTCATGTTTAATTTCATTAATTGTTTGATTTGCTAAAGTGTTTGTCAAGAAGAAGGGTCAGGGGAGCCAGAGTATCAGAACTAGTCATTATGAGGATGAGTGGGTTATGGTTTAAACGCAGTGTTTGGTTCTTTTGTTGGGATGGAGAATTAATGCAACGACGTAGTTTTCAGTCTTAATTAGCAGCATGATAGCAACATCGTTTTAGCCAATAAATGCAGTTGACTTACGACACCATTTCACCAACGGCTTGCAAGTTTCTGTGTAATTACTAGGACACGTGTCATTTATTGTTAGGATCAGTTTGTTATGAAGAGAGAGAGAGAGAGAGAGAAAGGGAGTCTGTTAGCCGAGTGGGTATAAGTTGCTGCAATGTAATTGTGGAAGTCGTGAAAAAAGTTATATGAATTTTAGTTTTCAATTCTTCAATTTCTGCATTTTCATTAAGTTTAGTTTTTCCTTTTAATTCGTGACATAAGTGGTATCAGAGCAAATCCTAAGCCAACGATGGCCGACACCACCATTAAGCCTAGTCTCCAGAAGCATGAGAAGGAATTAAAGACCTTAGAAGGAAGAATAGATCATATGTAGGACCTGATGACAGCAAACTTTGAGCAAACTTCATCGAGGATTGAAGTCAAGGGAGATCAGGTCTCTCAACTGAGCTCGAAGCTGCAGACCACCAGTGATGTTCTAGCTCAAAGAATCCTAGAGGTACTTGAGGTTTTGCAACGACCGGAGAGGGAGAAACTACAGTTGTTGAGGTACCTAATATGATTTCTAATATTCCTGTATCTAGGGTTGTAAATGGTAACCGGAAAATTCGTATTCGTTCGTATTCGTATTCGGAAAAAAACGGATATTATTCGTATTCGAAAAAAAACGAAAATATCCGTATTCGGTTTAAAGGTATCCGCAAATAAACAGATACGAATACGGATATAGGCGTATTCGTATTCGTTTAACATCCATCCGTAAATATATCCGACGGATAACGGATATCCGAAATTCGATATCCGAATTCGGATCCGTATCCGAATAACATATATATATACATATATATATGTATATATATACATATATATATGTATATATATAAAATAAGCAAAATAATTTCTTTTAAGTTTTAAGTGGTCTTCCTAACATAATAATTAGTTTTCACTATCATACGAAAATTATTTTTAAAATATGTCATTTCACTTCTAAAAAGTAGAAAATAACACTTTTATTATAATATTAATAAATTGATTTAAGTATAGTTAAGGAATTTCTGTTATTATAAAGTTAAAATATCTCAAATGTATCATTTAACAAGTGTTATAATATAACTTTTGGATCATTTAACAAGTGTTATAAATGTTATAAATATCATTTAAATGTTATAATTATAGATTATAAATATTTATACACACTACAGTATTGCTCTAAACATATAAAACGAACATCAACTTATTAATGGACATCAAACTTTAATAAGTAGAGCATTTATTTTAAAATTTAGGATTTTAAAAATAATAAAAATTTATTTGAAATATAATTTAGAGTATTGATTATTGTATTTATTAAAAATAAATAAATTAACATTCATTCATTAATGAACTATACTTTAAAACTTATTATTTTTTCATTTTATTCTAGTTATATATAGTGTTACAATATATCTAAAATACATCATTTAACAAGTGTTATAAATATCATTTAAATGTTATAATTATATATTATAAATATATGACAACTATAATATTACTCCAAATTAACACATAAAATGAACATCTACTTCTTAATTGATATCAAAATATTAATAAGTAGAGCATTTATTTTTGAATTTAGGATTTAAAAAATAATGAAAACTTATTTGAATTATAATTAATTTTCTTTTTAAAATAGATATCCAGAAAAATTTAAACATGTCTACAAAACTTACAATTATCAATAATAATAATAATAATTATTATTATTATTATTATTATTATTATTATTATTACTACTACTACTACTATTACTATCATAATAATTATTATTATCACAATAATTATTATTGTTATCACCATTATTGTCAATATTATTATTATTATTATTATTATTATTATTATTATTATTATTATTCATAATTATTGTTATTATTATTATTATTATTATTATTATTATTGTTGTTGTTGTTGTTGTTGTTGTTGTTGTTGTTGTTGTTATTATTATTATTATGATATTGTTGTTGTTATTATTATTATTATTACTATTATTATTATTATTATTATTATTATTATTATTATTATTATTATTATTATTATTATTATTATTAACATTATTATTATTATTAACATTATTATTATTATTAACATTATTATTATTATTATTCTTGTTATTATCACTATCATCATCATCATCTTTATTATTATTATTATTATTATCATCATCATCATCATTATTATTATTATTGTTATTATTATTATTATAATTATTATTTTTATAATTATTATTATTATAATTATTGTTATTATTATTATTAACATTATTATTATTATCATTATTATTATAATTATTATTCTTGTTATTATCATTATCATTATTATTATTATTATTATTATTATTATTATTATTGTTATTATTATTATTATTATTATTATTATTATTATTATTATTATTATTATTATTATTATTATTATTATTATTGTTGTTGTTATTATTATTATTATTCTAATTATTATTATTATTGTTATTATTATTATTATTATTATTATTATTATTATTATTATTATTATTATTATTATTATTATAATTATTGTTATTATTATTGTTATTGTTATTATAATTATTGTTATTATTATTTTTATTATTATATTACATAATCGAATCCGGATATAAACAGAAACGGATACTATCCGTATTCGGATATTTTTTCGAATACCGGATACGGATATGATTTTTAAAATCCGCCGGATACCGAATACGAATACGAATACTGCTATATCCGTATCAGTTTATATCTGTTTACACCCCACCTGTATCCATTACTTCATCTATAGACCTTCCACCACCATCTTCAATTCCCAACCCCCTGCTATAACTACAGTTCGGAACGGCCACCAATTGTTGTTTAACCACCAATTTACCTGTTTCAGATGAGAATCCACACTCCAGTTCTCTTATAAAATCTCCATGTCTACACAGCAGTTTTCCTTCCATATTACCATCTATAATCCCCCTCTCTGAACCTGTTGTCCGACCCATGAGCATGACTACAACTCAGCATACCAACCCCACAACCATCAGATCTACGTCTCAAATACAGCATCTGGGAATCGGGTCGCCCTATATGAATCCCATATCCACAGGAGGAGCAAATAGCATAAATCACAACTTCACCTGCAATTCTTCTACTCAGCCTGTAATTCCTCAGTTCATTCCATGCGGTTCTTTGAACTACACCAATCCAAACCATTCCGTATATACTTACAACCTCGGGATATCCTTTCAGTCTTCAGGACCCTCTTATAACACCCAAAACCCATCACCAAATCTACAAACTGCTAGTTCCACAACTCCACCAAATAGCTACTACAGTTTTCCCTTACCATCACCAAGTCTATATACTTGGCACCAGAATACAGAAACTCATCAACACAGGAACCCCAGTACCCCATTTCTATCATTTCCCATGCCTAAGACAGATTTTCCCTATTTTGAGGGCAAGGATCCTAGAGGGTGGTTGAAGAAATGTGAAAAATTCTTCCACCTTAATCCTATGATAGACTGCAGGTCGAGGGTATTGTATGTTGCACTCTATTTAGAAGGGGAAGCTGATATTTGGTATCAGTCCTTACAGGATAAAAATCCCCTAATATTATGGGATGAATTTGCATACCAGGTCTGCCATAGGTTTGAAAAGGGAGGGTATGAAAATCTGACAGGACAGTTCAATAAACTAATTCAGAAGGGCAAGGTGGAAGATTACATCAGGAGATTTGAGGAGCTTAAAACTTATATGTTGTCCCAGAATAGAGGATGTACAGAAGAGTATTTTATTGAGAGTTTCATGAATGGACTAAGAGAGAAAGTTGCCAATGCTCTATACATCATTAGACCCCAGACATTAAGAGTAGCTATGAACCAGGACAGAAGACAAAAGATTTACCTAGATTCTTTGGATAGGAGGAACACTGGTACTGCTAAGAACACGGGAGAAAGTCCATTCTAGAGAACTAAACCACCAATTGTTGCAAACAAGGACAACAACCAATTTTATAAGAACAATCACCCAACAACAAAGATATCATCAGGACAGAAAACCTTTCCCATCAAAAGACTTACTCCTGCAGAAATGGCACTAAGAAGAGAAAAGGGGTTATGTTATAACTATGATGAAGTATATGTACAAGGGCATCAATGCAAACATAAACACATTTACTTGCTGATAACAGAAGAGGAGGAAAATATAAAGACAACAGATCTGGATTAAGAAGTGGCATTGGTCCTGCCAGGTGAAGAAGGGGAATTCCTGTCTATAGAAGACAACTGTGAAGTATCACTGCATGTTATAACAAGAACACATGGAATCCATACAATTAAGTTACATGGTCAGGTTAAAAACCATTCCATCACCATGTTACTTGATAGTGGATCCACACATAACTTTATATCACAGTCACTGGTTAAAAGACTGCAACTAACTACTGAACCATGTAATCCTATTAAAATGACAGTAGCTAATGGGACAAGCATAGAGTGTGACAAAAGGATTGTGCAGTTTAACTGGAAGCTGGCCCAAGGAGAGTTTCAAACATCTATGTATGTGATTCCATTAGGGGGATATGATGCAGTCCTAGGGGTACAATGGATGCAAACAGTGAGTCTCATTAGCTTAGACTTTGATAAGAGAGCAATTACTATCCACTGGAAGGGCAAAAAGGTGGTCTTAGGGGACCAAGGAGATCCAAAACAGTTATACTCAGTCCAAGTAACAGAAAAGTTCAAGTGGAGACCACAAGAGGAGGCTTACTTCTTGGTTCAACTCACTGCAACAGAAGAGTCTTCAAATTCAGCTGACGAGGTGCCATTAGTAATAAGGCAGTTGATTGAAGATTATGCAAACTTGTTCAAGGAACCTCAAGGCCTACCACCAATAAGGCTGCAAGACCATCATATACCTCTAATACCTGGATGCAAACCTGTAAACTCGAATCCCTACAAGTACGCTTATATACAGAAGGCTGAGATCGAAAAAATGGTTAAGGAGATGCTAGAAGGTGGAATAATCAAGCACAGTACCTCTCCATATTCCTCCCCTGTCTTGTTGGTTAGAAAGAAAGACAACACTTGGCGATTCTGTGTGGACTACAGGGCCTTAAATAACATCACCATTAAAAACAAATTCCCCATTCCAATCATAGAGGAGTTATTGGACGAATTGAAAGGAAGCAAATTTTTTACTAAGTTGGACCTCAAGAGTGGTTATCACCAAATCAGAGTCAAAAAGGAAGACACCTACAAAACAGCCTTCAAAACTCATCAAGGACACTATGAATTTCTTGTTATGCCTTTTGGCTTGACAAACGCTCCTGCCACATTTCAATGTATCATGAATGACGTATTTGCCCCTTACCTAAGAAGATTTGTGTTAGTGTTTTTCGATGACATTTTAATTTATAGTCCCTCATTGGAAAGCCATAAAGAACACTTGCAGCAAATCTTTAAAATACTAAGGATGAACAAGTTTGCTATTAAGAAGACCAAGTGTACATTTGCTCAAAACCAGGTAGAGTACCTAGGTCATATTATAAATAAAAATGGGGTAGTTGCTGATGAGAGGAAGGTACAAGCAATGAAACAATGGCCAAAACCTACATCATTGAAGTCCCTACAAGGCTTCTTGGGTCTCACTGGATATTATAGAAGATTTGTTCAAAATTATGGGGTTATTAGCAAGCCTCTGACTAATCTGCTAAAGAAAGGAGCTTTCAAATGGAGTGAAGAGGATGATAAGGCAATGGATTAGCTCAAAACTGCGATGGCAACTACACCAGTCTTAGCTCTTCCTAACTTTTCCAAAACATTTGTGGTGGAAACTGATGCATGTTATAATGGCATAGGGGCAGTCTTAATGCAAGAGGGCATACCTATAGCCTACATGAGCAAAGCATTATCTGCTAAACACCTGGGAATATCAACCTATGAAAAGGAATTACTAGCAATTGTTATGGATGTGCAAAAATGGAGAACATACTTGCTTGGACAACCTTTCACTATTAAAACAGATCATTAGGCATTCAAGTATTTTTTGGAGCAGAAACTAACAACACTGGTGCAGCGAAAATGGGTCTCAAAGATGTTGGGGTTTGACTACAATATACAATACAAAAATGGCAAAGAAAAACTGGTGGCAGATGCCTTGTCCAGAAAACATGAACCTGAATGTGCAAGCATAGTAGTACAAGAAGCCATTCCCAGCTGGAGAACTGAAGTTACTGAAAGCCTCAACAATGATGTAGAAGCACAGGAAATTATAGCACAGCTTTTACTAGATTCTGCTAGTCACGCCAGTTATGAATTCCAGTAAGGTATACTCAGGATGGATGGAAGGATATACTTAGGCAGTCATGGGGAGTTGAGAAAGAAAATCCTAAGTCAAATCCATAGCGGACCTGAAGGGGGACATTCAGGAGTTACAACATCTATTAAAAGGGCTGAGATGCTATTCTACTAGCCTACTCTCAGAAAAGAGCTGACTAAATTGATCAAGCAATGTGAGATTTGTCAAAGGAATAAAGGGAAGCATATACCTACACCTGGCTTGTTACAACCCATACCAATTCCCAGTCAGGCTTGGGAAGTTATAACCATGGATTTCGTAGAAGGTTTACTCAAATCTGATGGAAAGGATACTATTCTAGTGGTAGTGGACAAATTGACTAAGGGTTGCCATCTCATGGCACTCTCTCATCCTTTCTCATCCACTCAAGTAGCACAAATTATGTTGGACTCAGTCATTAAATTGCATGGACCTCCTCACGCGATTATATCAGACAGGGACAAAATATTTGTTAGCACCTTTTGGAAGGAGCTTTTCAGAGCTATGGGAACACAAGTAAGGCTAAGTTCAGCCTATCATCCCCAAACAGATGGGCAAACAGAAAGGGTGAATCAATGCATAGAAATGTATTTGAGATGCATGACAGACCATAAACCAAACCAATGGAGTAAATGGTTACCTTTGGTTGAGTGGTGATATAACACCACATTTCATACTGCTACAGGAATGACTCCTTACAAAGCTTTCTATGGCATTGACCCACCAGTCATCAGTTATCACCAAGCTGGAGAAAATAACAATCCTTTAGTAACATAATTTATAAAGGAAAGAGAAAATATACAACAACTGTTGAAGGAGAACTTATCTAAATCCCAGTAAAGAATGAAGCTTTATTCTGACAGAAGAAGGACTGAGAGAGAGTTTCAAGTCGGGGATGAAGTATACCTTAAATTGCAGCTCTACAGACAAATGTCAGTAGCTCAGAGAAGGAATTTCAAGCTATCTGCAAGATATTATGGTCCTTATTCAGTAATTCTAAAAATTGGAAAGGTTGCCTACAAATTGCAACTTCCTTCCACTGCTAAAATCCACAATGTATTTCATGTGTCCCAGCTCAAAAAGAAGATTGGCAAAACTAAAGTGCTACAAACAGAATTACCACATACAGGTAAGGAAGGAGAATTAAAACCCATACCTGTAGCAATTCTAGACAGAAAATTGGTGAAAAGAGGCTTTCGGCCTGTAACCATGGTGTTGGTTCAGTGGTCACATAGCATTCCAGAAGATGCTTCGTGGGAAGATTGGGAAAAACTGAGCAACCAATATCCTAATTTTGATCCTTGGGGACAAGGATCGTCTCAAGCAGTGAGGAATTGTCAAGAAGAAGGGTCAGGGGAGCCAGAGTATCAGAACTAACCGTTATGAGGAGGAGTGGGTTATGGTTTAAACGCAATGTTTGGTTCTTTTGTTGGGATGGAGAATTAATGCAACGACGTAGTTTTCAGTCTTAAGTAGCAGCATGATAGCGACATTGTTTTAGCCAATAGGTGCAGTCGACTTACGACATCGTTTCACCAATGGCTTGTAAGTTTCTGTGTAATTACTAGGACACGTGTCATTTATTGTTAGGATCAGTTTGTTATGAAGAGAGAGAGAGAGAGAGGAGTCTGTTAGCCGAGTGGGTATAAGTTGCTGCAATGTAATTGTGGAAGTCATGAAAAAAGTTATATGAATTTTAGTTTTCAATTCTTCAATTTCTGCATTTTCATTAAGTTTAGTTTTTCCTTTTAATTCGTGACAGTGTTCTCTATGTTTGTTTTCTATATGTTTGATGATTTGACACAGAGAAAACAATCAATATATGTGTGTGTACTCCTTTTTTATTTTGTGTTGTGGGATTTTTCCATTTCAGATTTAAAATCTTCAATTGAATTTTTGTCCAGGTCTTGTGTAAAGACATGAAAAATGAAAACTACAATAACAAGAGCATATTAAGCAGAATGAGCTATGCTATTACACAAATAGTGATACTAAGGATATTAAGCAGGTCTTTCTTTTGGATTGAGGATAAAGTGGGAATGTTGTATTACTTCCTTTGTAAATGATAAGAAAGTTCAGTTGTTTTAAGGAATTTCACTTGTTCTTGATTTCCTTGTGGCTCTGCCACTAATTTCTCATTGTTCATTTCTGCTTCACCAGTACCTATGCTCTTGTTCTTCTTGTTGCTGATAATTTTTCTGTCTAAAAGTTTCAACTTTTCGTACGTCATACTTCATATATTCGTACTTGATATTTCATTGCTCATTCAAGTGATTGAGTTGAATAGAGCTCAGGAGTCTTGATTCATATGCAGCTTAATTGTGTAGTCTTCATGTTGCATTGTGAATGGTATCCATCTCTAGATTAGTTATAATTAGTTGGCTTTTTTTTTTTAGCCGCAATGAAGAATATCTTTTGAGATAAAGAAATAACATATTTTTATTTTTATTTTCAAGGTACTTATTATCTGATAAATGCTGGTTATACAAATGGAGAGGGATTTCTTGCACCATATATGGTTCAAAGGTATCATTTGAATGATTGGAGAGATGGACATCAACCAATATCATTTGAATGATTGGAGAGATGGGCATCAACCAATATCCGCGATCGCGAGATGGGATCGCGAATTATACGCGCTTCAATATAATGCAGGCTTGAAGAGGTATAGGGTTTTAGAGAGAGAGAGAGGCGCGAGGGACACATAGAAATTTTTCTGAAACTAAATAAACAACTCCTAATCCCATGGAGTTTGAAAGTCTGATGAGAAAGCTTCGTACGAACGAAGCAGAGTCAACAGACAGACAGTTAGAATGCTAGATAGTGTTCCTCAAGGTGTAGTTCCACGGGCACTCAATTTCCTTACATCTGGGCCGTCATTGTCACAAAAATAAATTATTACTCCCTCTGTGAATTTATAAATTTTAATATTATATTTTTCTAAATATAGTGCGTTTAGTTTAGTAATAATATAATAATAAAATTGTGTTGTTAAATTTAAAGATATTATGTTATTTTATAGTGTGATTAAATGTATTAATGTATACAAAATATAGGATACATTTACTATATTTTTATAGGGAGCATAATTAGGTGCACGAATGGAGTGTAGTTCTCTATTAAAATTATTAGGAACCGAAACTACTAATTGATGATTGAGCCATTCGAATATGGAGCTAGTAGAAGCTGGATTAACAATAGTAAGTAGAAACAAGGATGTTCTTGAGATTCTAGGCTTGAACCTTGGAGATTAATAAGCACTTTCCATATGATAATTTTCTTCCTCTTAGTTCGTTTTGACAAGTATAGGCATGTACAAGGGTTGTGTAGTACATAAAAATTACATCAAAAGACTTCATTTTGCAGTTTAAATAACATATCAACTTTAGATTATGGATTTTTTTATTTTGCCAAATAACCCCAAGGTTATACTTGTAGACCGCTGATCTTTGAGAACAGCTTGTTACGGGGGTTGGGACCATAAATATTAAGTTGCTTGAAATGGCTCTTTGTTGTTATAAAACAAGGACCAAAATGACATTTGATAGAATAACAAGAGCCCAAGACATCAGCTTTTAGCTGAAACAAGAGGCTTTCAAATGGAATGTAAATGAATAAATCTTATATTGACACAATTGATCAGAACTTCTTACAGTTCCTAGTGAGAAGAGAAGAACCATAGAACATATGAAGCAGCTTTGATACACACAGCTGATGCATTTTTTAGTACGGAATGATAACTAATTACGCCGTCACACTGCATGAGAATTTAACATAATTATTTATGGGTAAAGCATGGGATTCTAGAGTATATCTTTTTGGAAGCCTGCACCAATCAAGAATCAAATTAAGTTAACATTACCCCGAATAATATGTGAAAAATCAAAAGAGGCAGAGATCTCCCTGTAAACAATTTCGTTAACCAGTGACACTTTTGCATTCACTTGTAGCAACCCTAAAGCTAATTTCCAAACTTCTACATTAGGCAGAAAGAGTGCTTTTGAGAACAACAATACATTAGTAATATCTCTGACACCTACTAAACCACCTTTGCTAAGATTACAGATTCAAATGGGTGAATACATATAAGATAAATTACCATATTTCCATCTCTCCAGGGTCTCCTGATCTGTGTCGAAACTGGAAAGAAATGCATAGCACTCAATCCTGCCCCTGGAGAGATTCGTATGCACAAATTGTGACAAATGCTGATGAAAACGTGATGGAATTACAGGGAAATAGACGGTTAAATAAACAGGGCGAGGGAAGAGAGGAGGGGTGAAAAAATAAAAGGACAAGAATTGATATTTCATTCACATTTTTGTACTCTAGGTTATCTTGGACCAGATAATTCAAAAGCATGGAGATTGTCAGTGGAGTCGACGATCCATTCAGAATTTCGATGAGGGGCTAATTCAACTTCCTCACGGACGACTTCCACCTTTTGCCACTCCTCCCACTTTTCTGCGAGGCCATCACCTTCAAGCATTCTGACAACCTCTGACATCTTGGGCCGGTCCATTGGGGAGCCCTGTGTACAGAGCAGTGCTACTTGTATAAGTTGCTCTACCTCAGATTCAACATAATTGTTCTGCAAGTCAGGATCAACTAGCATCTCCAACTTCTTCTCTTTCAATAGGCTTTTAACCTGAGACATTACAAATCAAGTGTTAAAATTTGTATTTAACAAACTTCTTTCTTATGAATTACAGTACTCGTTTACTAGCTAATTCTTAGTATTTCAGAATATTTCAAGTTTCCCAAGTCTGTGAACTTCAGACCTTGACAACTCAAAACAGAACTTCTGCAACAACAAAAAAAAGTTATCGATGTTAATAGAAGCTAGCACCACAATGGAGAAAAATAGGGACATGATATCTCTTCTTCAGTTTCTTGATATTATTGATAAAAACAGTATATATTGCTTCCTACTAGATAGCTCAAGAGGGGGGGGGGGGGGGGGGGGGGGGGAGAGTACATTAGGCCTGGCAAAATTTAGTTTGGGTAGGGTATAGGTTAAGAAATATAGGTTATAGGTTGATTAGAAACTAAATTTAAATAACCAACTTTTAATATAGGTAGAGTAGATTCAACCCAAATAGTTATGGGTCAAAGCATATTCAACCTAAATTTTCATACCAGCAGAGCGGATTTGTGAGCTTCCTCGATATGAATCCACACTTTTACTCTTGAAAGAAGACCATGTCGAGGAATATATTGTATCTATTTTGGGTTTAAGAGAGAGAAAGAGAGTTGCGCGCAACGGAGTGGAGAAGAAGATGATATTACTGTCTTTAGATAGTTTTGACTGTTAACATCTTTGCTACAGAATCCATTTCTCAAAATGAGTCTATTAACAACAGTCAGGAATTAAAACAAATTGGATTAGTGAGCAGCACTTGTATACAACAACAAAATTAAGACGCAAAGAAGTTATTTTTACTGAAGATTTGAACGCCACTTTGAAAACTGATCATATAAAAAGTTGAATTAACTTCTAAAAGCATTTAGTGTGCAAGACAGTATGATGAAAGAAATTGATTAATGGACCCATACCCAATCCAGTAGCATAACATCATCATCATTTGCAAGCCGAGCGAGATCAAAGGCCCTCTGCCCAGTTATTAGCTCCAACAGCATAATCCCATATCCAAAGACATCAGTCTTCTCTGACGACTTCCCAGTGGAGAGATACTCAGGAGCTATATGCCCAATGGTGCCACGTACGGCAGTCGTAACATGTGTATCCTTGTAATCCATAAGTTTAGCCAACCCAAAGTCACCAACAACAGCCTCAAATTCTTCATCCAATAATATATTTGCCGCTTTCACATCACGATGGATTATCTTTGGATCACAATGATCATGCAAATAAGAAAGGCCTCTTGCAGATCCCAATGCAATCCTCTTCCTAGTTGGCCAATCAAGCGGTGGTTCTGATGGTTGTCGCTCTGCAATAGTTTGTAAAAAATGATGTGTTGTTAGTTTGAAAATCATGAATTTACAGAGCAATCAGAGAATGAAGTAGCTTAACCACTTAACAAGGAAAGGGAGCATAGAGCAGCCATGTTGTTAATAAAGCTCCATTTGGAAAAACAATAATTTCAATAGTCAATACTAACGGAGTATATTAGTTTACTGGCACATGTCATAGTTATATTACGCTCCCTCCTTTCCAGCATTAGAGATTCATTGGTAAAACATGAACTTTTAAGGAAAACTTTATTTTCCTAAACTTATCCCAACATTAGCCAGAAATTTAGTAATAGTGGCTTAATAGTATTGAATCAACTAACAATAAAAGCAATGATATGTTAGGAACTTCATGTCACTTTATACTCTAAAAATAGAAATGTAACTATAATTTTTCAATGGTGCGAGAACTTAAATAATGGTCGTGCATAAACAAGACAACAGGTGAAAAATCACTGTAACTAGAAAGTGCAGCAAAACTTTTGGGGATTATTTCATACAAGAATTAAAGAAGTAAAATAAAACTATGTTTTCACTCTGCAGACTGAGATTCGGTTAACTCGGAGCGTCATAGAACTTCACATAACTTAAGAAAACTTTTTTTCCCCTTTATGTATAAAATATAACTGAAAATACCTCTTAAACATGATGCGACGCTTCCATTAGCCATATATGGGTAAACAAGTAGTCGCTCGGTCGGTGTCATGCAAAAACCACGTAACCGCAAAAGGTTTCGATGCACAGCCATACTGATCATTTCTACTTCTGTTTGAAACTGCAACTCCCCGCCTGGGGTTCGCTCTTCTTTAAGCCTTTTGACTGCCACAAGTGAACCATCAGCTAGGCGTCCCTTGTACACCTTACCAAATCCACCTCTTCCAAGTATGTTTTTGTTGCTAAAAGTATCTGTGGCAACTTGCAATTCTCGCAAAGAAAACCTCTTCAGCTGCCCCAGATGCACTTCTGGATCCTCTTCAGCTGAGGAGAATTCACCACAAGTTAAAACAGGATCCTCATAAAAAGTTTAATTCAATTTAAATTTGAGTCACAGAACAAACCAGGTACGTCAAAGAAATGTTCTTGTGGTTTCCTTCGCCGCCACCATGCAAACGCGATTGCAGGGGCAGCAAACAGTAAAGCAGCACCAGCAGCTACTCCTCCAGCAATTGCTCCAGTGGGACCATTTCCTCCTGCAGCGTCTTACTCGTATCAAACACAGAGAAAACTAAAAACCCTTTAACATATCCAGAAGTAACAAAAGTTTCCATGTGACTAAAATTTTGACAATGAACTAAATATTGACAAAGAACTAAATAACTAATTCTCATCCTAGCTTATTTAGTATGCAACAAAAATTAAGACACCAATATCAAACTGCAAGTTCATAGTACAAGTACAAGTACAATAACAATAACAATAGCATTACCAATCACAAACAAAATCACCTGGAGAAGCTATAATTGGCGGCGGGACGAATGGAGGAGGTGGAGAAAATGGTGGAGATCCAGGGCATGGTCTCCCAGTAACCGGTCCACATAAATTCAAATTATTGGCAAAACTGCAAGTGGTAATTGAAAAAATAGAAAATAAGTTAGCAAAGCTTTTTATATCAGTCATCAATCCAAAATAATAAACAATATACAAGACTATGAAACCTGATGGGAGTGAACAAGGAAAATGAGCCATTGTCCGGTACTGGACCTGATAGGCGATTGTTCGATAAATCCCTGAAGCTCGTTTTATAAAGTCACATGTCAAACGTTATTACATCAAAATAAATAACGTGGAATAAGAGATGAAGGCATCACAATACTGAATACTTGCAAGAAAGGATCTCATCAAGGAACTTACAGGACTTGAAGAGTCGAGATATTAATCAATGACATTGGAATCGCACCAGAGAGGCTGTTATTGTTAAGCCGACTGTTCTTACACAAACACACCGAGGTGATGGAATCAAGTTCGGTTAGAAACAGAATTGCCTTACATAGATCAAAATGCTCCAAGAGCATGCAGATAAATTAATATGCTTGGATATGGCACCTTTGTATTTCTGATAGAATACAGAAATGAAGCAAGTTTTGGTGGCACCAACAACTGTTACCTTTTGGAGGCCATGGTGCTATAATCTCAATTAATGTCCCATACAAGATAAATAAGTTTGGCTATAAAATGCAGCCCCAACAAGTCAACAACCATTGACTTAGACAATTACATGTACACACGCATACTGGGTTCAATTTCAATTTAGTTAAAAAATAAAATTATAACAAATATTTATAAGAGAATAACATAACTTCTTGAGCTTCTAGAATTTTTTTTCGAATTTGTTTTTTCAATGACTGTTATTCAGAGATACTTAAAGAAAATGTAATAAATCAGAAGCTCAGACCTCTTAGATAAATTTTCTGTATTTACTAGTAATATTACTAATATAGACATCTAAAGCAAACCATTATTGCTTCACTTGTATTATCTTGAGCAAGTAATTATACTTCAAATAAAATGAGATCAATTTACTTGGATGGAGAAAGAGAAAATGATAAGTTAATAAAATGATATCAGCTTATGGCCTAACTTCTCAATTTATTTCAAGACTACCCTTCACATATATCAGCATCTGCAACATATCCATATAGAAGACTACTCTCTATTAAGCCAAAAATCTTGTGAAGAACAATTAAAACAGTATTAAAAAAATACAGGGATAGTAAAATTAGGTCAAATATAAATTAAGGTATGTGAAGAGTTTGTATTCGTACAGGAATCTTAGCTTTGTTAGCTTTCCTAAGGTATCTGGTACGGGACCAGAGAAGCTGTTCATGTACAGGTCCAAGCTCACCAAATTTGTCAGATTCCCAAGATCACTAGGGATTGGTCCACTTATGTTATTACTATAAAGCTCCCTGTCATAAATAAACTGAAGTTAACATCTTGTGCTAATTAAAGGTACCAAATAAATAAATATAGATACTAGGAGAAAAGGAATGTGTAAGTTAACAAGATAGAAATTCAGAGACCAAGCATGCAGTCTTTAAATCACACCTTATTATACAATGTTATAGTGACACCGTATCTGGAATTATTATTTTGTTAAAAAGCACAAAGGTGCAAGACTAGAAGTGTCTCAAATAAAATTTTCTTTTATCAAAAACCAAAAATTAGATGTGGGAGGAGGAGACCGGAATGTCTCAAGGAAATAACCAAATGCTAATAACAGGTGAAAGGGTCATTGTAGCCCAAACAAACCAGTTGTAACTCCCACTACAAGACAAACCTGATCATATATGGGAGATAACAATGAAACAATGAGCCTGCACCAAGGAAAAAAGCTGGAGATCCAAACAATATATGTCTGACTTACAAGTATTGTAAGTTTTTCAGCTGGCCAAGAGGGACCAATACACCAGACAATGCTGCATTTCCAAGATCACTGCATGAAGGCATAATTAGTTGTCTATCAGCAAGTACTCAAGAGCACTTTATATTCTTCATTGACGCTTATGACACTTGTAAATATAGTACAAAATAAACTACACTTACTAAACATTTCTTTCACAAAATTTTCTTATTGGAAGTCTCACTAATAGAATTAGTTGTACTAGCTATTAAATGCATTTTAATACTAAGTGTTTCCTTTTCAATGTCATTATAGAGAACTTTGTTTGTCCTTCTTCAGTTGTCTATTGTAGTTTCCAGAGGACAGTTAATTACACAATTTCCATTAAAGATTTGTTCGTATCACATCTTTCCAATAAATTTTAGACCTATGAGATAACCTTCTCTTTTTTCTTTACTCTCTCGCTTGTCTTTATGGGGCCCGCATATAAGGGTAATATTGATCATTTATATCTACTTTAGTTAATTAGCAAAACATCAATTGCATTCCTTAATCTATGTTCCTACTCCTAAAACAAAACTTAAAAAAGAACGGAGGGAGTAAATTGTTATAACAACACCTTCTAAAATTAACTACATGAAATGCACTTTACAAGTCTGCATAACAACACTTTCCAATACTTTCCGATAAAAGAAGAATTTTTTTTCTAAAAGACGATTCTTAAGTCACAATAAATGCTCCTTAATGAGTGCATTAAGGCACTTGATAGTATTTGGAGATAAATTAATAAAGGAAGTAACTTACACTCTTATAACACTGTTTTCATTGTTACATGTAACATGAAACCAAGTGCAAGGGTTCACAAGCGTAGGGTCCCAGCTCTGCAGGACATTGTTAGGATCTTGTAAACTGGTTCTTAAGCTGTGCAATGCATCACCTGTCAAGGTTAGCAATGTCCATTAGTTGTTGGTCCCAATAAATATAAAATTAATGCAAGGATCCTGCGTAGTAAAGAATATGATATGATAAGCAGACAACAAAAAGTACACAAGAGGGCCAACATCATCATTTGCTATGGATGGTGCTTAAATTGGTGACTGCTGTATTTTTATATTTTCTTTTCTTGCACTGTGTAAACCCCCGGCCTCAAAGTGCTTCTTAAAGAGTTTTAAACCCTTGAGATTTACCTACAACATGCACTTATCAAAAACACTACTAACTTTGGGTTAAATAGATGACTGCGGTTTGTTTATTAAAGACAAGATAGCCACTATTCCGAAATGGGTTGGATTAGATACACCACAACTGCAATTCATCCACTGCAAAGAATTATTAAGGCTCTAATATACAAATGACACTGTACATACTTTTCAAGTTAAGATGGATAGGAATAACTTTTGGCATATCATGATACAGTTAGGGGTCATTTAAATACCAACAAATTGTTAGCTAACAGCCACAAATAGTAAGAGAGAAAGTGAGACAATGTTTTCTACACATCGTACAAAATCTTTTAAACTCTACCATCACAAGTGTATTTAAAACATGCTCAGTGCTCATGTTAGGTGTTCCAATTACATGCGCGTTGTCTAACAGACACTTCATTTTTTCCCCTAGAGGAATATTTTAAGAAGAAACAGATATTTCAACAATTAAAAACGTTCCTCTATCCTAAGACTCCGACATTGGAGGTCAGATGAACTGGTACTTCAGTCATGTCCAACTCTCCTTGATCAGGTAATTTAGTTGAGTAATCACGTAATTAAGTTCCCAAATCCCCATGCATATAACCTTTCTCTCTCCCTGCTGATTTAACTTTAACTTCAAGAAATAACTAATGTTTCAGATATGTCACCTAATTTTGTAATGTATCCCTATCAAGCCAAAGTTTAATTAGAAATTGACCTATTCGCTGCCCCAAAACTGAGACAACCTTGTTCTTCTAGACTTCTAGTTACTGGATTCTCCATATAAACTATTCTAATCAAACCGAAAAGAAAATGACTGAATGCATAAACTAACAAATTCAGTCAATTTGTTTTGTCATATACGATAAAAATATTCAACAAATTAACAAATTCCAAGTCCTTTTCACTAGGTCACCAGCAGAAAAACAAGCATAAGTAATAACTATCTCAAATATTCCCTATATAAACAAATCATCCACCACTAAAAGTAAAACATTGTTGCTGTTTAATCCAGTCTCAAATTAATTAACACTAAATAACTAAACTAAACTAAACTAATCTACAACGTCCACGTACATAAACAATTAATTAAACTATTACAACAAAAATGGCACAATGAGCGACCACATAAATGCTAAGAAACAAAAACCGACCTTCCATATTAGCAGAGATCATCACCAAAGGATGAAACGCCATGATTAACCATAGTAGAACTGAAACAGCGATCTCTCGCTCCATTACTACACTTCCTCTCTCTCCACCTTTCATCAATCTCACCGCTCTCAAAACCCTAGCTCATTTACACAGAGAATAACCAAATGTCGCTAAAATCTTCACCATTTTAAGCGAAAGATTACAGCAAATGAATCTAAAACTATTGGAAGAAGATCTCAGTAGAATAAGAACATGAATAGATTCGGAAACTACTGTTTACACTTTTTCGCTTTTCTTCTATTTCTATCTTTACTGCTTTCTCTCTCTATTCCAATTCCCAGGTCTAGCACTTTCTCTCTCTCTCTCTCCCTGTGAACAGAGTTTCAGCTGCCCGTTTGCCCGGGATCAGTCAAGATACAGTCTATATACTTCTCGCAGCTGTACCGTTTTGGTCAAAGGAGCGACGTCGTTAGATCCACGTTATGCTAATCTGAGTGTGACGTCAGCCTTATTTAATTCTCCGACCAAACTAGAACATTACCACCATTACAAAATTGTATAATATCTATCTATCTATATCATAAAACGGTCATAGATGGAGAAATTATTTTATATTTTTGAATTAAATAAATAATATAATTTTTTATATATATAGATTCATGAATTTGTTTGTAATAAAATTTACAGGCATATAAGAAAGAATAACATATTATTTATTTATTTTTAAAATATAAAATAATTTTTTCATAGATCATTCGATGTCACTGTATCATATTATTTTTTTCTCTTTGATCATTATAAATTTAATTATATTATTATTTTATTTTTTTATATTAAACTTTGAATATCTTTTTATTTAATCATTTAAATTTTATTTTATCTATACAATATAAACATGCACACGTACGTACGTGGGTGCCACCCGTGCTAATAAAACTATATTTAGTATCCCGTGTACATTTATGCTAGTGTTAAATCCGACTCTAAATAAAAAATAAGTCCCAAAAAAAAATATATGGGAAAATTCTATGAGTTATTTGTATTTTTTCCGTTTTTCGTAATATCCAAGTTTTATTTTGGGAACATAAATGAATATTCCGCCGTTACATAATAAGACAAATATAAAAGCTCCTCAAAAGAAATGGACAAAGTTCAAAATCATTCCGAATGTAGCTAGCAGTTTTATTTTACCAGATCTGAGTGGAAAGAAATTCATAAAATAATTAGTTTATTATTTTAAATGGCAATTGTCCAATTATGTCAACTTAACAACGGATAAAGAAAGATAAAACAGGGCTAATGACAAACTCAACAACTAATCAGTGCTCTATTGACTAATATATATCATGTACATTTATTGACTAAATATAAAAAGCTATAAAATATAATTCCTTCGTCCCTTTTTACATGTATTTTTAGAGAAATATTTGTGTCTCTTAATATTTATTGTTTGAGAATTTTAAATAAATATTAATTATTTAGTTTACAATATTATCCCAAATTTTAAATATAATTTTAGTTATCTCACTACTTTTGATCTAATAATTAACATTCTCTTATTTCAATACAAGGACAATATTGACATTTAAAAAAAAATTAACTAAAAAATATAGTATTAATTATTTTTTTAATAAGTGTTATATATAGCCTAATATGACTATTAATTATAAATCTAAAAATAATCTTTCCTTATACAAAATAATATCATTTGTCAAATTTATAATTTTGAGGAAGTTATCATTTTATCCCTAATTGAGTACTTAATTAGTAATTATAGCGTGATAATAGATTAAGATGGTAAATTTAAAAATATAGTTTCATTTTTGTATTATCGTTAATGAAAATAAAAAGATTATAAATAAAACAAAGAGGGAGTGTTTCCTTTTTATCTAAAACTTCAATTCCTTTGCAATTTATATATAGTGCTTTACAACAAGGAAAGAGATTTGAAAGCAATGGTCGAACACCATGTCAACAAAATGAGTATATGGCCGAAAGTAGTATACGATGATTTGGACGTATTGAATATAGTCCAACACCGGTCATATAAGAATTGATAGATTACGACTAGCAGAAAAACGAAGGCGGCATTAATTGAAGGAAATATGATACTAGAAAAATAGTAGTATATGATAGATTTGGACATATTGAATATAGTCATAAATATGTATTAGTAGGGAAGTGTCATTTATTGCAACTTGAGGAGCAAAAAGAGAAAAAGAAACACGATAATTTATTTGACCATAAATAGTTGGGATGAAATTACGTACAAGACGGGTCACATGTAAACAATTATGATCTTATATAAGGTGGTATGATGTTAAATAAAAAAAAATTGATATTTTTATAAATAAAAATGTTAATTTTATAAAATTTTCTAGCACATAAGAGTGGACTTCATTTATTATATTCATGTGAAGAGAAATTTGTATAATTATTATTTTTATTTGTAAAAATATCATTTTTATAAATAAATTTATGTAAGTGAAAGTAATAAATCTTAATTGAGTAAATTTAAGTTGATCAAAATGAACGATACTCATTTTTTGTATTAAAAGAAAACAAAAACAAATGAGGCTATGTGTAAATCAAAGGGAGTATAAATAAGTTTCCTTTATATACTTCATGTGTACTTTTCATTAAATTTTTTGTTTTAATTAGTCGGCACCAAATGGGACTGACTCGATTTCAATTTTAATCGGACTTGATTATTTAAATTCTATAAAATTAGAGTCGAATATGTAATATACCCTTTCACCCGATCCGATTATATCTATATCTATATATATATATATATATATATATATATATATATATATATATATATATATATATATATATATATATATTTAAAAATTAACAATTTGTATATATATAATTAGGCAAAAAGGTTTGGCCGGTTGTCGGCACCTAGTTGGGTGCGGTTATACTTTTTAAAAATAAAAAACAAAAACAAAACCTCGGAACTCTTCTTCTTCATTCTTACGTTTCTCTCTTTTCTAGGGTTTGTATTTTTCAAAATTCGGTGGTGATTGGTGGGTGGAGAAGGTGATGCATGGTTATGACGGTGGCAAATCTAGTGGTTCGATGGTTGATCGTGGTTGCAGATATATCGTAGCGGTGGTTGTAAGTGATAGATATGGTGGTGATGGTGGTTCAAGGTGGTGGATATGATGGTGATGGTGGTAAATTTGCTGGTAACGGTAGTAGAACTGATTGTAATGGGTGGTGGGTGGCGGTGGTGTCATGGTGAAGGTGTATGGCGGTGGCCCGGTGGTGGTGACGACGACGGTATTATCCTCTCTTTCATCTCCATATATATTTTCTTTCTCCAAATCTATGATGGTGGCGCGGTGAGAAGAGTGACAGTGGTGCTTTGAGCAGAGTGACGGTGGTTGTAGGTGTTTGTTCTTCTCCCCAAATCTCTCTCTTTCTTAACAGATTTATATAATTTGTTTAATTTGGATGTTTTGAGTAGTGGTGGTGGTGTTGATGCCGCTTGACGATGGTGTGGATTGGTAAATGTTGATGGCCCAAAACGGCTTTGTATAATTATATACTTATTTAAGTAATTTTATTATACATTCATAATATTTATAATATAATATGTTATTAATAATATAAATATTGAATGTGGTTTGAATTTAAATTAAAAATAATTGTATAAAATAATATAAAAAATATGAAAAATTATTTGTCATGTATAAAATTTTATTTTATTTAATTATAGCATAAAATTATAAAATATTCTTAATTTTACTATCATAATTTAATTATTATATCATCATTATTAAACAGCATACTTAATAAATTTAAGAATAAACATAACATATAAATATATCATTAAATTTTGTTTATTTTGCAAATATGATTCATTATGCGAAAAGAAAAAGTATATTTTGTGTATGTTGTTTAATGTTAAGCTTTGCATATGGCATGTTTAAATATATTTGTTGTGTGATAATCCTTAACGAAAAAAATACGATCATACTTTTTGCCAATTGTACTCTTTACAAGTACAATTATATACTTTTCAAATTTATAAAGAATTAAAAAAAATAAAAACTAACTTGTTAGGAAAAAAAAAAGTATCTTTGCTTTCATATCTCTAATAGAAAAAAAAAATCTTTTTAAAAAAAATTATTTTTATATCTACTAATTTTATTATAAGCTTTTTATATAACAATTTTATTTTAACAAATTTTATATAAGATAATTTTACTACTAAAATTTTATTAAGATATCAAAAAATCTCTTAATAAATCATGTGATTTGATTATATTAGTATTAGTCGTGAATGTTATTAATAAATTAATATTCTAAATAAACTAAATGTATTAAAACTTAAAATTTTATCAAATAACATGATTAAGTGTATTAATAATAAATATAAATTTTAGTAATAGCTGTAAATTATTTTTAAAAATTATTGTGAATTCATTATTAGCTAATTGCTATAACTAAATTAAATTTATTAAACTTTAAGTTTCATAATTCTATTTGGATTATAATTTTGACAAATTAATCCAATCTAAATAAATTAAAGTAATTACTTTTTTATAATCATAACTAAATAAATTCATATTTTATATATATATATTATAATAAATTATTATTTATATTGTCCGTGTTTCGCCCGAATGAGTTTGTACATACAAACTCATAGATCTCAAGACCGAAATGGAATGAATATTAAAATAATTAAAATAAATAGATTAAAAGGATGAAAAAAATAAATTAACAAAATTTAATAACAAAATAAAATAAAAAATGAATCTCAATCATTAAAAATAAGATATGATATAAAAATTTATGTCAAATTTTATTTTTTAATAATGAAAATTAATAAAATATTTGATTTTGGATTTAATTTTTATGCAGGTGACAGTTAAAAAGAGAGAAGGTTAAAGCGGGGATAGTAATCAAAGTTGGTCCTATTACAGCTCATTTGGTTGGGGATAGACCCCCAGCCCCAAATTTGTGAAAAAAGGTAAGGAGCTTTTCTCCGAATTGAAGAATGACTTTATTAAACTTTAAAGCAAGCGTGCGTGCGTGCGCTATGGTGTGACAAGCAGCACATGCCACTCCTTTATCCTTTTCCTTTGCTTTTTGCTTCTCTTTCATGTCACGTGTTAAGTTCCCCTAATTGACTCTTTGTTAAGAATTTCTCTACTTTAAATCAAGGCAAAACTCATACTTAGCCTAGTGTACAAGTACTTTATTTGGGTCAATTTAACTTTTGAATTGTTGCCGCCGAGGTCTTAGGTTAAAATTGAGATACTGTGACGCGCAAGTCTTTAGTTGATTTGTATTTAGGTGAATTTATTTATTATGTTATATGAAGCATATTTTTTTGTAAAAATTAATATTTTTATAAATTAATTTAATATTTTTTCAAAATTAAATATGATCCATTTATAATAATATTAAATTAGCTTGTAAAAATATTAATTTCGATATGAAATTGATATTTTCACAATATTATATAGGACTCATTTGTAGAAATATCAAATTAGTTTATAAAAATATCAATTCTTTTTTTATTTATGTGAGACTTATTTAGGAGTTTTTTTTCTTTTTTCTTTTAATAAGATTTGATTAGTTGATATAATATTGTAATAATGAATAATGTACTTAATTATTTAATTATGAAATTAAAACAAACTTCGAGTTGTTTAGTTAACTTATTCAATTAAAAAACAAACACAGTAGACTCCTTACCTTAGGAGCGATCGAAAATCAATTTTTTTTTTTCAGACATAGCCTTCAAAAGAAAAAATAAATAAAAAATAATTGAAATAATTTGGCATTATGTGACGATGTAAAAATCAAAAACAACAAAAATAAAATGACAAATGGCATCGCATAGATAAAATAAAATAAAATAAAATAATTTTGTATAAGACATAACAATAGTTATTTAATCATGAACACTAAAAGCATTTATATTTAGACAAAAATAAAATAAAAACATACATACATAAAGATGCATATTCGAGCTCCGAAACGGCTATGAGGAGATGCTGTTTTGGGCTCTTTTGCAATATGTTCTTGAAACTATATTCATCTGTATTTGGCCTGATCATTGTTCTCATTGTATGTATAGTATACTTTAGAAATTATAATTATTTACACGGTCTTTTTCATATAAATAATAAATAGATCTCACACTTATATATAAGAAATATATTATAAAAATATTAATTTTCATTCGTAAAAATAACAAAAAAAAATTATAATAGTCATTATTGTATTATATATATATATATATATATATATATATATATATATATGTATGAAACCGATAGAAGTATTTGCTTGTCACCCATGCTTAGCGGTTTAACCCCCTCATCTCTCTTTCTTGACTGTTATCTCCATCATCAAGCACATCATCCAAAAAAATTAAAACAAACAACAAATCTAAATGTCAGTAGAAGATTTTAAGTTTTTTTTTTATATAAATTTAAGCCTATTAATTGCTTTTGTGTTCTATTTAAAAAATATACATGTAAGTTACTCAATATAATTTTAGTACGTATTTTTAAGAGGGGGGGGGGGGGGGGGGGGGGGGTTTCTTCATTTGATTAAGATTAGTGTTCATTATATGTAACCCAAAAATTAGCAACTACATTTTTTTATTTATTTTATAATAATCTTTATGATTTAAAATTAAAGTTATATTTTTATTTTAAATAATGTTATGGTGATAGTATTATAAATTTGGGGATGTAAAATTGTTATAGGAATTTTTTTTAAACACTGCTATAAGAAACAGTCATATTTGTTATAGTAACTAAAAAAGAAAGATTCTTTTTGTTTTTAAACCACAGCCAATCATTTAATTTTTTGCCATTAGTCCCATTTAACCATTATCTAATTTTTTTAGTTAATTTTATAACTGACATAATAAATTTTTATTTATATCGTCCCTACTTCATACGGAATTAGTGAGCTTGTACTTATAATCAATTCCAACTACCCACATCATATTGTATATCACATTTCTATTCAATTCGTTTTCTAGTTTCAAAACAATACTATTTCCTTTTATCTGCTTTAAAATTAAATATTCATAAATATCTCATTATTTTTTATTTTTGATTGTCATCACTAAATAAGTTAAAGATACAATTGAGACTTTTTAAAAAGAGTCATACTATATGTTACGAAAAAATTATGCAGAATTACAATTGTGAAACATATTGTATAAAATTGTGGGGACATGTCCACTGTTAGTTCGGGCCTGAAAGTGAAGGACGTAGCTCATTGGCTAGGTCGGGCCTGAAGGTCTTTGAACTATGAACCAAGTCGGGAGAACACTCTCTGACCAAGGAGTTCACATGACCGTCCCTCGAACAGACAACCGTACCTTAAACGTCACATAATCTAATGATGGGACGTTCATGGCTCACCCTAAAGGACAACCTCTTGTTGAGGGACCC
Organism: Hedera helix; assembly: GCA_947179155.2. Classification (NCBI taxonomy): domain Eukaryota; kingdom Viridiplantae; phylum Streptophyta; class Magnoliopsida; order Apiales; family Araliaceae; genus Hedera; species Hedera helix. The sequence goes on from OX359270.1 coordinate 32,456,511, forward strand.
ACATGGGAGCCCTTGAGTACATAGCCGCCCACCGGAAATAGTTTGAAGGGTTATATAAGGTGAACAAAGAGAGTAAGAGATGGTTTTAGTCTTTTAGACATAATTTTTATACAAAGATAATCTACACACTTTTTATTGCCCATAGCTAAATTCTGTTTACTATCTTCGGATGGAGGCGTCCCCGACAACACTTCGTCGTCATCTCGCGCGAACGTTTGTGTAGGTTTGGGGAAGTTAGCTAATTGGAGGTTATACCCGAGAGCTAGATTATCATAAAAAATTATAATAAGAGATTATAAGAGAATCTTACTTATTATACATCTCTTAAAAAAATATTATCATTAATGCTTAGTCACATAATTAAAAATTAAAAGATTGACATAAATATTCGAAAATATATTATTTTTTTAAATCGAAGTCTAAAAGTAAATAAATGGTCTAAAAATTTTCCACCACCAAACGAAAAAGAAAATCCGTCTCGTAGTGGGTCAATGGGCCAAACAGGTTTAATCCGCTCGATTATCCCCAGGAATCAAACAAAGAAACAGCCAATCTAAATCCAAACACTCGTCCCTTTTGGCTTACACGACGCTCCCTTCGCTTCACCCTCTCATTTTCCCTCTTTTTTCAACGTCTCTTCTTCCTCTTCTCTTTCTACAGTCACATACAGTTGAACCATTGATTTACGCACTCCTTCTTCCTTCCACACCAATGCAAATTAGGGTTATGTTCTGAGAATTCCGTAGTGCAACAATGGCGACATCTTCTATCTCTACCTCAACTTTATTACATGAATCACTTTTCTTCGCTCAAGCTACTATAGTCGAAAACAATTCCGATTTTCTCTCCCTAAATTCAGTCATAAAAAGCGTAGTTTCACTGTTAGAACTCGAATTAGAGCTTCTAAAACTGAAGAGACTATAATTAAAGTGAGAGGAGGTGATGGTGTTGAATTGAATGGTTATGGTAGTTATAAGTATAATGGTTCAGTTGGAAGTACACGAATGGAAGTGTTGGCGTGATTGAGAGGGAGAATGAAGTTGTTAGTGATGGGAGCTTAGTGAAGTATGTTAATGGGAATGGAAATGGCCAAATGGGGTTGGTGCGAAATTTAGTGAAGAAATTATGGAGAAAAAAGTGGTAGAGGTTAAGAAGAAGAAGACTGTGGAGGAAATTGGTCAAGAGGATGTGTGGTTTAAGCGTGACGGTCAAGGAAAGGTTGAGGTATGATCATATATTACTCATCAGTTTTAGGTTTACATTTGGTTTTGATTAGCCTTTGATTATTTGAATGTGGAAGTTGGGATTTTTTTTTAGGTAATTATGATTGATATTGAGCTGGAACTGTAAGTTCACTGTTCCAAACCTTTAATTTCTGAAAAGTTAATATGGTCCGTGTTAGACTAAAAATTGTTAGATAGACAATATTCATAATTAGTGTCTTCTTGTTTAGCAGCCCCGTTATTATCACTGGAAATGTTTAAGTTTAGTAGAGATTAGATAAGGGTTTATTGTCATCCTGTTGTGTCAGTGAAAATTGAATTGGGGATAATTTAACATGAGAGTGGTGAATTTAACATATAGATTATCTTCATTTTTTTAGAAGACAAATGATAATATCTTATTTTCAAAATAACCAAGGTTAATTGATTGGCTATTAGTTTCTTATTTATGTATTTTCCAGAGATTTAGACGGTACATAGTATCTATAAGTTTATTATAGATCAAAGATTTGATAAAGTATTGGTGCAATTGAGAAATATATTTCAACTAACAAGGTTCAGTTATTTCAGGAGAAACTGAAAATTTTAACTTATCCAATAAAAATAAAACTCAGAATTTAAGCTGTTTTTGTTTGAACAAGGGGCTATAAATAGGTTTGTTGTTGTTAGCCAGCACTTGATGTTAGTCAAGAGGGAAATGATAAACAAGTCGGTTGCACAATTTTTAGATGCTATAACAAACTTTACTAATATGGATTGGTAATGATAAAGTCCCATGTCCCTATTCTCAGGTCATTATTCAATGCTTATATGTGAGTACATTTGAATTCTAAAGTACCTTCCTTCACAATAAAAATATATGGTTATGCAGGTGTCTGTTGCCCCAGGGGTCATTGGAGTATATTCTAAACATATTCAACTATACAAAGGACTTTGGAAATATGGGGATTTGTTCTGACTTTTATCTTCAAAGCTTGGTTGGATAATCAAAAGTTCTCTTATCGTGGTTAGTCCAGTTGTATGAAACTGAATTTTCTAAGAGAAACAAACAATGTTTTGTCAGTATAACTTAAATTCATCTGCTTTCATGTTCCTTAGTGTAAATGTATATTTAATATAACCAAGTAGATCTCTCCAAACTTCTTCGGTTCTTCCCCTCCCGGAAGAAAGAAAAGCTTAACATTATTTTTTATCTTGTCAATACCATGATCAGTGAGGGGGTGGTTTCTTCTACTTGACGAAGCCACAAAACCTTCCAATACTATTAAAAGTGGAGGAAGGTTTTTCATATATCAATTCATCAATTTAAGGTTCAGGCACTAAGTCAATGGGAAGATAAAAGAAGTTAACTCTTTATTCCGGGCCAAAGAAATTTTGGCATATATAATTAATGAGAAGGTACCTAAGTTTTACCTAAAAGCCTGTAAATTTTGTGAACACATTTCTCCAAATAGATTACCCAAAGTTCTCTAGAATCCATACAAGCTTCTTTTGTCGGGAAGTTGTCTAGATTATCTTGGATTAAGCATCTCACAAAACCATTTGAAGTTGATTGATTCTCTTATAGTAAACATCTATCATCATTTAGCAAAAAAAATAAAAAAAATCTCTTATCAGCTTGCTTCCAATTTTTTTGTACAATTTCTCGTCTCTATTAACCTGTAATGATATATCCTTGCAGTGTCTGGTAAATATAATTTCTATTTTAAATCTCTGCTTTGCCAAATCCATGGAAGTTTGCTTCATCGCTAAACATAGAAATTTGCTTCTTGAGTATGAGCAAATGTTGATTATCATTAGGATAAACTAGGAAAAATGGACATAACTTTTAGAATGCACGAAAACATGTTGATGGTGTATTATTATCTTTCTGGTGATGGTTAAAATATCATATTCGCCGTGAGAATCCTTCTTTCTAGGAAAGTGGGAGCTTTCTGAAGTCTCATTTCTGTCTCTCCTCAAACTCTCAGATCAATATTGTCGCCACCAGGGCCTCATTAAGAAATCAGAAACCAACACAATTTCAACTGATAAGCTCAACCCATTTCAATCCAAATGGTATATAAAAGTCAAATCTAAACATAATTTCAGTTCTACAGATCCATAAAGAAAAGGAAAATGAAAAAGATTCAATTCCAGGTCAATTTACTTAGTATTACCTCTGTCCCAAAATGGAAGTTCTGTTTGACTTTTTGAGGCATATTAAGGTTGGTTAGAGACATTCTTTGACTTAATTACTTTTGGTGATTTTTTTCAATAAAAATTTTTATTGAGAAAACAATTACTGAACTTTTTTTGTTCAAGTGTGTCATACTCCTAGGTACACTTTAATATGCGCAAGCAAAGTCAAAAGTCAAATGAGACTCTCATTTTGGGACGCAAGTAGTATCTAATGAAGGACAACTAAAAAGTAGCTAGGGTTTAGGCTTCACACCTGAACACTAGTGTCTCTTAGTTGCCAGCCAAGATGAGTTGCCTATCCTGCAAAAAACAACATAGACAACTCTGCAAAGAATCCACAAAATGTTTTGAGGTCACTTTGCACAGATTCCTCCTACTCGTAGGCAAAAGATCCCTTTCGAAATTTCAATTATATAAAATCTATTAATCAATAATTCTTACCTTTCCCAATGCAGGACTCTAGATGTAACAATTTCTTATCGGATTTGGGACTCTAAACATAACAAAAGTATGAGACAAATGGTTGAACCAAAATTTTGTTGAAGTAGAAACAGTTACCAAACGGATTCTTAACTTATTATATGTTAAGTATTATATATTATAACTATGTTTTGAAGATGTAGATAGTCTATATTATAACATCTACTGTTACAATTAACCTTTATATGCCATTATGCTTAATCAAAATTAATTCTCAAAGCCATCAAAATTGTTTACAAATGAAAATTTGTCTTACCTTTTCTCATTTAGGGATTTAGTTTTTTCTCGTGTCTGGTTTTTTAGTTTTATATAGGTCTGAGAAGAGGAGTTTAGAAATGTCTTTCTCTGTCTGTGACTGGGTCTATCAGTCTCTTGCTCTTGATAATATTGAACAGAACATTATATATATATGCCTGCTTTTGCAGCTTTTCCTATTCACCATATATTGCACCGCAGACATGAAAGTTATTTGTCTATATAGTGACTGATATGATGATATTTTCATGAAAACTTTTGGAGAGCATTGGAAATAAATTATGTTTTCCTTTCCCTTTACTAGATCACATTAAATGTGCATGTTGTAAATACTGGTTATTGTTCAAATCTATATCTGAAATTCATTTATGCAGGAGGTATGAGTCGTATGACTGTGGCAAAGAAAGTTCAAAGGTGGAAAGTCCTTGCCAAGTGGTTGGAAGAAAGTATTTTGAGATTAGGTCCAACTTTCATCAAAATTGGTCAGCAGTCTCCACAAGGGTGGACATACTTGCTCATGAATGTGGATCAGTTGTCAGAACTTCAGGTCAACATTATTCTATTAAATAAGTCTTGATTCCCTGAACCATTGCAAGCTTCTTTGCCCTGTATTATTCTAACATCTCCTTTCATCAAGAATGAATTTAGCAAATATGCATCATCTCACAGGTTTGTATATTTTGAAATCTGATATTCTTGTCAGTTGTGGGATCGTTCAGCTGTCAAGTTTTGTTGCACCATTGGTACTTGGTAGATTCTGATATCTTCTTAGTTTGATACCTGTATCTTCTTCGCAGTTTTACATATTTTCTGTAAGGTGCTAGTTATATTCTTTGAATAATAGTATCACAATTGGAATATCTAGTAGTTTTTTCAAAGCTTGGGATCTTTTTCAAACCTTTAGAACTAAGTCTAGTATTTAAACGATAGTTTTATACTTCAAACTTAGGCTAGTATTTTTATGATACTTCTGTACTTTGGCAAATATGAAGTCAGTTATGGTTGTATTTACAAAATTAGTCATACTTATAGAGGAGTAAGATGTATGGTTATTATAATCAAATTACAAAATTATTGTTTAATTCCTGCTCCCTCCCCATCATTCGACCAGACAATTTAAGATCCCTTCCCGTTCCCTTCCTTATGGTTGTACCAAACAAAATAAGGTAAAAGAGGTTCCCTTCCATTGTCGGAACCATTCCCCTTGAAAATGCTCCCCCTCCCACTCATCTTTTTCCTTCCTCATATACAATCCTTTAAAGTGAACAAGTATAAGAAAACCCTAGACAAATAAAAAGCATGGGTGCAAAAGATGTTAGTTACGGAAACTGCAAGATCTTAACCACGTTATGACAAATAAATTTCTTGATGCTGAAAGTGTGATATCTTCATTTACATTTTATCATGTAGAAAGGATGCATAGGCTCTATATGTCAGACAATAGGTTGGTTTTCTTCATAATAGAACATGTGTCATTTGTCTTTCATCTTCGCCTTACTCCTCCTATTACTTAAATCACTAGAGTAAAGAAAAGTATGTAACAGGTTTATTTTAATTATAAATGCCTCTGCATCTTTGTTGCAATTCAGCTACTCTTTATAATGATTTTGCTAAAGCAACCTTTTCCCTCACTTTTTTTTAGGGAACTGTTATTTCCACAGAGTATTTTGTTATTTCCACAGGTGGGCCCCTCTTTTTACCTATAGTGACGGTTTTAAAACCGTCGCTATATACCTATGATTACACTTTATATGTTAAAACCGTCGCTATAGGTCAACCCTGCGGAAATATCAAAAACACCTGCGGAAATATCAGTTTCCTTTTTTTATGTAGTTTAGTCTGTAATTCGATGTGTTCCTCAAACTTCAAACTTCAAAGGGACTAACTGTATCATCATTTCATGAAGGATCAACCATCAGAAACTGCGGTATCTATAGTTGAAGAAGAGCTTGGAGGCCCTGTGGATGCTATATTTGACCGCTACGACTATGAGCCAATAGCTGCTGCTAGTCTAGGTAATCTTAACTTTTCTTCAAAACTCAATGTAATTATTCATTTCAAGCATCACTCAGTTTGCAAGTGGCAAAAATGAAATGCAAGAAGCAGATTTTTATTGTGCAGGTCAGGTTCATCGTGCAAAAATTGAAGGGCCAGGAAGTTGTTTGTTAACTGCAAAGGTCCAGTCTGAAGGATCTATTTGATATTGATCTAAAAAACCCAAGGGTAATTTCGGATAATTGGAGTTCCTTTATGTTTATTTGCTGAATGTTTAGTGTTCTGATTATATTTTTATGTCATTAAGCCGTTATATTCTTAACAAAAAGAAATAAATGGTCCATATTTTTAAGTTTTATTGCCTTTAATTTTGTTATATGATGTCCTCAAATTCTGAGTATTAACATTGACTAAATATATTAATTCTGTGAACATACTATGACTACGCCATTAGTGTGGAAAAACATCTATCAGAAGCTTCCTTCCACTACTGTTATGCCACTTATGTTATTATCTTTTGCTGTTTCATAGTGGTAAAATATTTTGAAGGTTTTGTTGCTGCATAATAGGCTAGTAGGTTCCAATGTGCATTGATTCTTAAATTTGATTTTCTCAGGTGATAGCAGAATATCTTCAGAAGCTTGACCCAAAGTCTGCTGGGTCAAAAAGGGATTGGGTTGCTATCTATGATGAATGTTCAAGTGTCTTATATCAGGTAATTGTTTTCTTTGGTTTGCATGATTCAGAATATTTGAGATTGTTTTAAATTAAGCTTCTCTCTCGTTCCAATGAATTATTTTTCTATCAACTGAAAAAGAAAAGGAAGAAAAAAACCTTGATGTCAGTCCAAGGAGACAGTTGGAGGTGTCTTGGCTTCCCTTATTCGCCATTTAGATTTATGATGAATCTTCTTTTAGTTATTAAAATATTTTAGGCGCATAGAAATATTGAGATTGATTAATGTGAAGACAAGTATACACAGGTTTGAGAATGTTGCATTGTGGAGACTGGAGAGGCAACATAAATTGAAGGAAAAGGTTAGATAATATTAAGCTGAGATAAATTTGGTAAGGCTACTGTAAGGAAAGTACCAAACTGGGAGAGGTTGTGATACAAAAAGAGTTATGAGTAATTGAATAATTTTAGCACAATTTAAAACAAATAGTGCAGATTTGTTTTAAAGGAATTTGTTAACTTAGATTAACCATTTTAATTTAACTGAGGACTAACTATTGTAACTAATTAGTTTTGTTTGCATTCTTTCTCTCTTAAATTATAAACCAAGACCTTTATTTTTTTCCTGATAAGTTATAAACCAAGACCCTTATTAGAAATGAAAGTACACCTTAATGTTTTTGTCTCTCCCATAGGCATTTGCCTTGCTTCAACCCTCGGTACAGTACAATGGAGATTTCTAAACTAATATGTATATTGTTGCTATTTGCTATACATTTTACATGGTGAGTGGTAAAGGTAGCACCAAGTAGCCATTGTACCTTCATGAAAAATAAATAAATTAATGCATATTGTCCAGTTTAGTGAAGCACATTGAGTTTCAAATGGTTCCCCGAGCTATCTCAGTTATAAAATCACGATTCTCAAGAGGGTTTGCGAGGGAGCTCTTATTACCTGCGTTCTGCGTACCAGCTACTATACAATTGTTCTGAATCGTGTTACGAGAGTTTAGATGCTTTGTGAATTTTACTATAGGTAGCATTCCTTGTACCTGATTTCATTTTACGTACTTATTGATTAGCGTTCGTGGTAACCATACCTCAATCATCCTCTCATTCTTTTTGCTGTCTGATTTTTAATTTTTTTCATCAAATTTAAAATCTATGATCTGATTCCTTCGTTTTCCCTCTACTTTAGGGTTAACGAGAACTGATCGTGTTTAGTAAATTTCAGGAGATTGATTACACAAAGGAAGCAGCTAATGCAGAACTATTTGCAAGTAACTTCAAAGATTTGAATTATGTTAAAGTCCCAGCAATATATTGGGAATGCAGCACCCCCACAGGTTTAAACATTTACAAATGATAAATGTTTGTGTTCTAAATTTTGAATTCTTTGTAAACTCTTTTATCTAGTAGTTTTTCTTTCAGTGTAGGTTCTGACAATGGAATACGTACCTGGGATCAAGATAAACCAGATACAAGCTTTAGATCAGTTGAGTGTTGATCACCAAAGGTAAATAGTGTTCAGTTATTTCAATTGAAGTATGTGTAACCTTTGAGATGGATTCTTACTCTTCTTAATCTGAGATATTGAATTATTCTCTTATAATCTAAATGGATTTGAAGTTGCCATAATATTCTCCAGGTTGGGTCAATATGCTGTTGAATCATATCTGGAACAAATTTTATCTCATGGTTTCTTCCATGCTGATCCTGTGAGTTTATCAATGGCCTTTTATTTATTAAATCATGTGGTCTAAATGTACTTTTCAGTGTAAGATAGGAGAACAATTAATAGTTGAATGAGAAGTTAACCAGGCTAAGTGTTCTAATCAATGTCTTTACTTATGAGCATGTTGCCAGGAAAACGTGCTGCATGCGTAACATATTTTAAATTTATGTGAAGCTCATGTATGCAATTTGTGCCTCTATCATGACAGTTTGTTACATAAGTGCATATTTCATGTTCAAGTCCAACAAATACAAATTATAATCTGATATCTCGTCAAATGGTCTTCTCTTTCCTAAGCATGTCTTATGTGTGTAATTGTGTTTATGTTGTGGAAGAGAAAAGCACGTGTTAACTTCCATGTAAGCAAACAGAGAAATATGGAGAAAGTAAATGAGGGGACTTACTGCCTTATTTTCATCTTTTGAAGCCTATGTAGCATAAGCTCCATCCAATGAATCCGACTGTTCCTGAAGCAAAGTACAAATGACAAAGAATGACATTTTGATGCTGAATAATTATTATCTAGATTTGAAACTTACAGTAAATGTCCTCTAATCCTCAAACCAGTGCCTTTAATATAATGACGATAATAATAATAATTATTTTTCAATTGCAAATAGCTTGATCATGTTTTGGTGGATAAGTTTCCTCATCTTTTGAAAATCAAGTATGGATTTTGTTAGATTTGCTTGTAAATATAACTTTGAACTTGTTTGTAGGGTACCGATTGGGGTCTGATCTATGTCAATTGTGCATAATATCTGTAGTTCAACTATGAAGGGAATGAATGGGAAGTATATGTCCACTGTTGTATGATAATTGAACTCATAAAGGGGTGGTGACTAAAATAAATAAAAGAAATTGGAACTGAAGCAGCATGGTTGAGGATATATCTAGAGCTATGGCATTTAGTGGAAGAAAGCTGCTGATTAGTAAGTTGTAAAGATGAAAAATATGGATCCTATGTCAAATAAAAGTAGGGGACTGATAGTCTAATACTGATTATGTGTCTTCAGCTAACTAAATTGCAATGTAAAGAGATGAAATTTGAGCGTCTGCATTCAGTAACGAGCTTCTGTTCTTAATTGAATGTTTACCCAATCTAATTAGACCTTAAAAATATATTAGTGCCTGATACAAGAAGAGCTTCTTCCATAGAGTGGATTTTTTGTTTTTAATGAATCCTAACTATTACCATTTTCTATTTCTTGATTTACTACGTAGTACGTACTATCATACCCCGTCCTCTAACACCTCATTCAATTGACCTTTATGGAGAGGTATAAAATGTATAAGAGAAATGCTCGTGCAAGATCATCTATATTGCCCAGGTTAATTATTTAACTACTGTAGTGTCATTGCAATGCTGTACTCCTTAAATTATTAACTGAATGATTAAAAAACTAACGTTCAGGAGAAGTTCATTGGACTGTTATTTTTCAGTCTTTGCGAGAATATAAGTAAGATACAAAGACTTAAGTTGTTGCAACTTATGTTAGTTCTCATCATAATTAATTTCCAAAACCCTTTTTTTCTTCCTCTTTTTTTTTTTTGTGTGTGTCAAGTATGGGTTGAACATAGCCTTTTCATCTTTCTACCTACCCCTAACCTCTAAACTGGTGATTGGTGATATTGGGGTGTGAAGATCACAAATTAAGACAACTCGTGCAGTTTGATCAAAATCTTGGTCATCTTTTTGCAGCATCCTGGAAATATTGCTGTCAATGATTTTAATGGTGGAAGGCTGATATTTTATGATTTCGGAATGATGGGGAGGTATGCAAGTGTGATTCTTTGCTCCTTAGAATCCTGTCAACTCAAAATCTCTTTCAAATTACAACCACGTATATTATTCCGCCTACTTGAACATTTAGCCTTGGCTTCTGGCAGTATAAGTCAAAACATTAGAGAAGGCTTGCTGGAGGTGTTCTATGGAGTTTATGAAAAGGATCCGAATAAGGTAATTGTTTCTCTCAGTTTTATTTTTCGTGTGTTGTGGTCAAGTTTAGACTAGTGATTCAGGCAAGCCAATCTTCCACGTTAGGAAAAAGCTTGACCAGTGCCCGTGAAAATATCTGGGTTAGAGTTGGTGTAACATTTTGTGATCTTTCAGTCTAGCACATGAAAAATGCTGACTTCTTGATGATTACCAATTTCTGTTAGCTTACCTGTAAAATTTATCTTTTACTATAGGTCCTCGATGCAATGGTTCAAATGGGCATTCTTGTTCCTACGGGAGACATGACTGCTGTCAGATGAACTGCACAGTTCTTTCTTAATAGGTACTTTCCAAATTTAGAACTTTTCCTTCTTCAGTTCCTGAAAATGAAAATTGCCCAAAATTTATTTAATTTTTGAGGGATCAGTTAGTCAGTGATGCTTGAACTTGAACAGCCATTTAAAACATTCAATACATTGTTTGTTTATTTTGGTATATTTCCAAATATTCTTCCTATGATATGTATATTCTTGCTGATTTAAACTTTTAAATTCACCTCATGTTTTCTTCTCACACTGCAGTCTAAACATGAGAATTCACAATATGTAATTTCCTAACCTAATATTGCATTTGAAAGATATAACTGCCACAGAAGTCTGAAACCAAGTGGGTTTTCAAAATCTATTAAAAGAAAAGGTCTTAACTCCAAACCAAAGTTCCCACATAGCTGTAATATGAACGTAAAGTGTTTTGACAGAACCAATGAGCTCGAGCTCTAGTAATACCTCTCTCATCCCCTAACACGGATGTACAAGTTTAAAGCCCATCAAGGAAACATTTGGAAAACACATTATCTTATTGAAGATACTACAAGTAACATGCAAGTCACATGACTTGATAATATTTTTTAAATTAAACAAAAGAACGGCCTTCGATATAAATTGATGGCCTGACCTGAGTAGACTTGTGGGTCCTCCAGAACATAACTAATAAATGGATGATCTTGTAGCACTAGATTTTTACATAATCTATTGAACAAGGAAGCATTAAACAAGAGCCAGAACACCCCTTTAATATGTTTTGTGTTTCAGAAGTACTTAGGATCATGAATTAATTGCAGTTTTGAGGATCACCTTGCAGCACAAAGAAGAGAGAGAGAGATGGCAGCAACAGAACTTGAATTTAAGAAACCATTGAGCAAGGAAGAAAGAATAGAGATGAAGAAGCAATGATTAGCTGCAATTGGTAACTTGTTTTTCTACCTTCTTTTCCTGCGATAAAAACTTCTGCACTGGTTAAGATGATTTGGTTCATTTAATGTTCCTTCATTAAAGAAAAGAATTTCTAGAAACTAGAAACTTTACGCATTTACTCGAATTTAAGATTTGTGATATTTTTGATATCAAAGGACCAGGTATTGTAACTTTGAGATAGTCATGAGCAGAAATAGGGAACTTCTGTTTCATATTGATATAGGTTCTCATTTTAGTTGCTGAACTATCATGCTAACCTCAAAGGTTTTTGTGAGAGGGAGCGAACCTAAATTTAGGTATGGAAATTTTTTACTGTTTAGTTGCCAGTTTGTTTAACTTTTCTGGATATTATAGAATACAATGCTCTCTTACCCTGGAATTTCTCATGTGAATTGATATCGTTTTACATTAATATGGACTTTCAGCCTCAAATTATTTGGTTTTTTTGCTACTTTTTTAAAAAAAATAAAAAGCTTCATTTAGTAATTTAACTAATTGCTCTTTTAATTGTCCATTGGAATAATGCTACTCACATGAACCATGACTAAGCCAAGTTGGGTCTGACCTGCAGTAATCGGTACTGATAACATCAATCTTTGAGCAATTTTTTGTTCTCATGTTGTGACTAGTATTTTTGTTTTCATTTTCGTAACTTGTCAAAAAAAGTCAAAAGAAAATTAAAATAATTTTATTCATTTTAAAAGAAAAGATGCTAGTTTCTTAATAGCTGTTTTTTTTCCTCTTGGCAGGGGAGTATCTCTTAGCCATTGCGGCAGACCAAGCCTTCCGATTCCCTTCCACATTCACTTTTGTTGTTAGAGCATTTTCTGGTATTTAATTTGATATTTCACAAAAAATCTGATTCTATTATTGTCAGTTTTTACTGGATAGCAGCTAATTATTTCCACAGTTTTGGATGGTATTGGCAAGGGCCTTGACCCGAGATTTAACATCTCTGAGATAGCTAAACCGTGAGTGCAGTTTCAGCAGTCACTATCCTTGTGAAGAATCTCATATCTGACTTGAATTTGGGGTTTGCTATTGTATTGCATCTCTGGCATGTTTAATGCTTTACCATGTAGTTATGCACTGGAATTACTTAAATTTCACGAAGCTGGTGTTGAAGTCATATTAAAGGCAAAATTTTCTTACTGTTCTTTACTGTACTTGACCTTTATAGTCCTTAAAATTCAATATCCTTCTAACAGTTAATCCTGTAGGCAATACAGGACTTCAGAACAAGATGGGACAGACAAATGCAAGCATTCTATAACTTATTTAGACAGGCTGATAGAGTTGAAAAGCTTGCTCAAACAATCCAGCGTTTGGTAGAGATTGAGCTTTCGTTTAACTTTGTTCTGACTATTTTAATTGCTTTGTGCTCCATTAGTTTTCTTCGTTGTGAAACAATTAATTGTACCTCATTTACAGAGCAAGGTGATTTGAAGCTTCGAGTTTGAGCTTTGGAGTCTGAAAGGGCTTTTCAATGCATTGCTACTGTTCAAAAAACAATTGAAAGTGTGAGTGTAGCTGGATTTAATCTAGTACGAATTTCAAAAGTTGTATATTCATGCTAACTTCTGCAATATTATTTCAAAAAGTAATTATTTTTTCTTCAAATATCAGTATTCTTGTTTTCATTAACTAGAGACTACATAAAAAGAAGAGAGTTAGACATTTATTGTTTTGATAGCATTTTTTGGAACGAACATGAGAAAATATTTAAAACAAAACAAAATTTTCTTTTCTTTAATTATGGTATACTTTGTATTGTCTGCTTTCTTTCCTGAATCTAAACTTCCAATATTTATTTGAAAATTTTGGCAGTGTCACAAGATTAACAAAACCTACATGTTTTTCTTGTTTTGTGAATATGCTTCCAAGTGTGTCACTTGCATTGTAGTTGTACATCATAACATGTTAAATGGAAAAAATAATTTGTGGTTGATAAAATTACTAAAAGTTTCTTTATGATCTGCAACGAGTCCAATAAACCTTGGTGAAGGTTTTTCATCAGAGAGGCCGTGCAAACGTATGGCACTTGGGTGAAATGTTTTCAGACTAAGCTTAGCTGCAACCGTGATTGCTGCCAAAAATTATGCAGCCCTATTACGTGTTGTTTCTCAAGGCGTTCTCATGTTGACTAGAATGCTTGCAACACCTGATCAAAGCTCCCTATAAGTCTATAAGAAAATAGATTTCTGTCAGTTATCTGCTATTCATAGACATATATTTACTCTGAACAGATAGGATGTTGAGCAGAAAAATGGAGATGAATAAGATTATATTGGTGCATAGCAGTTGCTTTATTAGTATAATAGTATCTAAGGAGAAAAACCAATTAAAAATAGGAAGAATGAAAATCAACTCCAGAGCAGTATCAATGGGCAAAGTTGCAAACTTAAGGGCCCTATGAGCGAACCTTCCAAAATATGATACTCACTCTTGTGGTCCATTACAATAAAGGTAAAACATTTTATTTTAGTAACCTGATTAGATGCTTGTCTATCTTACCTCTTGATATTCATGTATTAAACGAGGACGATCTTTGGCAAAATCACATTAGAGCTTGTTCTAAGCTTCTAAGGTGATATTATGTTGGTTCAAGGATTTTTAAAGTGTAGGGTTTCCAGAGAGAACAATCACTCTATGCGAATACCCCCTACCCCCCCTTTCTTTATGTATCATCTTACTCTTCTCTCAGCCATGCATGTATGCTTGTGGTTTATATACATTTGCCTTCAGTCCTCTATATGTAAATGTGCCTGTATTTATGTGGTTCTGTCTCAATGCTTGTAATGTTGAGATAATTGAGGTTTCAAGCTTTTAAACATACTATTGCATGTCAATTCTATATTGTAATTACAGTTTTAATTTAGCACCGACTAAGAAATTGAGTATTAGGGATAACAAGGTTGATGAAATGTTGACAATTGAGAAGAATTTGAAAAGGTAATTATGTATCTTTAAAATTAGCAATTGTATGACTATTTTAGCATTTTCATGTCAAACTAATAATTTCTTGATTACTTTAATGCAAAATAATTCCCATGTCGGTGATTAAACACCCCCTCTCTGGACTAATCACAGGCTGTAACTGCTGGAAGTTTAATAAACCTTGCGGCAATTTTGTATATCAACTCAATCAGGGTAAATTGTAACTTGCCATTTACGTTGTACTGATAATGGTTTCTTTTGTCCATATTATTTATTAATAAAAGTCTCTCCAATACCAGGGGCCTGTGACAACGGCATATCTCTTCTGTGCGTATTTTGGTATCCAAGTCCTCATTGGAATCCTGAAGGTTAAGAAATTTGATCAACGGGAGAGGTTGATTATGGGAACTGCTTAAACAAATAGTGAGTACATTTATCCACTATTTATTTGAATATTACAATTTTGGACCTCTCCGTCTCATCTTATTTACTGTAAATGAATATTGTTCTAGAAGAGCAACACTTGCTAGTGTTTCATAAAGTTTGACTTTTCTTTTAGAAACCATCTTCTTCTTTTTTTTGGGTTGGATTGGGGGGTCGGGTTGTTCTTATGAACAATAAAAGGCATTGACCTCAGTAGGGAAATCTGCTATAGAGGATACTAAGTTTACAAGAAATTTCTTTCCACTGAACCTTCTGAATTAAATAATTGCTATTCTGCTGCCTTGAGTAATTACAAGTATTGCTATGCTTTGTTCCCCATATATGTATGAAGGACCTGGTTACTTGTACTCGCATTATTTTCGGTTTGATAAAAGAAAGAAGATATAAACCAAGTTTCTTCTGGCAATACTTTGCTGTTTGAAAGGACAACAAATAAAATAGATGATAACCTGACTCTGTATGTATGACTCAGGGAACAGTGGAATAAGATATTTGGTGAACGAGTATCTTCTTTGGTGATGCTACATAATTCCTTTTGCGTATGCATTTGGGTTGAAACCCGTGTGCCAGGGGGGTTGTTAAGGAGAGGGAAAGTGAAGGGACCTTACAATAAAAAATGGATAAATAGAAAACTCTGTTCAAAACAATTTCAATAAGCCAAAATGATAACGCCAATTAGCCAGGAATCACTTCAAGAAATTTTATCCTAGATATCAAGTTTCAGAGATGTGAAAACAAGTGTTTACTTGCATGAACTCTAAGTAGCAGCTTGCCAGTATTGAAAGAGCACCCACACCCTATAATTATAAGAAAAAGAAGACATTTAATAATTCGATATAGCCTTGGCCATCAAAAAACAGTTTGTGTAAGATATGTGAATATTTCCCACTTAGAAGATACACTACTCTTGTAGAAGTTTAATTACCATGTAAACCTTTAACCTTTTTAAGCCATTTCTCAACAATCTTTTTAATTTATATCACCAATGAAGACTTAATCTTAGGTATTTGTTTATTTCACTTTGTGTTTCCAACATGGGATGTGTTTGGCAAGGTTATTATTTTTCTTCTGCAACAAACTAGAAAGTGGTTTAGTTGCCGAAAAACTGTTTGTTTAAATATGTTGGCAACTGAATGAGTGGTGTTCCGTGAGTGCCATTGTTTTTTGGAAAACGATATTATTCTCCAAACCCTATGTCGGGTTTAGATGCTTTGAAGATTGAATTTATGATCTGATAGCGATTAGAAGGCACCTGCTGAAACCCAGGATGTGCATCTTGAGGATTGCTCCTGTCTGTGTTTTTTTGTTGCAATTTTACTTGAAGAGAAATTTTTCCACAAAAGACTATTCAAACGATCTTCAAAGTTTAAATGAACTCATTTTGTGCAACAGATTAGAAAAGTCCTTGTCTAACCGCTAACGTAGTGTGAGATACCTTAAGTCTTGCGAGATACCTTAAGTCTTCTTTCTGCAACTATAGAACCTTCAGCATATCTTCTAACTATAAACAGTTTACGCGTTTTAAATAAGATTGTAGGGAGGAATGACCTTAGAGTGTGAAGCTATAAATTGTTGTTCTTCAGAAATCAGAACCACAGTATTAGAAGCTGTCACTTGACTCTAGCAAGCTGCAAATTCTATGGAAGCACTTCTAGAGGTGGTGTATTACATATGCATCATGGGGGAATCTGTTTACTATATTTCATCCTAAAACATGTTTTTTTTTTTAATTATTTAGAGAATGTGAAATATTTAAAAGTTAGTCATGCTTGTCTAATCACTAAATTCCCTAGCATATTTGATGTCCTGATCATCATGGATTCATATGTCAATCCATCCCGTCAGGTGTGCTACATTATTTATAGTCAAAGATTTCTCATGGGAACTTGTAGATGCAAGTCAGCTATACAACCTCTGAACGAAAGCAGAAGTGCAACTGAAATATTATGTGCGAATTCCTTTGGAATCTGCGTAGCTGAGAAATTGCAATGCTCAGAATTGTTGTGAAGATAAGTGAAGTCTGAGTATGCAATGCAGAGAGTAAGATCTGACAATTTTGGATTTTAAAAATCAATTAGGTTGGTCAAAATTATCTGTTGAACATGTGACTCCAACTAGGTTGTTTAGGAAATGAGATGGTCTATTGTGGTTCTTCTTTTTATGGCAGGCTAATCATTATTGACTACTCTTAGCCTGATGTAGATAAGCTATTGTATAAATCCATTGTTTTTATCGGCTTTGATGTTGCCTCCAACCTGCCCCGAGGCAATTTCCACAAAGTATAACACAATATAATGAAATCTTGTAATATTATCACCAGAACAGTTCAAGACATTCCAACTATTTTAATATTCTGTACATGCTTGCAGAAACTTAATTTAATTTACTGGGAGTAGTATTCTTACAATAATGTACCCCACAGACAACAATCTGTATCCACTTTCATCTGTCCTGTGTAGTATGCATCTCTCTGATGACCTATTCTCTTTGTTGTTCCTGACAAAAATTTTGAAAGTGAAATGACAAATTATCTTCATAGTCCTTTAAACTGCTTATCTAATTCAGCAAAACTAGTTTTAAATGTCATTACACTTTAGAATGTAAAGGTGGAAATGTGGTTACTCTCGCAAAAACACTTGTACAAATCAAGGGTGCTGTAGGATGGCAACTCTTCAGAGTCGGTACAATTATACTTCAATTTTTATTTTTATTGACTCACAAGTTTGTAACATAAATCCCAATGCTGAAGTGAAGTTCAATTAAATGTTGAGTCAAGAATCTTGTGCTCCTGTTGAAGATCTTACCGCTTGGAAAGTGATTGTTTCACTTTCACCTGTGATGATGTTCGTCACTTGAAAAATGGTTTGTGAGAGATTCATGGTGTCAGCTAGCATTACACTCTTTCACGGAAGTTATCATTGTTGAAAATATTTCAGAGATTGCTCAAGATTTCTAGTTAGATTGTGTTCTTTTAGGAAAAAGAAATAGGGTACTTTTTTCCTGATATTTCCGTTTGCTGAATCTTTATAAAGTGGTAGTATAAATGGAGGGGGCCTGATGGTATCAAATCCCTTTTTGAGATCTTTAGCAATGAGCTAAGCTTTTATTTCCTATAAAAGTTTGTTTAAGACCCCTCTTCTCTCTCTCTCTATCTCTCTCTCTCTCTCTCTCTCTCTCTCTCTCTCTCTCTCTCTCTCTCTCTATATATATATATATATATATATATATATATATATATATATAATTTTTAGGTTGGAATGGTTGTGGTAAATTCCAAATTTTGGCTTCTTTTGCTTTTTCCTTCAGCAAAATAATGGAGTCTTTAAAGTCATGATCCATTTTCCTCTTTTGTATTATGCTTGTAGAATAACCCAAACATGCATATAGTGAGCTGTAGTATGGAGCTCCATGTGCTGAACAAATTTAAAACCTCTCTAAATCGAACTCTTGTGGAATTTGACATCTTCAGCTGTCCTTTAGGAAAATGCGAAAAAACAACTACTATTTTGTTTGTGTATCTGTGTGTTTTCTTTTGTTTTTTTCATTTGTTCACGCACTATGGGTTGAATTCTCACAATTTAATTAATATGCTAGCAATATTCAATTATTTCAGACTGTTTCCTCCACAGTTCTGTGTTCCTAATATCACATACACACAGATTGTTTCTTGCTATTATTCTCAAGGAAATGTATGCAATAATGTACTTTGACGTACGGTCCGGTCTTCAGTGTAACATCAGTAACCTTCACTACCTTTAATCTCAAGTATCTGATTAACTTGGTGGAAATAAATGATTTCCATCTAAACATATTTATTCAACTGTTATTATTACTGTCCTGTAAATATTGTCACTTTTGAGTTTTATTTTGCCACTTTAGAACCTTTATATTTACATTTACCTCAATGAAGTTTGTTCTTTGAATCTTGGACATCTCATTTTACATATTATTGCTCACTCTCTCTCTCTGTGATTTGGATACCTGATTTTATTTTGACCAGGCTATCATGGACCTGGTAACTCATTGACCAAGCCATCATTCTAGTGTTCGGAGCCAGGTCAGAGGAACCCAGAAGGAGTGCAAATTTCACATAAAAAATCTCCTCAATTGCACCACCCAAGAGGTATGTTGGAAGAGTGACCAAACACCCCTAATTTTTTTATTTCATTTCACAGCAAAAATAGTTGGTATTCAACTAGAGCAGAGTACATGTGGTAATGGTAAATTAATACTGCATCGACTTTTCATAGAACCAATGTCATTGCCGGAGAACTTTTGTATGTTTTTGGCACCACTGAAATATATAAATACACACACACAGGCTAAAAGTTTTCGGGTCAGAAAGTAAAAACAATTATTGATCGAGGTGACATTTTTCTGTATTAAATCGAGGGCTTCCTTGTTGTTTGTTGCTAATTATTGAATAATCCATATCATCTATAAGTGGAAGCCTTGTTTTTCTTTCAAGCTTTTATTAATAATGCTTAATTTCCTAGGTAATCTTCACTTAGTCGGTTACTTTAACTTTCTCTGTCTCTTATCTTTTGCAATTTTCTGTTTGGAAGATGCATGTATCTATCAAACAACAGTAAGATTTGAACAACACTATCTGCATTTTGCTTGGAAATATATTTCTCCCGAAACAAAGTGGAAAAAGAACCATATTGTCATTTCAATATATCATCTAGCGAGTTTCCGACTCTTATTTATCAGCTAGACTTCTAGTAGTTAAAGAGATGATTATTACCATGGTTTGAACACTTGACAATCGGCATCATATTCTTTTCACTGTGTTATCATTTTTTAGCCTTATTTCCCGGAGTAATGCTCTTAAGTCTGACTTTCCGGAGTTTCTATTTCCTATGAGAAAACAAAACCAACTGCAAATATTTTTATTGATGGTTTTGTTGATTCTTTTGGTACTTTATATTCCGCAGGTTATTACATCTATCTGGCATATGTACTTGCCTTGGAAGTTAGTGAAAACCATGGTCTAATAATACTCGAGTGGTATACTGCTGTCTGTTAGTTAGTCTCTGTACCTGGATTCCTTTTTTTTTTTTTTTTCCCTATTTTATCTTTTGGTCAATAAGATAGAACAGTGAAATTTAGGAAAGTACGATAAACCAAAATACTGAACATTCTATACTTGCCATTGTAGAGTATATCTCTAGGAAACTTAGCTTGGCCAGCCCAACTTCATTTAGTCCCAAGAGAGAGAGCTCAGCTTGATGTTAGCATTTAAATGTACAAAATGAAAAGAAGAGTAATTGAAATTACGAAGAAATCGGGAGCCTTTAGTTTTGTCCCAAAACAAAATAGGAGAAAATGAAAAGATTCAATAACAAAAAAAAATGCGGAAGATTGGAGTAATTGTTTATGAGAAGTGAATTTACATTACCAAGTAATAGTATTGTCTAAGGGAGAGATTGAGTATAGATGTAGTCCTCGTTCTCAAATACACCTCATCTGCCCCTTTTTCTTGGCCTTCCTTGCACTCAACACCCTCTTTGCCACATAACTAGTGAGCTTTTCCCTGCTTCACCTTAAAGATATAAAAAAAAAAAAATCAAAATTTTATATGTACATATAAATATTATATTATGTATATTATGTTATGAAACTATTCGGACAAACATGTGTGACCTTCCTTTGGAAGAGCGGGTGGTCCACATTTATAAAAAAAATGTGTTATCTGGACCACACGATTATGAACGACCAAAAGTGCGTTTGTCTAAATTTTTTAATTATCACTTTCCTGTATATCTAGAGAGAGAGAGAGAGAGAGACTAACCACATTCACTGTATTGACGGAACTGTTGGCCGGAAGTTCATTTGCATCACCTTTGCCAATAACAGTAAGTATTAAAAAGACGAAAAGCTAGAAAGAGGCTTAGAAATCTCATGGTACTTGCTTAGCTAGATTGTATACCCCAAAAATGAAGTGTATATTTATGCTCTTTGAGATAGCTACCACAAACAGTACAATTGGCATTGCTATTATATGGAGTGAAACATTTAAGTTTAATAGATTGAGCACAGAACCAGAAGAACTAATAATCTAAGATTTATATGGGGTTGTGCGATTTTCAGCTTATTTTGACCTGTCTCCTGATTCCACAACATCAAGCTCAACCATCAAGAGGATGGCTTGTTTCATCTCACTATAATATGGAGCAGTTGGCATCACATGATGTGGGAGAGGGATTTAATAATCTATGTTAAATCCTGAGTTCATATCAAATTAAATTTCACTGTCTTAATAAATATCTTTTTGGACCCATCACAAATTTATTCAAAAAAATTTAACCGAAAATACTAATAATACTATTTTAATACCTTGATATAGACAAATTTAGTTCCGATACGAGGCCAGATTGTTATAAGAAGTGTAAAAGAGTTTATTTCTTCATTGATTTTCAAGATTCTTCATACTTTATTTACTTAAAAAATCAGAAGTTTTCAATTCATTTTTGTTGGGAAATAAAATGAGAATTGAGTATATACACGTAGGAAACTCATGAACTACAATTTAACGTTATCATGTTTATTAGTATCTGTGTCGATGCCTTGAAGCAAGTCAATGAGGATAGGGATACAAAACAGAAGCACTTTACTTCAGTTTCATGTCAGTGTCCTTATAAAGGTCTAAATATACCCAAACAATCCCACCACATGGTAGGACCAAACCACCAGGTGAACAGAACAACAATCAAATAATTCCCAGGGATTTCTCTCTCCTATCAAAAACTAATTGCATTAATGTACTTTTGGGAGTTAATGTTCAATCCCAAAAAAATAAAAAATAAATCCCAATTTGAAATCCCTTCCTCTGGCTTGTTTTTGCTTGGGGTGTAATTTGTACCCCATGGGCTGGAGATAGAATCATAGAACACAAAAGCAATGGGAAGGTTCCTCAACTCTAATATTATAAAAATGGGAAATCCAAACTAATTCCATACTCCCTTTTAATCAATTTGAGGTCATCTTAAAAATCTAAATTGGGATGCAAATTTTAAAACATACTCGCTCTATTCAAAAATTAGAGATTCATTTATTTATAAAACCGCAATTTTTAAGAAAATTTAAACTTTTCATTTTTATCTCTAAATTATAATTTTTTTTTAACGTCACCACGTCGGAGGAGATATGAGTACAAGTACAATACATTACACAATAATTTCCCAACCTCTCTACCTCACACTCTATGGGTGAGAATACAAACATCACGATAAAAAAAGAGACAAGTTCTACTATAAAGAAAGAAAACGCATAATAAGAATTTAACGAGTAACTTAATGATTATAGAGTCTCAGTCATAATCATAATCATCAGATTAAGATATCACTAATTATTTCTAAACTAGTTAAATATGTAACACTAGTGATATGATAGGACTCAATTAATCTTCATGTCACTTCATATTATAGAAATACAATTGTATCTTGAATTTTAAAGCGTGAAATATATAAATATATATAAGTGGTGTAGCAGGTGTACGTGCAATTTGAAAAGCAAAAATATTTAATATACATACATACATATATATATATATATATATATATATATATATATATAATTTATAAGTGGTGTAGCAGGTGTACGTGTAATTATTTTCAAAGCAAAAATATTTAATTCACATCAATCAATAGGGAATTACTACAATTACTTGTCCAAATGACTTTTCCCAATCAAAGAACTTTGAGCGGCATGTGTTGAGGTATGTTATTTCAACTTCCTACCCTTGCTTTAAAATCCCCTTGATAAACAATTTGGCAAATTTCCTTGAATTAATAATTAATTTAAGAGAATTAAAAAGAATGTTATATGTGGAAGAGGGAGTATACCAAATGGTCATTAATTAATGGTTCCATTCCATGAGATTAGCAAAATTTGAAGCTAATACTAAATCTGTAAAATCTATTGAACCAATAATGTTCCTCAGCCTCGACCTTAGGCTGTAAATGAAGAAGACTTGTGACCATGAGCGTCAACCCTGAGATAACGATATTAAATATACCATTCCTCGTCTCGTCTTCCCCTCCCTCCTCTTTCTTATTTAAATGAAGGAGGGTGACCATAATTATGCCTTTAAATGGTAACGTGACAAATAAAATTTAAAATAAAACACAACAAATTAAATAATACTACTAGAAAAGCAAAAGGAATAAGATGATACTACTTTTCAACAAAATTATTATTATTATTATTATTATTATTATTATTATTTTCACACAAAGATACACTACTTTCAATTAATCAAAAATAAATTTTAAAGCGCAATTTGTGATTTAGTCCAACTTAAAATAAAATAAAATAAAAACAATATGGCCATCATGTCCACACCCCACCCACCATTCGTCCTTTTAAACAGGTAGCATTGTTTGACAAAGCTATATATATATATATATACACACACACACACACACACCATATTAGCTGTAATCACTTCATAATCCAAATTTAAAGAAAATGCTTTGCAGGACCCGAAGTAACACAAGACCTTACTTCAGTTTTACAACATATTTAATTTGACCAGTTGTTCAGATAGTATTATTTTTGACCCCAGTCTATTTTTTTTAATAAAAAAATAAGCAAAACTAATAATTGAGCATATCTAAGAGGCCTGGTTACGGTTATCTTGAATTAATTATTGAAATTTTAAGAAGAAAAAATAATTTGGATTCAATTAGAATTGATTGATTGAAATTTAGCAATAAATAAATAATTTTTTTTGATTGATATGCAGTATAATATACTGCAACAATTGGATTGATGTCAATTTTACTTTTCTATTTTAAGAAAATAATTTAATTGATGTGACTTTCCTAACCCACATTATTGGGCAACCTCATATGTTATATCAAGAGACCTATTAGGCTTAGGGGCGGATAAGAAATTGAATTATCTTTGAAATTATATTAAAAATCGTACAAATTGTATTAACAATTTCGACGTATGTGGTAATTTTAGGTGGGTTGAAAAATCGCAAAAATAATTTGAGTTTGATTTCTAGGCAAAATTGCATGCAATAAATCGCATCACACCATGCACTATCAAAATGGAGTATATCAAGAAATATTATTATAATGTACAAATATTTAAAATTATCTCAAATTGTAATTATCTCTATTTAGAATTTTCATATGTAAAAAAATAACATCATTCATATTTTCAGGTTTTATTTTGCTTTTGTTTAAACAATGTTATATTGTCATTATAAGTAAAGTTGTATGTGATTGTGTGTTATCAAAGTAGTATTTAATATTGTGTGATGTTAAATTATTAATTTAAATTACATAAAATTTAATCATTTCTATTGATTTTAGAACCGAAACCGCACCAAATGAAACTGCACTACACCAATAACAAGTGATTTCATGTGCGGTTTTAAATTTGTCAAAGCGCACTTTAAACGGTTTCATGTGCGGTTTGAGTTTCAAACCGCACCATACTCACCCCTAATTAAGCTTATTGAAGAATTTTCAGCCTTTTACTGTTTTACATTTACACAAGTTTGATAGCCCGTGCAAGGCACGGGCTAGTTTGTGTAACGTCGTAAACGCATTTTTAACGGACTAAGAAAGTTATAGATGCGAGATTAAAGTTTAATACGATGACATTATTTATATGTTAGTTATCTATTTGTTTATTTTTTCTAATTACGCAAGAGACGTAGAGGTTAAAAAACTTAGAACATAGTAACTTATGTACTGGATGCATACATGTTAACAGCTGAGAAGAACACTAATAAAATTATAGAGTTCTATGCATTATGTTGAAGTAATCCCGTGAGCCAGAAACAATTCAAACAATGCGAATCAGATTATGAGGATGGTAAGAAATTGGAAAATGAATAACATAACATGTTGTTTTTCAAATTGTTCAAGTTAATTTAACTATACCATAAAATACAATAAAAATTACGAATTGAATAAAATGGATAGAATAAAAAGAGTACCTCGTACCTACTTCTAGGCTAGGGAATTGGAGTCCGACCTTTGGGGGACAAAACCAAGCACTTCAAACCCTTATCCTTTTCGGGGCAATGACGCTCGAACTTCTCCCCTTTCTCCGTCGAATTCAATTGTTTAATTGTCTTAACATTATCTGAACACATAAATGTTAGTACGAAGACAGTATTATAGTTTGCTAAGCCAAATATGAAATCAACTTCCCAAAAAAATTCAAATATCATTACCTAAGAAAATATAATCAAAGATTGCTATATTAGTATAAGTTTTAGGCATTATGAGATACCAATGTATCTATCTATCTATCTATCTATCTATCTATATATATATATATATATATTGGCATTTCAACAAACATGTAATGTGCACTTTTCTCTAAATCCTCACGTTCTTCACAAAAAAGTATTAACACCACTCTGAATTGAACGTCACTCATAAGAGTCTGATGATGAATGGAAACATTAATAAATGTTAGTAACTTCATATTCATGAGATGTTTAACTTACAGGAATAACTAATTAACAATTATTACACTAAAAATAATTCTAGCAAAAAGAAAGACATGAAAGTAGCCAGCTCTAGAATTAGTTTCTATGAAGTCGAGCTCATGACTCTGCAATTTACGTTTCCAAAAGCGATATGAAATCGAAAAAGGAACAAACAGTGATGATGGACGCCTGCCGACTGAAGTAAGGGATTTAAATCCATTATTCAAACAAAAATCATATATTAATGCAATCGCTAAAAAAAAATGCATTTAATATTCTGCATCCATCGTCAAGTGATACAATAATAATCGAATTTCATACAAATAACAGATATATAGATAGAAGCCGTGAAAATATGATAATTAACAGAGAAAAGAAAGAACTCACCAGGATCACACTATTGAAAAAACTTTTCAACTTCTACAATAACCCACAACAAATTAAACCACACTAAGTAAAACCAATACAATTCAAAAACTCAAATTAAAAAATTACACAACTATAACATAAATAATGTATTACAGAAGAAAAAAAAATTAACAAACCAAAGGTAATCGCCCAGCTCTTCTGCCTTTAAAGTCGCCAAAAACTCCTCCACTATCCTCGGAATCGGATGTGGTTGTATTTCGTCCATTATCTTCAATTTTCTCTCTTAAAATCCCACTGTCAATTAGGAATTGCTACAAATTTTTACAATACAAAAGGAGAGAAGGAGTGATACATGCCTGAAATTATTCTAAAATTTAAACAGAAAATAGGATTTTGGATAGAGCTTGAGTTTCTTATCCATTACTGCTTGTTCAGATATGTGGGCATATAAACATATATATATGCGTCTATAAGGATTTGAGAAGGAGAGAGAAACTGAACTAAAACTGGATGGGATTACCGGGAATGGCGCTGAAGAGTCAAGATCTGTCTTTCTTAGATGAGACATTGATCAGACGGAAGCCAGCATTCCCTTCCATTTCAAAGATTCAACAAAATCGCAAGATCGAGACCCTAATTTTTGGAAAAGATGGGAACTTTATGAAGGAAGAAGCGGTGAGCCATGAAACAATTTTTCAATTGATCAAGATGCAGTCAAGCGTACCCGTGGAAGAGAAAGAAGAGGTGAAAATCTTAAGAGAAACGGAAACGGAAGAGGAAGAGGAGGTTGAAATCCGAAGGGACGCACCGTCTACTCATTAATGGCAGTGAAATTGAACGTGGATCCGACTCAGCGATTTTTCCAATTAATTGCAGCGAAATAGAAAATGGAACCGAGACAACTCAGCTATTTTTTCAATTGAGAGCTGAGTTTTTCAATTGGAAGGATCGCTTGATGTACTTTTATAACGTCGTAAACGCATTTTTAACGGACTAAGAAAGTTATAGATGCGAGATTAAAGTTTAATACGATGACATTATTTATATGTTAGTTATCTATTTGTTTATTTTTTCTAATTACGCAAGAGACGTAGAGGTTAAAAAACTTAGAACATAGTAACTTATGTACTGGATGCATACATGTTAACAGCTGAGAAGAACACTAATAAAATTATAGAGTTCTATGCATTATGTTGAAGTAATCCCGTGAGCCAGAAACAATTCAAACAATGCGAATCAGATTATGAGGATGGTAAGAAATTGGAAAATGAATAACATAACATGTTGTTTTTCAAATTGTTCAAGTTAATTTAACTATACCATAAAATACAATAAAAATTACGAATTGAATAAAATGGATAGAATAAAAAGAGTACCTCGTACCTACTTCTAGGCTAGGGAATTGGAGTCCGACCTTTGGGGGACAAAACCAAGCACTTCAAACCCTTATCCTTTTCGGGGCAATGACGCTCGAACTTCTCCCCTTTCTCCGTCGAATTCAATTGTTTAATTGTCTTAACATTATCTGAACACATAAATGTTAGTACGAAGACAGTATTATAGTTTGCTAAGCCAAATATGAAATCAACTTCCCAAAAAAATTCAAATATCATTACCTAAGAAAATATAATCAAAGATTGCTATATTAGTATAAGTTTTAGGCATTATGAGATACCAATGTATCTATCTATCTATCTATCTATCTATCTATATATATATATATATATATTGGCATTTCAACAAACATGTAATGTGCACTTTTCTCTAAATCCTCACGTTCTTCACAAAAAAGTATTAACACCACTCTGAATTGAACGTCACTCATAAGAGTCTGATGATGAATGGAAACATTAATAAATGTTAGTAACTTCATATTCATGAGATGTTTAACTTACAGGAATAACTAATTAACAATTATTACACTAAAAATAATTCTAGCAAAAAGAAAGACATGAAAGTAGCCAGCTCTAGAATTAGTTTCTATGAAGTCGAGCTCATGACTCTGCAATTTACGTTTTCAAAAGCGATATGAAATCGAAAAAGGAACAAACAGTGATGATGGACGCCTGCCGACTGAAGTAAGGGATTTAAATCCATTATTCAAACAAAAATCATATATTAATGCAATCGCTAAAAAAAAATGCATTTAATATTCTGCATCCATCGTCAAGTGATACAATAATAATCGAATTTCATACAAATAACAGATATATAGATAGAAGCCGTGAAAATATGATAATTAACAGAGAAAAGAAAGAACTCACCAGGATCACACTATTGAAAAAACTTTTCAACTTCTACAATAACCCACAACAAATTAAACCACACTAAGTAAAACCAATACAATTCAAAAACTCAAATTAAAAAATTACACAACTATAACATAAATAATGTATTACAGAAGAAAAAAAAATTAACAAACCAAAGGTAATCGCCCAGCTCTTCTGCCTTTAAAGTCGCCAAAAACTCCTCCACTATCCTCGGAATCGGATGTGGTTGTATTTCGTCCATTATCTTCAATTTTCTCTCTTAAAATCCCACTGTCAATTAGGAATTGCTACAAATTTTTACAATACAAAAGGAGAGAAGGAGTGATACATGCCTGAAATTATTCTAAAATTTAAACAGAAAATAGGATTTTGGATAGAGCTTGAGTTTCTTATCCATTACTGCTTGTTCAGATATGTGGGCATATAAACATATATATATGTGTCTATAAGGATTTGAGAAGGAGAGAGAAACTGAACTAAAACTGGATGGGATTACCGGGAATGGCGCTGAAGAGTCAAGATCTGTCTTTCTTAGATGAGACATTGATCAGACGGAAGCCAGCATTCCCTTCCATTTCAAAGATTCAACAAAATCGCAAGATCGAGACCCTAATTTTTGGAAAAGATGGGAACTTTATGAAGGAAGAAGCGGTGAGCCATGAAACAATTTTTCAATTGATCAAGATGCAGTCAAGCGTACCCGTGGAAGAGAAAGAAGAGGTGAAAATCTTAAGAGAAACGGAAACGGAAGAGGAAGAGGAGGTTGAAATCCGAAGGGACGCACCGTCTACTCATTAATGGCAGTGAAATTGAAAGTGGATCCGACTCAGCGATTTTTCCAATTAATTGCAGCGAAATAGAAAATGGAACCGAGACAACTCAACTATTTTTTCAATTGAGAGCTGAGTTTTTCAATTGGAAGGATCGCTTGATGTACTTTTATATATAGTAATAGATATGAATTCAAAAGGCAACACCTCTTTGTTGATCAGAAAAAACTTAGTAACTTGCGTGTTGTTTGATAAAATTGAATGAAATAATTTTGAATAATTAAATAAATTGAATGGCTGAATAAACTTATTAAAATTAAATATTAAATGAAAAAAACTGTTTGTTAACTAATTCATCCAAAATAACTTAATGACAATATTTTTCATTTTATTCCTTTGAATTGTCTAAAAAAAGACATTTTTTGAAACATTTTTTAAGACCAAAAATAAATACTCAAATATAAATCTCCTTTTTAATTTTTCTCCTATATTTGGGAGGTATAAATTTTCTTTTAAACAATATAAAATTCTTTTCAAGTTGTCCACCTTCCCTGTTAAGCACCAAGTTACCAAAACATTCACACCATCCTTAAAAGAATCTTGGGCATCTGCAGTTTTTATCTCTGCCTTGAAATCTTCTATTTGTTTTATCATTAATGATTTCTTCTTCCTCTTTCTCAATCAATCACCGCCACCTACAAGCTCGACAACAATCAAGTGGGAGAAGAACGACCACCGCCACCAACTCAGATCTATCACTATTCATCACCATAGATAGATAGATTTAACTATTCACAAGAAAATATAACAATATTTTTAAAAAATTGACCCATTACAGATTTGACATCCCACAACCACCATTGCCACCATATTTTCCAATCTAAAGCTTTATATGCCATTAAATGGATATTTAGCGATTTGGGCACTGATTTGGCAACTCACGACTGTGAAGAGAATGGAAGGAGAAGAACGCTATGGATGACTGAAAGAGGGCAACAGGTGTAAAAAATTCATTTAGTGGGCTTTGGATTAATTCAGATAGGAAATATCGGCTTATTCGTTCAGTCAGTAGGGTGATCAATTCAGTCATTCAAATCTTCCTTGTATTCAAATTAAATAGTTCAAATGACTTAGCGATTTAGATTTGAAGTCATTTAGATCTATTAAATTCTAAACAAACACCTTTTACTAGGAATCATTTTGGACAAGATGAAATGATAATTGGAATCGAAATTAAATTATAATAAAATTAAAATCAAATAATTTATTTATGCGATTAGTACATTATTTAAAAATTATATTGAAATAAAATAAAACAAAATATAACATTCGATTTCGACAAAATGGGCATTCGATCAAACTTAAGTCCTGTACGAAAATTATTTATAAGTAGTTAAGTTAAAAAAATGTTGGGGATCAACTTTTTTTTTTACTTTTAAGTTAAAAAAAAAGTCAAAAAAAAATAAGTAAGTTTTTGTGACTTAAAAAAATGACTTATAAGTCATTTTTTTAAAGTCGGTCAACTATTATAAAATGACATAAATGCCTTCTTTTATTTTTCTAAGGTTCTTTTTACTAAATGACATTTTAGTAATCTTTATATTTTACTTAATTTATAAGTCATTAGTAGCCGCATACATCTACAACTATTATTTATAATTCCCAACTTATACGTAAAAGTGATACCAAACACTTTTACTTATAAATCTAGTAAAATTTTAACTTATAAATCTAGTAAAATTTTAACTTATAAATATAGTAAAATTTTAACTTATAAATTTACTAAAATTTTAACTTTAAGTCAAAAAAAAAATCATTTATGAACAGACCCTTAACATACAAAATGTCAAAAATAGATTATTGATCGAAATGACCATTCATTCATTTTCTCCCTTAATACATTGGGACAATTACATTTACTAATACATTTTTAGAAAATATTACAACAAAAGTATATACATAAAATATTTATAAAATTAGTGCATCTTCAATATTTAATTTACAAAATTAGTGCATTCTTATCCCTTTAATTTAGTTGTGTGATTTTAAAATTTAAATTTTAAAAAGTCAAAACATCACTTTGTCCCCAGTTTCGATTGTGTCCCCAGTTCCAAAAATCTCTGAAGAAGAAATCACACTTAGGTTCCAACAAATCAGTACTGATTAACTTTTGGTGAAAAATTAATGGCCAAATACATTCTTCAAGTTGAGAGGAAGAGGCGATACAGAGATGTAGATTATATGTGTATGTATATATGAGTGGTGAGAAAGAAGATGGTGGTGGAGGTGGAAGAAGGTAGTGGTGGTTGTGGCGGAGGAAGAAGATGGTGATGGTTGTAGCGGAGGAAAATGGTGGTGGTTGTGGCGGAGGAAGAAGATGATGGTGGTGGTTGTGGCGGAGGAAGATGATGGTGGTTGTGGCGGAGGAAGAAGATATCGGTGAAGGAGAGAAGAAGATGGTGGTGGTTGTGGCGAAGTAAGAAGATGGTAGTGGTTGTTGCGGAAGAAGAAAAAACTGCAGTTTTTTCATCTCCACACCTATAGTTTCGTCATACTACAGTTGGTAACCAAACCTTCATACAAGGTAATCAAACCTTCATATAAAGGTAACCAAAACCTTCATACCAATGTAACCAAACCTTCATACCAAGATAACCAATCCATCTCCACACCTGCATTTTTTTCATAGTGCAGATTCATAAAGCCATACTTTCTGAGGGGGGAAAGTGAGGATGAGGAAGAAGATGGTAGTGGAGGCGGAAGAAGATGGTGGTGATTGTGGCGGAAGAAGAAAAAATTGCAGTTTTTTCACTTTCACGCCTGCAGTTTTGTCATAATACAGTTGGTAACCAAACCTTCATATCAAGGTAACCAATCCTTCATACCAAGGTAACTAGACCTTCATACCAAGGTAACCAAAACCTTCATACCAATGTAACCAAACCTTTATACCAAGGTAACCAATCCACTTTCACATCTGTAATTTTTGAATGTGATGCAGTTGGTTGCAACCGGTCTAATTCAAGCGACTAGGCGCTTGGGCACGACCAGACTTGAAGGTAACCAAACACGTATATGAAGGTAACCAATTTATAACTGTGTAGTAACTACGAGTCAGTAATCAAATTCTTCGAGCTTCTCGTCAATAGTGGTTTTGAAAGAAAGGGATCAACCAGATGCACGCTCCCTGTTAAGGATTCATGTTGAAGATGCACATATATATGTCTAGATGGAAGGAGAATGTAGAGTCGAAGGAGAGAGGAGAGAGAAAAGGAGAAGGTGGAGGCAGAGAAGAGAGGAGAAAAGAGAAGGTGGATGCGAGGGAAAGATGAGAGAAAAAAGGAGGTGGAGGCGGAAGAGAAGGTGGAAGATAAAGATGACATAATTTTTATGTTGTACTCTTTTTTGTAATTATTTTGTGAATGCATTAATCTTGTAATTAATTTATAAATATTGTATATTACTGTAAAGAGCCCTAATACATTCATACCAAACAACCTAATAATGATTTACATTCATACCAAACAACCCAGTAATTAGTTGGGCTGATCGATTCAGTCATTTGGACTTTCTTGTATCCAAATTAAACATTTTGAATGACTTAACGATTCAGATTTGAAGTTATTCAGATTAATTAAGTTCTAAGCAAACACCTCTTATTGTCAGACATAATCGTTTTGTACAGAATGAAATATTGTTGAAATCAAAATCAAATTATAATAAAATTAAAATTAAATATTTTATTTATACATTTGATATATTATTTAAATATTAAAATAAAATAAAATAGAATATAACATCCAATTTCGTCAAAATGGTCATTTAATCAAATTCAATATACCAAATGTCAAAAATAAATCGAAATGACCATTCATTTTCTCCGTCAATGCATTCATACCTGACAACCCATTAATGATTTATGACTGACTGACTGACTGTTACGTATATCAAAGAAAGGAAGGTATATCCCACTTCCACATGATAAAAATTTAGAATCTAAACTCTCAAGGATATATAATAACAATTTTATTAAATTTAGGAGATAAATTAAAATAAATAAGTAAATTATAAAACAACTAAACTTGCGAGCCACATTAAAACTATGCCACAACCCTTTAGATAGATAATACATTGTGCTTCGTAGTTTAAATAGTTAGAAATTGTAATATAGTAAAAAGTAAGAATATCAAAATTTTAAGTGGAAAAACCATAGTAAACACAAAGGATAATACTGCATGTTTTATTTATTTATTTATTTTTATTTGGTCTCTAATCTCTCAAATGATAAGACACTATAACATTAGTTGAATGCATATTTTTTGATCGACTGTCATAAAATAAATTTTATCTTATTCAATATTATATCATTTAAAATAAAAAATTTAAAACTCTAATATTATTATCAAGGACAACAGGGAAGATATACTATCCAGATCGATAATATATAAAATATATTATGTACTATTTATCCGTTTTAAAATACATGACTATTAATAAATTTTAAATTAAAATATTTTTAAGTTTTAAAATTTGTATGAATATCTTTTATATAAATCTATCTATTTATTGTTATGTCAATTACAAACACTTTGAATTATCTAAAACTATCATACTAATTATGAGATTTCTTTTTCTATAAAATAAGAGTTAAGTTACTTTTAAATTTTAAAGTATCTCAATTTTATTTTTAAATAATCAAATTTTATATTTCAGTACATAATGAGTTATAAAATTTCAAATCAAATTGATCTAAATGAAACTTTAGGGCTATATTTGTCTGCAAGAATGATGTATGCAATAAGAGTATTTATACTTATTTCTAATTTAATACTATTAAAGGTTATTTTATCTGTGATTAGTTTTTTATTTAATTTTATAAACTTTTTTTTTTTTAATTATTTTATTTTATATCTAGCCCATTTGGCGAGGACCACAATCCTAGATGCATAGATGGTATTATATAATTCTAAATTTTTAATATCAAATTACCTTTGAAATAATAATAAATAATTTATATAATTAAATAAATATAATAATAAAATAATTCATAAAAATATTGAATATATATCTATATTATAGAGGGGAATAATAAGACAGTAATTATTTTTTCTAAAATATTTCTTGGCGATTTTTTATTTGCATACAGGTAACGCGTGTCAAAAGAAATTAGTTAGTGCAAATGACAAATCTCTACGTACATAATATTTAAATATAAAATTAAATACTATATCCATCTTAATCATTAAAAAGTGAGATATATCACGGATTTTAATGTCATACCTGACTTTTTAATAGTTAAGATGAATGTAATTTTGAATATTGTGTTTGAATATTATTGTGCACTTATACTTATTTTAATATAAATAGTTATATTGCGTACATTATTTTTACAAACGAATATAATTTAGACAAAATAAGGCATCCAGATCTATATTAATTTTAACAAGAATTTTCTATTAAATTAACCCAAATTTATCGGTCAAAATTATGTGAAAAGTTTCTCCTTCAATCTTGGGATCTCTAATTATGTCAAATTCAAATCTTTTCCATTTTAATGGTAATACATACATACATACATTCCAAAAGAGCTTAAATTAAAAGTAATAATTGGATAGTACTAATAGGATAATCAATTTTATAGAGACGGTTTATAAATTAATAATTTTATAGTATTTAATAGGAATTAAATAATTTTATATTTTTTAAAAAAATATTTTTTGAATCTTTTAATAAATTATATAATATTATTTATTATAACAAAATTATTTAATAATTTTAATACAATTAAATTTTTTTATTTTTTTTAAATTATAAAATTAACAAATTTTATTAAATTATATAAAAATACTAATTTACAGATAATTTTTATAAAATTTATTCTCATACTAGTAGATGTCACTATGTTAGTTATTCTCTGTATAAATAGGAGTAACAAAAAAAAAAATTTAAAAATAAAGTTAACGCCGTAAAAGAATTTCCGTCACAAAGCATGTGACTGCTGAGTAGGGCCTTGTCAGTATGTAAGAGAGAGAAATGCAAATTTTTGTGCTATATATAGAGAGAAATTTATACTACTACTAATATACTTATCTATATAATATACATGTATATATAGAGAGAGAAACTAATACTAGAGAGAGTGTATTGTCCTTACAGTTACAGACTGTAGTTAATTCACCCCCACCAACCAGCACTCTCCACCTACCCGAAACCGCCATTTTTAACCGATGAATCCTCTCTGTCTATTTCTCCTCGTACTCAAACCCACCCATTTTCACTGTATCTATATTATACAACTCACACTCATAATATAAAAACCCTAACTTTTTATGGCTTCTCTATCTGTCATACACACTAAACTATTTCATTTCCACATATAAAAACCCTAATTTTCTCCTTTTATTCCTTTTAATAAGCTGAGCTGCTTTACCCCTCTTTCTCTCTCTAAAACTTCCTCTTCCCCGGCAATTTCTGCGGATTCTAATTTCTACAATTTTGAAAAACTCTGTATTTCTCTTCCCCAATTTCAATGTCTGATAATTAGGGTTTAATTTTATCTTAATTTCAATCTCATTCACACATAAATGCACACATTGTTTGTGAGCCAGATGAGTTTCGCTTTTACTCACACTCTTCGCCACTTTCTCTCCCTACTCCTCTTGTTTTTACTGTTTGTTTCTCCCTCTTTCTCTGAAGAAGATGAGCTCCGATCACTTCTCGAGTTCAAAAAAGGGATCCGCAACGATCCCTTGGGCCATGTCCAGAGTACGTGGATTTTGCCCTCAGATCCAAACGCCACCCTTTGCCCTTCCTTCTTCGGCGTCTTTTGCGACGACTCCTCTGGCTATGTCACCGCCATTGTCCTCGACAGCCTTGGGTTAACAGGGGAGCTGAAATTTTCCACTCTCAACGGCTTAAAATGGCTCAAAAACTTGAGCCTTTCAGGTAATTCTCTCAGTGGCCGGCTTGTCCCCACATTAGGGTTAATGACTACATTGCAGCATTTGGATCTGTCTGGTAATCAGTTTTATGGTCCAATTCCTGTTCGAATTAACGATCTTTGGGGTTTGCATTATCTGAATTTGTCGTCCAATAAATTTACAAGTGGGTTCCCCAACGGAATCCAAAATTTGCAGCAGTTAAAAGTGCTGGATTTGCATTCAAATGGGCTTTGGGGTGATGTAGGTGACCTGATTTCCGAGCTTCGGAATGTGGAGCATGTTGATTTGAGTTTCAATATGTTTTTTGGGTCGATTCCGGTGGATGTGGTGAACATTTCTGGCTTGGCTAACACCGTGCAGTATGTGAATTTGAGTCACAATAAGTTGAGTGGTGGGTTTTTGAGTGCTGAGTCTGTTGTGTTATTTCGGAACTTGATAGTTTTGGATTTGGGTGATAATCAGCTGACTGGAGTGCTCCCTTCATTTGGGTCGTTGCCAAATCTCCGAGTTTTACGTCTTGGGAATAATCAGTTGTATGGGTTGATTCCAGAAGAACTGCTGGAGAGTTTGATTCCGTTGGAAGAATTAGATCTCAGTGGCAATGGGTTTTTAGGTGAGAAATTTAGTTTTTGTGTGTGTATATATATATATATATATGTTATTTGATCCTGGTCAGTTTTATACTTGACTGTATATAGAAACCATGCTTATATCTTCTTTTACCAATGCTACATTGGTACTGCTAGTGCATTAGCTTGTTTATTTTGTTTCACATTTTCATAAGCAATTATGTGGATACTATAACATACCGTAGTTCCTCTGGATGTATATCCTGTACAATATATTACATGCCAGAATTCGTTAATTACAGTTATTTTAGGATTTGGGTATTAGATAAAACTCTGTGCAGAGTTAATAGTTAATGCCGAGAAAGAGAGGTCTAAACCTTTCATCTTGTTATGAGGCCGAGCAGCCTAAAAATTAGTATTATAAAAGAAAAAGTCTCTGCGCAGAGTTGATATTTCTTGTGTGGAAGTTTGAAAAAATAAATCTTTGTTTTGAGGGGAAAAAAAGATTCCTCAAACTTAATAGGTTTGTTCTTCCAGTGCGAGGAAATCACCAGTTGTTGAAGTCTGAAAAGATTTATTTTATATGCTAAATAATAATTTTTTACTAATCGATAGTTAAAGGAAAGACTCGTCACTGTGAATATATTGAATTTCAATCAATTAAAATAACTGCTGTGCATATCTCGGGTAAAAGACATTATAACACATTTTAGGCAGAATAACAAAATATTGACTTAAAGGGTAGATTGCTCATTGAAGAACGGTATAGTTACTGATGTATCATTTATTACTTTGATTTTACTTTCTTGAACAATTAAAATGATGCAGTAGTAATAGCAAATTAATTAGCTTCACCAGAACTTTAAAAAAGATGACTTAGTGTAAGAGCATTACAAGTGATTCTTTGAAAATAAGCTGGCTAATTAGTAATTAATTATAAAAACTATGGTTAACTATAAGAATGATGTTTGGAAAGGCTATCTCCTATTAGCAATGATAATATTAAAAGAATTGATAGCTGGTCCCACTTTTTGATGGTTTCTCTTTTTGAAGAACTCTTGCGTGCAGTAGAATATTTAAGTTACATTCAACGAGCTGCTAACAGCGATTTGTTGAGAAGGTGATATTCATTCTCTATATATAGTTTTTTCCTTTTTAGCTTTTTTTTAAAGTTAGTTATTTATATCCCCCTTCCTGCCCTTGCGGAACCTACCGTGGAGTCTCACATCTCCTTTGACCTGACTTCTTTTCTATTGAAAACATTCCAAAAATGCCGAATTGATTACCCTAAGCATATGGATTAAGGCTTTGTCTGGATTGCTGAATTGAGTGAAATTTTTAGAAATTTCTATTGAAATGTTCATATATACAAGTCTAAGAAAATGTTTACGTTGTTAGTCAATGAGTGATGGCTTGGTAATATCTTCATGACCTTTTGGTTGTGGCTTGGGGTTCTATCTTGAGCTTCTGTTTATTGTTCTAGCAAAATTTTTATAATTGATTATTTTTTTAGTCTTTTCTATGTTGTTAAATTTTTTAATAATTTGTCACAGATATCTCTTCTTCCTTATGTGTAGAGTTTTGAGTACAGAATTCTATTACTTGCTTTGGTAATGTATCTTTTGATTTGATTTTTGTGCCTACAGGCTCAATTCCCAGAATCAACTCTACGACTTTGAGTATGTTGAATCTGTCAGCAAATATGCTCTCTGGCTCATTGCCACCTTCAGTTGGAAGTTGTGTCATTATCGATTTGAGCATGAATATGCTATCTGATAATATATCAATTGTACAAAATTGGGAAGGAACATTGGAAGTTCTTGATTTGAGTTCAAACAAGTTGGCTGGAAGCATTTCTAAATCAACTTCTCAGTTGCAAAGGTTGATTACGCTTAATATAAGAAATAATTCTTTAAGTGGTAGCTTGCCTTCTGCACTAGGAACCTATCCTAGGCTGTCGACAGTTGACCTGAGCTTTAATGAACTTGATGGGCCTATCCCACCTAGTTTCTTTACTTCAATGACTCTGACAAACCTTAATCTATCAGGAAATGATTTTACAGGACCAATTCCTCTTCAAGGATCCCATACAAATGAATTATTAGTTTTACCTTCCTATCCGCATATGGAATCTCTTGATCTTTCAAATAATTCCTTGACAGGGTCCTTGCAACCAGAGATAGGTAATTTGGGAAGGCTTAGATTGCTGAATCTTGCAAATAATCATTTATCTGGACAGCTGCCAAATGAATTGAGAAAACTTGGGGGCCTGGAATACCTTGATTTATCCAATAATAATTTCAACGGTAAGATCCCTGATAAGCTTCCATTAAGCTTGAAGGGCTTTAATGTGTCCCACAATGATCTATCAGGACAAATTCCTGAAAATCTGAGAAACTTCCCTGACACTTCATTTCGTCCTGGGAATGACTTGCTAATCTTTCCAAATGGGAGTCCATCTCAGAGCGGTGCTCCTGGTCAGACTCAAGAGAGAGAGAAGCACCACAGCTCAAAGTCTAGTATCAGAGTAGCTATCATTGTGGCTTCAGTTGTAGCTGCTGTAATGATTGCCTTCATTCTACTGGCCTATTATCGAGTACAACTTCAAGACTTCCGTGTAAGAAGTGGATTTCGTGGCCAAACTACTGGCAGAGATGTTAAACTCGGTATATTTAGCTGGCCATCACTTTTCAATTTCCATTCAAACGCTGAGGCCCCTCCAACTTCGTTAAGCTTTTCTAACGATCACTTGCTAACTTCTAACTCAAGGTCATTAACAGGGCAGAAAGAGTTTGTCACCGAGATAGTTGAGCATGTTGTGCCTGCCGGAATGGCAGCTAGTTCTGCATCCACAAATCTTAATCTGCTTGACAGTCATCCTACAACATCTGGAAGGAAGTCCTCTCCGGGTTCCCCCATAGCTTCATCACCTCGTTTTATTGAGGCAATTGAACAGTCTGTAACATTAGATGTGTATTCACCAGATCGGTTGGCTGGAGAACTTTTCTTCCTGGATGATTCATTGGCATTTACAGCTGAGGAGTTATCTCGAGCTCCGGCAGAAGTTCTTGGTAGGAGCAGCCATGGCACATTGTACAAGGCTACCCTAGGTAGTGGGCATATGTTAACTGTGAAATGGTTGCGCGTGGGGTTGGTCAAACATAAGAAAGAATTTGCAAAAGAAGTTAAAAGGATTGGATCAATAAGGCATCCAAATGTTGTTCCTTTACGAGCTTATTATTGGGGCCCAAGAGAACAAGAAAGGCTTATTTTAGCTGACTACATCGAGGGAGATAGTGTGGCTCTACATCTTTATGGTAAGAGATTAACAACTGCTTATATGATACTTATGCAGTCCCTACATGTTTACTGTCTCTTATTTTAATTTTTCTTTTGGAAGGGTTACTTGTTACCGAGCCAATTTATGTAATTTAAGTGTTCTTTGCCTTCCTTTCCAATTAACTGCCCCCTAAAAATAATTTGTTAATCATATTATGAACATGGTGCAACCCCGTAGTTCAATGTAGGCCTTGTTGCATTCTTCTCTTCAATTGTCACTGTTGTGAGTTTAGCAAATATTTTGATACTCCCATGCAGTATTTTCCAGTTCACTGCCCCCTATAACAACTGCACTATTTCAAAAATAATGCTATGAATCTGCAAGCTACAAGTCTAATGGGTGACCGTCTAAGATATCTTAATGTCTACAATCTAAATGAATTGAAATATAGTCTACTCTATTTTGGTTATCGTTTTAAACATCTCTTCCATAGGAAACCTTTTTCCTGCTTGTTTCGTGTACGATCAGTTTATTATCAAATAGTTCATAACAATAATAATAATTAAAACAGTTGTTTAAGGTGAAACTTTACACTTGATCATCTGAGGAAATCTCGAGGTAGACTTATAAGGATGCAATAGGCTAATAACTTTATGTTTTGGCGATTTCTGTGCTTACACTTTCTAGAGGAACATGTGCCGTCAAAACGATCATTATGGTATGAAGTGTTGAAGGGTTGTGTGAACATGGACATACATATTAAGATTTCAGTGACTCACAAACTACTATGTTTGGATTGAAGGAATGAAATGAGTGAAATAATGGAATAGATAAATGAATGAAATGGAAAGTGGAATGATTCATTCTATTCCAGTTGTAATGAGTCATTCCATGTCCTCCCTGAAGGACTAAAATTCATAAATTTGGGAGAGATGTGAATGATCCATTCCATTTTAATTGAGTAACCGAACACAATTTTTTTCATTCCATAGAAATGAGTAATTCCATTTCCACCTTCATTTCTCCAATCTAAATGTAGCATAAGGTTCTTAGGTATCCCTTATCCCTTAGACTAGTTTGTAGTTGTAGGGTAATTAATTTTGTTAAGTACCTATAGTCTAGAAGACATTAATTTTATACTTCTTCTGTGCCAACTTCTAGTTACGAAATATAGACTTCCAACTCCTTCTAGGATTCTCAGGTATCTGATAGACTAGTTTTTACTTGTCGACTTGTTGTAGGATAAAAATGAGTTGTATTTTGTACCAATAGGCTGTAGACAGGTGCATTGTGATACCATTGCAGTTTTTAGGTGAAGAGTGTTTTGACAGAATTAAACTGCAGCACAGGTGTGGTTGTAAGTTTTGAGTTTTCATTTATTTTCTTCTCTCTATGGATGGGAGAGACAGGATAGATGTTGTCTTGGTTCACATACGCCAGATTAATTCCGTTTGCAATATTGTTTTTGAATTCAACTAGTTCTTCTCCTTAGTTTTGCGTAACCATCTACATATCTTATGCAGAGTCAACACCTCGGAGGTACTCACTACTGTCATTGAGCCAAAGGTTCAAGGTTGCTGTTGATGTTGCTCGGAGTCTTTTATACCTTCATGATAGAGGCCTGCCTCATGGAAACCTAAAGCCAACAAACATAATACTGTCGGGTGTTGGTTATGATGCTCGTCTTACTGATTATGGTCTCCACCGGCTTATGACACCAGCTGGCATCTCAGAGCAGATATTGAACCTGGGAGCTCTTGGGTACTGTGCCCCAGAACTAGCGACCACTGCCAAGCCGCTCCCGTCATTCAAAGCTGACGTGTATGCATATGGAGTGATGTTGATGGAATTGTTGACCAGAAGAAGTGCCGGGGACATTATCTCGGGTCAATCAGGTGCGGTCGATCTTACAGATTGGGTTCGACTGTGCGACCAAGAAGGCCGAGGAATGGACTGCATTGACAGAGACATTGCAGGTGGGGAGGAACACTCGAAAGCAATGGATGAATTGCTTGCGATTTCACTAAGGTGTATTCTCCCTACAAATGAAAGGCCTAACATCAGACAAGTCTTTGAAGATATCTGTTCTATATCAGTTTGAAGTTTTGTACTTATCATGGAATTTTTTTCTTCTTTCTCGACTTCATCGCTGATTTTCATTATTTCATCTTTCTCCTTAATCATAACATTTCCCCCCTTCAATTTTTGTGTAAAGGGACGAATGTCCATTGATTGATTGACAGTATTCTCCATTTGATCTTCAAGTAAAAAGGGCTTGCTATTCTTTGTTCTCAGTTCTTCAAGTTTTCATCAACGTTTTCCTCTTGTAGCCACCGGTTGGTTACTTTCTTGTACTTGTTATTTTAAGGGTGTCCTTTCATATATCATCCAAGGAAGTAGAGAAATCTTCATAAGCTATTTGATATGGACATGTAATTTAACTGATTCTTTAATTGCCAATCAATGTTTTAGGATACCTGTCAAATAACCTAATGAACAACAAATAGTCTTTCTCATCTTTTATTATCGTAATATATATATAATACCCAAACCTTGAGTTAGGTCTAAAAGATAAAAGAAGTAATCCATGGTTAAGTAACACAAATGGTTGGCATGTCGATGTATCGCGAATGTTTTATGTTAATAGGGTGATTCATCATATTATATATTATATATATGTTGTTTTTAAATGAATTATCACACATATTTATTTAATTAATTGACAATTAAAATACAAAATATATTATTTTTTATTCATAATAATTTGCAAAAGTGCTTTTCTTTTCAATAATGTCGGATAAAGTTGCATATTTGAAAAATTATCTACACCTTTTGGTGTCACCGTAACTTTAATAGAATAATCTTTTATTTTTGTCAATCAAAATTTCTACTCGCTAGAAGCAATTATGGAGGGTCGAATACTAATTACTTCTTTTAAAAAAAAATCGTTTAAGATCTTTTTTTAAAATATTTTTTGGGGGAAAAATATGATGCCTATCTTGATACTTTTCCCGTCGCCGTAATACAATTGCAGAAGCTTTGTTAAACCCTAAGACCCGAACTCTGTGCAACGGGGTGTTGAGCAGAGAAACGCCCTGCTGCAGATGGACACTCTCTTAAGATCTTCTCTTTCTCCTCCCAACAGTCCTATACTATTTTTCTACCCATTTTAGTCATATCTCACTTCTCTATCTCATTTCCACACTCATACAGTCATACCTCAATTCCAAATCCTAATCGAAAAAACCCATTAATTATCAATTACTTGACCGAGTCTTTTGGATTCCCCTTACCTAAAGCCCTCTCAGTTTGCAAACGCCTTCCTGGGCTCAGAGCCGTCGAGAAGCCACAGTCAGTAGTCCGATTCTTGGAAACGCTTGGATTCTCGGATACCCACATTCGATCTTTGGTCAATACCACGCCACAGAATCTATGTGTTGACGTTGAAAATTGTCAGGAAACTAAGAAATGGAAATTGCAGAAGAAACAATAACTTGCAGAAAGGAAAACTAAGAACAGAAAAATCGATTCATTTGATTCATGC
This sequence comes from Hedera helix, assembly GCA_947179155.2. Taxonomy (NCBI): domain Eukaryota; kingdom Viridiplantae; phylum Streptophyta; class Magnoliopsida; order Apiales; family Araliaceae; genus Hedera; species Hedera helix. The sequence goes on from OX359270.1 coordinate 32,499,832, forward strand.
CTCCTGCATCACGAGTACTGCCTTATATTTATACAGCTAGTCCAACAACCTCACCCTCAAATAACAAAATACGTGCTTCCTTTCACTTACAATTTAGTAGATTATTAACGGCAACCGAGTAAAACAGTGCGTTTTAGAGTACTTGAGCAAATGGCAGATTATTTGGGCAAAACGGTGAGTTTTGCCTAAGTGGTTCTCTTCTTCGATTTTAAGTGCTACTTCTTTCCTCCCCTGCATCCGTCTCGTGACATTCCCCCTTGCTTGAAAAGAACCTTGCCCCCAAGGATCAAATTCTGGATATTGCTTGCTCAACTTGCTTCACTCTTCCCATGTCGCGTCCTCAGGTATGGTACGAGACCATTGCACCAACACGTTATGCATTTTCTTGCCTCCGAACCATCCCGCAACATAATGGCAACCAGCATTTGCAAAGCTTTTGGAGAGTTCTCTAGTACTTATTTCCCATAATGTTTTAGCAATGACCCATATAAGAATTCCCAAGGCACAACTCACGTAAATCAGCCTTAAAATTTTCCATCGACACAATTTATCAAAACTCCACCATGAAGTTTCCATCATGGCTTCCCTTGCTTTCCCACATTGAGCATAACTTGTATAGCGAATGAAGCAATCAAAAGAGCAAAGTGATAATACATTTGGTGCTTTAAACCAATTATTAGGGAGCTCTTCACCGCCTGGGTCGAAAACAATGAGGCTTGAATTCCCACAATAACATGATTTAACTGCTTTCCATGTGATATGATTCATTTGATACATTTCAACAAACAACTTTAGCCCAAAGAATACAACACTTGATCTTGCATCAATTATCTCAATGCAATTTATTCTTGAACAGCCCATGACACCCAATTCAAACAAAGAGTTAATAATACTATAGCAACTCACTAAACCCATTTCAGTCAACAAGGAAACTAGTTTACTATGGAAATGTAAGTTGTGAGCAAGTTTAAAATATGAGCAACTCCCTAGAATTGTTTCAAAGGTTGTCAAATCATTATTGTATTTGGCCAAGTCATTATTATCTGATATTAATGTTTCATGCTGATTACTGTAATTAACCAAGCCAAAGTTGCAAAAAGACCTGGACTTAAAGAGACCACCAAACAGGAACCTGGTAGGAGATTCTTGTAAAACTTGATTTAACTCTTCAGTGTGACCTTTTACTTGTAATATAGTATATCCAATTGCTTGGCAGATGGAATATATAATCTTAGTGTAAACAAGATTACCCGATGCACCGCGAACATAAAATGTATTGACAGTTTTTCCTCTTCTAGTTGCAAGTTCTGCTCTAGTGACAGTGAGGCTATTCTTGTGAAAGATCCTAGTGACATCAGAGAGTGGTCCGTCTCGGCCCGTTGTGCACAATTCTAGCTTCAGCCCCGGATTGTAACAGATTGTAACTACCACTCTTTCTATGGCTGTTTCAAGAAATTGAACCACTCTTTGTCTCTCCGCCTCATATTTAATAGGGGTTCCATTTACAAGTCTGATGCAACATTTTTGGTGAGCTTCTGACCTTACAGCCTCACCATTGCCAATTTGCCATGAAAAACCACATACTGCATATCCGTCAAAGTGCAGATAGCATCAAGGATAAGTTTTGGCCTATCCTTGCACCAGATTGTAACAACTAAGTAATCTTTGTCATACCAATTAACGATGTTAATATATGGCCTTAATTTTTTGTCCAACATTTCATCACTACCTCGTTCATAGTCCTGATTAGCAAACATCATCTGATGAAGCCTTCTCTTAGTGTGGATAACCCCATGAGAGATTACAGTCTTAGCTTTCCTCGACTTTTTGCTGCCATTGAGAACATTACATAGTAGTTGCTTAATCACAGATAGCCTCTCTGGATCAGTAATTGCAGTCCCAGTTTCCTCATCAGTTACATGCATCACAACTGCAGTTCGGGTATTATGGGTTCCCATCTCAGCACTCACTACATTACATTTGAGGTGGGTGAGAACAACATTCATCTCAAAGAATAATCCAGGCCCATCACGTCCTATTAACTTGATAGTCGTGTGGTCCATTGCAGATTTAACCCCAACAGATCTTATCATAGAATAAGCGAAACCCGAATCTGGTCCAAGAGCCTTCTGAATATAATCCAAAACCTCTACCTCTGTGGTTTTGTTCCAATCTTGATCGGTAACATTGAAGACATTACATTTAACAGCTCGTAAATTAGCATCTGTTGCCAAGGAGGACAGGCTGTATTGAGAATGTCCTACAACCTTGTCTTGACTACACTGCGCCTTCAAAGAAGTCATTGCTGTATTTGTAGAAGTAGAGTTACCCTGAACAGGATAGGATTCCTCATTAAGACATGCTCTTCTGGCAACCGACTGATCAAACCATTTCCTTGCAACAACATGAAAGTGACCCCATCTTGTAGCAACTTTGAATTTGTCACCTTCTCGTTCAGTCAATTCATCAAACACACTGTAAACACTATCTTTAGTATAACCATAAGCATATGCTTTTCGGTGGATTGGCTCATTAATGGGATGGAATGTTAATCCATTTCGAATATTTTCCATCCTCTCAATCTCCTGATTATGCTCATTATCTTCAGTTTGGGATGTCAAACATTTTGGAGTGTTCGCAAAAACTATAGGTGGTGGTTCTGGTAATGATGGTGTAGAGTGGTGGCAGTTATATGAGGGCAAGTGGGAAGGAGACTGTGCGTGTAACACCCCAAACCCGCTATAGGCCCGTAGTGTCACATGCCGCAAGCACAAAGTTCGCAGGACAACAATATCAATAGCGCAACCCAAACACAAACAAAAATAACTCAACAATAATGAAACTAACTTGAAACCGAACAGTCTTTAATTATCAAAATTACACTAAGGTTCAATAACTAAATACCGAAAACATAACTTTGGAAACACAGCTCCAATAACAAAAGTCTTATCATAATTCTAAAATATTCATAAACTTCTTAAACTAAAATATCTTTCGATCATCCACAAAAGTATCCACAGTGCTCGGCTCTTAACAATGGACCTTGTAAAAGTTAATGTAAGGGTGAGCGGTGAAGCCCAGCAAGTAACAATCTTCACTATTTAGGTGGATCAATTACTATTTGCAAAACACTTTTTCGAAATACCTTTTGTTCAATAACAGTAATAAATATACTTTTTGGAATAACATTTTTCTTAATAACAATAGTCAATATTTATTTTCAAAACCAAAATCAATAATACTAATCCAAAACTATTTACTATTAATCTAAATACAAAACAATAATTAAAACTACAAAAATAACAACAATGCAAAAATACTAATTACTAACAAAATATACTAAATACTAACTAACAAACTAAATACAATACTTAAAACAATAATAACAATACAAAAATTTAAATATGAACATACCCGAAAATACGAGTACCGAAGATTGTCTATGCCCTCGACACCAAATTTTTTAACTAAGGAGGTCTTTTATTAAAAGCCCTCCCACCACAAAACCTTTCTCAAAATGAAGGTCTTAATTGTTGGTGTGGGAAAACCAAAGGGCTAAGCCCCCCTTATATAACCTTAGAAAGGGTAGAGTTTTTAGAGAATACATGATGTGGGACTTTGAAAAAAAACTTTGTGGGTATTACAGTGCATTACTGTGATAGGCATATGTAGGTCTTGTGGGAGCAAATTGGGTGATGCAATTTATCTGAGGGTAACTAGGAGCATGAATTGGTGGAGCTTGGTAGGAGTAACAGTAAGGACTAACGTTATTAGGAGGATTTTGGGTACTGGAGCAGGAATATGTAGGTGTATGGTGGTGGAAAGTGTATAGTACCTGTAGTGTTAGCTGGATCTGTGTAAGAGGGCCAAGCGTCAATAGGAGCAGTTTGGGGTGAAGTTCTATCAGTAATAGAGACAGGAGCAGGCAAGTTTATAGGTCTAGTAAATGAGGCTGATCTGGAGTCTACAGGTGGATGAGGCATATATAATGCTGGGTAAGTAGTATGAGTGATGGGTGATGCAGGTATGCTGTTGGTGGAAACAAAATTTGTGGCCAAATTGCAACTGTGGCAATTTGCTTTGAAATGCAACTGTGGCAGTGGTAATAGTGAGGTTGGAGGTGGATCTGGTAATGTAGAAGTCGCTACAGAATTGGTCATAAGTATGGGTACCTCATTAGTGGTATAATTCTTTTTCTCTGAACAACGAGCAGCTTCTAATGCCTCTAAAATTTTCAGAGTTACCTCCTCACTCGTGGTCTGCACCTTTTGGCTGAGTTGATTGATCTGATGCCCCAGGGCTTCTATCTACGCTGAAAAATGTTCGAAACTCTTCGCCATTATCTCCTGCTTCTGATCCCTCCTACCTTCCAAGGCCTTGAGATCCTTCTCATGCTTTTGGAGGTTCGGTGAAGCAGTGGTGTCCGCCATTAATGACCCAGGGTTGCTCGGATACCAAATGTCAGGAAACTAAGAAATGGAAATTGCAAAAGAAACAATAACTTGCAGAAAGGAAAACTAAGAACAGAAAAATTGATTCATTAGATTCATGCCTCCTACATCGCGAGTACTGCCTTATATTTATACAGCTCAGTCCAACAACCTCACCCTCAAATAATAAAACACGTGCTTCCTTTCGGTTACAATTTAGTAGATTATTAATAACAACCAAGTAAAACGGTGCATTTTAGAGTACTTGAGCAAATGGTAGATTACTTGGGCAAAACGGTGCGTTTTGTCTAAGTGGTTCTCTTCTTCGATTTTAACTACTACTTCTTCCCTCCCTTGCATCCGTCTCGTGACAAAAATTTCCCCAAACCAAAGCTTCAGCTATTTCAGGATTTGGGTCTTACTGGTTCTGATCCGGGTAAGTTCTTTTACAAAAATTCAACACTTTTAACTCGTAGTTTGGATAAACATCTGGTACCTAGCGTTGAAATTCTTAATAAAATTCTGGTAAATGATCATAACAATCAAGACTTGATTCTGGTACTAAGGCGATGCAATTGGGTTGCCAATTTGAACCCTGAAACTAGATTAAAGTCAAATGTGTCTTATTTGGTGGAAAGTGGGATTGTTGGTTCTCATCTGTCAATGCTCTTCAAGAGGCAGCCTTCGCTTTTCGCTATGCGTGAATCTGATCTAGACCTTGTTACCAAGGTTTTAGCTATGGGGTTTTCGAGGGATTCTAGGATGTTGGTTCATGCACTTTATACTGTTAGTTGCTTGAAAGATGATACATTAATGAGAAAGTTTGAAGTGTTTTGAAATTTTGGGTTTTCTGAGGTTTAATGCAGGGAAATGTATGGGAGGAATCCGGTGATATTTAGGACATCAGAGGAGAAGTTGAAGTCTGGGCTTGAGTTCCTCCTGAACACTATTAATTTTGAAAAGGCTACAATAGTGCGTCAACCTACGTGTTTGATGCATAACATGGAGGATAGAGTGATTCCTTGGTACAGAGTTTTAGAGATAATGAAGTCAAAGAGGCTGTTAAATAAGCAGCCAAGTTTCCTTCAGGTATTGCGTTTACCTGAGGATGAATTCTTGGATAAGTTCATATCAAGGTTCCCAGGTAATACTGAGGAACTATTGGTGGCTTACAAGGGACATATTTTGGTATCTTCACAAGAAGATGAACTAGAATGCACTTCTTATTTCTATTTTTCTCGGAGGCTAGAGCACCTTTGAGCTGGGGGTCATGTTTAAGTGTACATGTTGATCTAAACTATGAAAAGTCATTCTTCGATAGGCCTTGTTAGTAGGCTACCATTTGGACAATGGGACAGAACATGGGAATATGAGTAGCTAAATACTGGTTAAGAATTAATTAAACCCTCTGATATTGGATTATAGAATTCAGACTGTACTGGTACAACTTCAGTGCACCATCACGTGGGTTTATAAAAAGTTGATTTAGGTTGTATTTTGCAACAGCATGCAGGCTAAATTGTAACTATCTTTGACCCTGCAAATGATCAAGATCACCAAGCCAATGTTCAAGGTATTTCTTTTTTTCTTAGGTTAAACTTTGTTAAGTAAATGATATTGTAAATTTTACCGGAATTTCATGGTAGCCTTCTTGGAGAATATTGATGTGTCCTGTAGTGAAATGCTATATCTTGCGGAAGTGGAATATTTAAAGATGCTTACTTTTTCCCTTAAAAGTATATTTTAAAATTATAAATGGAATGAATAAGGATTTTGAAAATGGCTATGTACATTGGCTGATTAATTTAATCAAATGAGACATAATGCGGAGACGGAAAATCCATTTGTGCAAGAATGAACATTCTCAGGCAATTATTTCAAAATTTCTCAAAAATTATTAAAAAAAATTAATTCTGCCAAACAATAGATTTTACAGATCTACTGATTTTAGAATCAATAGTTAAAAACCCCTTCATCCAATTTCTTTAGACTGAACTTTCAAGAATGATCTTGAACAATTTATCAGGACTTGTGATATTCCTAAATAATATGATTGTCAACTTGTCATAATCTTGGGCTGCAACAACAAATATATATAAAAATTGATTGCTTCTCAACCAAAACCATTTTGAGAATTGAAAATATAAAAGCATAAGAAGTCCAAAATCACTCAAGTTAAACAGAATATTTAACAAAAGATCTCCTATATAGAAACTTCATTTTCTGTTAAGTCGACTGGAAGGAATGGCCTTTAGGTGATTAGCCCTTGTAACAACCACCCCAAACTTCTCGGTCATGTCTAATTCTGATGGCTGCATTCCATTAGGAAGCTCCCAATCAAAACAATGCACCAATTGTGCCACCACCAGGTTAACAATGATGAGCCCCAGCTGCATCCCGGGGCACCCTCTTCTTCCAGAGCCAAATGGAAGAAGTTCAAAATCACGTCCTCGTAAGTCTATATTACTCCCGACAAACCTCTCTGGGAGGAACTTTTCTGCGTCAGTCCATACCTTAGGGTCTCTGCCAATTGCCCATGCATTGACCATGATTCGGCACTTTTTAGGTATAAAAAAGCCGTCTATAGTGCAGTTCTCTATGGACTCATGAGGGATTAATAATGGTGCCACTGGATGCAGCCTGAAGGCTTCTTTTATAATCATGTACAAGTATTTCAAGCTCTCCAAATCTGATTCTTCCACCATCCTGTCCATACCAACCACTTGTTCCAACTCCTTCTGGACTTTTTTCATGATTTGCGGGTGTCTTAGAAGCTCAGACATTGTCCATTCTATTGCTGTTGCCGAAGTATCCGTTGCAGCCCCAAGCATGTCCTGTGAATCAAAATTTCGTATACAATTAGTTATATCTAGGGATATAAATCAATGGCCAAATTCGAAAGCACTAGACCATTGTACCAGTGATTAATTTTCTTGATAAAGATAAATTATGCAAGTACTAGATTCTGTCTCTCCCCATTTTCTTCTCTTCTCCCTCCCCTTTTTTCATATTTGTTTTCATTTTAGCTTTTTATATAAATGTATCTATGTATTTTTCTTAAGTGCATTTTTCATTTACATATCTCCACTCCTTTCTATAAATTCATTTTAATTTTTAATTTTAATTATTTAATTTATTTTTTCTCTTTTAGTTTTCTCCTTACCTTTTCTACTTCTACGCTTACATTTGAGGTTTATTTTCAGCCTACTCAACTAGTTTGGGATAAATGTCATTTGGGATAAAAGACGATGAGTTAAGATAGCTTCTATTTCCTAGAGATTTATAGCAGAATTTGGGAACCTACCGAGAAATTTAACCGACTGAAGTATATTATACTATGTCCCAAAGAAAGAGTACACTTACATTTACAAAGAAAATTGTACTATTTTTCGGGACAGAGGGAGTATTAGGTATGAGCATCAAGCCTACAGTAACTTCTTAGAAATTTAGCAATTTACCAATAAAGTCGCCTTGATGTGGGTGCGATCAAACTCAAATTCTGCTTCTCCAGATTCCATGATCCCCAACATGGTATCAACAAAGTCCTTGTTTTGCCTGCAGTCCTTTGGTTGTTCATGTTCATCCAGAATCTTCTCTAAAAATCTATCAAATACCTTAGCAATAGCCTTCATTCTCTTAGTCAGTCCCTGAAGATCAAGCACACCAAGATAAGGGAAAAAATCACCAAGGTTAGGAATAGCCATTAACTGCGACCCCTCTTGAATAACAGCTTTGAATCCACGCTCATCAATTTCCTTATCCTCATATTTCTTCCCAAACACCATCCTGCAACTCATATCTGCACTCATGGACGAAACTTTACCGCTAAGATCAACAACCAAGCGTTCGCGAGCTGCATGTTCAATAAAATCCACCAATAGTCCAAGCTCTTCCTTCCTCATGGCTTCAAATGAACTGATTTTGAGGCTACTAAGCAACTCTAAGGTGCATAATTTACGCATGTTGCGCCAATAAGGACTGTATGCTCCAAAAACCAAGCTTCTTTGATCATAAGAGATGTATTTAGAAGCTTCATGAGGAGGCCTACTAGCGAAATTAAGATCGTAGGACTTAAGAAAGTACTCAGCTGCTTGTGGGGATGAGACGATGATGTTTGGTACAAATCCAAAGCGCACGTACATTATAGGGCCATGCTTTTTGGCTAGTTTTTGTAAATCTTGGTGAGGGTTTTTACCTAACATATGAAGGTGTCCCAAAATGGGTAGGCCTTTTGGACTTGGTGGTAATTTTACTTGCTGCTTCTTGTTCAACCATGCTGGGAGAAGGTATGAAAGCACAGTTGCTGCAAGGGCTATCCAAATCCAAGCCATAGATGGAATAATTGTTTAGATATCTGGTGCTCAAGTTGTTCTATGTATAAATAGAACTGAGGACATAAAACACAGTAAATAAAAATAAAAATAAAAACTTGGTGGACTAGATTAGTCTGTTGGTAATTCTTTTGATCTCCATTGATTGAAAGAATTTTCCTCATGCAACTGACACCGAATAAAGAAAAGACAAGGATATAGAAAGATAAGGATAAGAATAAGAAATTGATATTTTTACATTAAATTTTAATATTTTTATATATAAATCTTATTAAAAATATTATTATAAATATATGACCACAGTTAAATTTTTATTAAAGACTCTATATATAAATTTTATATATAAAAATATTAAAATTTTACGTAAAAATATCAGGTTTCTAAGGATATTAGTAGCTACTAGCTAGAGAGCTACCAATGTCTTTCCATAAAATTCAACTAGCACATGATGGCAGGCGTTAAGTGTATAAATTATGTGAAATAAATAATTTTTTTTAAAATAAATAAAAAGTTAATATAAAAAAATAAAATAATAATATAATTAAATTTATAGGGACAAAAGATAAAATAAAATAAAATTTGACATGATTACAGCAACTCCAGAAAGTCATTTTATAATATAGATATATATTTATGTGGCATTCTTAATTATCATTTTATCACCTGTGAATTTAAAAAATTGCAAAAATTTTCTTTTCTATCAAACTTAACAGCGAGTGTAGTTCACTCGTCCCAAAGTGGGTGGCATATTTGATGGTTAGATTTGTTGAGCAAAGTACAAAAATGCCCTCTTTAACTTACTTTTAGCATATGATTAACCTTATTTTTCTCATTTTTAATTAATTTATATTTACTACCCAAAATAATTTTTGTATTATTTTAAAATCTAACTTCTAAGATTAATAAATAAATATTAGTTACATAATACCTTTATAAAAAAAAGACTATAAATTTTCTAATATCTTTTTTAAAAGAAAATTGAGATTGAACTTTTAGTTATAAATATGCTATCATTGTATTAGTTTTGTGAGTTGTGAATTTTAATTATTTAATTTATTTTTTATTTTTTAATAGATATATTTCATCAATATACATGTATAAGAAAATAAATTTGTTAAGAAAAAACAATAATTATATCAAATTAAAATAGAATTAGATTAAACTAAATAAACTTTGGTTTTCTTCTCTCCTTCCCTAATAAATATATTATAACCAAGTTTTTCTCAAAAGTAGAGCATGAAAATAGAGGTAGAGATGGAGAATGAATTTGATTTATTGAGATCCCATTTAATTGCATATGAAGAAAAAATAGTTATATTTAGTAGTACTTTTAAATAGTCTACAATAATAATAATTATTTTGACTAAAATTAAATGATTTATGTTGATTTTGATTTAAAAATGTCTCTGATTAATTTTAAAAAATTAATAACAATTTTATGATTTGTTATGGGGGAGTAATATTTAATATTACAATTTAACTATGAATGTGTGTGTGTCTATATATATTTATATGGGTAGTGATTCATAACAATCGTTTGATATGGACACTATTTCAGTAAATAAATCTCTTACCGTCCATGTCAAAATCTAAGAAATAGGACATGGGCCTGGCCGCATGTCCTAATTTCGGTCAATGCAACTCCTACATGCGGCCAAATGTAGAAGTTGCGGCCATGGTAAAAAACGTAATGTACTAAAATGACGTCGTTTATCCCTGACCACATGTAGGAGTTGCGGTTAGGCTAAACTCAAAACGATGTCGTTTTTTAATTTTTAACACTATGTTCGCAGAGCAAATACCATTGTTGCGATCAAAAGTATCCACGTCAAGAAATATAAACAGCGATGTATGTTTATTTTCATGGCCAAAGCACTAAGGAATTCACTCTTTGTTGAGATTATGCAGCAGCAACTTAGCCAGAAAAAAGCATTGGGTAATACTGGAATATCAAAGAAATAAAAATTAATTGCTCCATAGGATAACAAAAGCTCAGTTGAAGCAATGTGCAATACTGGAAAGAACCAAGTTCAGGACGAGCTTGTTATCATAGAACCAGAAATTCAAACATTGTTATCTTCTGATGAGTTAGAAGTCCTGTTGATAAAGACCAAAAGGTCAATGAAAACTCGGCCGAGAACAAATAGTTTAGATATCAATTCTGAGAATTTTATATATTATGGGAGAAAATAATGGAGGATGATATGGCCTTTGAGAATGAAGTGCAGAAGGACAAAAGAAGATTCAGTTTGAAATTGTTCTTGAATTGGATTTCAATTAGCGCGTTTGATCGCAACAATGACGTTTGCTCTGCAAACAGTGTTAAAAATTAAAAAACGACGTCATTTTGGGTTTGACCTGACCACAACTCTTACACACGATCAGGGATAAACAATGTCGTTTTAGTACATTACGTTTTTTCCCTGACCGTAACTGCTAAATGTGGCCAGGATAAACGACGTCGTTTTGGTAGGCCAATTTTTTTTACCTTAGTCGCAATTCCTACATGCGGCCAATTAGAGGGTGTAAGACCCCGAATTTTATGAAATATAAAATTTAATTTTTCTTCATATATATATATTTTTTCCTGAAACAGTAGGTACTTAAATTGATAAAGTTAAAAGTTAAGGATGTTATGTGCAAATTATATTATGTCGGATAATATTCTTTTGGTCGGGGAATATTCGTTCTGTCGGGGAATATTCGTACGACGGCGCCGTACGAACCAATCATTGGTGGACCCCACAAAGAATAATTGTCGGATACAGAAAATGACATAAACAATTTTTAAATGGTCAATGGTACTATCACTTTTAATTGTTAAAATATCCGGTGGTAAAAGAATAGTAATATACGGTATTACAAGTAGCACACGGTATTGCACAGTAGCACACGGCATTGCACAGTGTTTCGTATTGTTAAACTGATAAAGTGGTTATCGTACAATATTTGACTTTATTGTCACATGCACAATAATTCATGTTATTAAATTGATAATTGTTACAGTAGCATATGTACAGTAATTCACATTATTGAATCAATAATTGTCATGACACAGTAACGTAATCTTTCTTTTGCATACTTTCTGCATTATTGTTATCTCTATTATGATGTTATTTAAACAGTTGTATTTCATTAATTAATTGACTTAATATCTAACTCAGAAAGCCAACTACACTGTATTTATAACAATTAGTCATAATAATGAATAAGTGTTAATTATTGTTGAATAATTGAATTGATAAAGTTATTTGTTTATAATATAAAGTTAGGTGATATAAAATGAATAGTATAGATTAAAGATAATATAGAATTTAAAATAGATGGTGTAGATTAAAAGATGATATTTAAATGAATGGTTTAGATTAAGGAAATCTTAAAAGATGAAATGAATGGTATTGATTAAAGATAATATAGAATTTGAAATGGATGATGTAGATTAAAAGATGATATTTAAATGAATGGTTTATCTTAAAAGATGAAATGAATGGTATGGATTAAACATTATCTTGAAATGAACGGTTTGGATTAAATTAGGAAATCTTGGTTATGATAAGATTTTTGGCTATAAATAGAGGCCTTAACTTAAGGATTTTTCATAAACTTCCTTACTTGTTCTTTCTTTCTCTCTCTAAATACTTCTTGTGAAAGTTTTCTCTAAGTGTGCTTAAGTCATCTTGAGTATTTGTAAAGATTTATAATTGTACGTGTATTGTTCAAGTTAATCAACCTCATTTAAATCAATATCCAGTCACGTGTTAAGGTAAAGAATATCATCTTCTTTCATATTCTATTATTAAAACTTACTACGGTAAAGGATTATCATTATTTGATTCTCGAAAATAATACCGTTTCTTTCTTACTCATAAGATGTGTCATTTATTTCCATGTATTAATTTGTGGGAATAACCTTACGGCGCGGATTACCGTCTGTTGGTGAATAACTTTTCGTATTCATTCCTTATTAATCTCTGAGAATAACCTTACTGCGCGGATTACCGCCTGTTTGGTGAATAACTCTTCGTATTCAATTTTTATTAAATTGTGGGAATAACCTTATGGCGCGGATTACCGCCTGTTGGTGAATAACCTTTTGTATTCATTCCTTATTAATTTCTGAGAATAACCTTACTGCGCGGATTACCGTCTGTTTGGTGAATAACTCTTCGTATTCATTTCTTATTTGTCTCTTGTGGAAATAATTTGTCTACACGAATTATCACATGACACTTTTATTGCATATTCGTTTATAATATCATTTTCTTTCATATTCGTAAGTGATATTATTTTTCTTTATACTCTTAAGGGATACCATCTTTTTCATCTTCCATTATTCAAACTTACTACGGTAAGGGATAATAATTTCCTTCACCTTTTGTTAATCAAACCTGCTACGGTAAGGGATATTATTTTCTTTCATACACCTAAATCGAAACTTATTATGGAACTATTGCTTCTATAATTCCTGAAAATATTATATGTTCCATAATAGTTGCATTTCATCATTTCAATTGAACCATCCTATTTACGTGAACCTTTTTATTGAACTGTAACCGTTATTCTGAACTGTGGATCTTGAATATCATTTTTAAATTTCACTCCATATCATGTTGACAATTTGGACATTATTTGAATCTGTACAAAGTAAACTTCTGATACTTATTGTTTATCCTGTTTCTTCTGTTCATTATTTATATCATTCTAATCATCCAAAATCAAGTTGTTGTGAATATCTGTGGCCGGGGGCACATATGCGATATAATTGTTGAACAGATGATATGTTAAAGGCGATATAATAGGTTAAAGGCGATACATCTGTTCGGTGTCTTTTATGGCACGTGGTGAATGTTCTCTTTGGCCTGTAGTGCAAAGATGAACTGTTGTTTGGTATGATTATGACCAAATGCTGAATATGGTATAATCATGACCGTTGGTGTTATATTGAATGTCTTTGGCCCGTAGTGCAAAGATGAACTGTTGATCTGCATGATTATGATCAGGAACTGTGAATTTGTATTATCTTGACTAATGGTATTTCAGATGATAAAAGTTGATGATGTTTTTCCTAAAAAGAGAATCGAGTGGACATTATAGTCTGCATTATTCTTCTAATAGATTGCTTATTCCGCTGCTATTATTGATCTGAACGTTGTTTAAGAATTTAACTGCAGTTTTTGATATAAACCTTGTAGTCTATTGTATTCTATCAAGAACTCAACTGTTGAAGACTAATGATAATTTATTCATCATTATCTTAGTCATGATATTCTTTACTGGACTATTTGAGCTCACCCTTTCTTTTGTTCCATTGTTTTTCAACAGGAGATGGAAACGTAGCTGGGTCTAGCCGGGGAATAGAGTGAGAGTCTGAGGAATAGCTATCGTAGTCTTCATGCGTTGTAAAATAGTGTGATAATAATAGTGAAGACTTAGTTGTGTATTATTATACACTGTATTGTTGAACGTTGTTCTACCTTATAATAATTTTGTTATAGTTTTTTGACGACTCAAGTTTGGGCTGTATGGACCCAGATTTGGGGGCGTCTGTAAGACCCCGAATTTTATGAAATATAAAATTTAATTTTTCTTCATATATATTTTTCTGAAACAGTAAGTGGTTAAATCGATAAAGTTTAAAGTTAAGGATGTTATGTGCAAATTTTATTTTGTCGGACAATATTCGTTTTGTCGGGGAATATTCGTTTTGTCGGGGAATATTCGGGCCGTACGACGGCGCCGAAATAACAAATTATTGGTGGACCCCACAACGGAATATTTGTCGGATATAGAAAACGACAGAAGTAACATTTTTAATAAAAATAGTCAACGGTGCTAACTGTTAAAATACCGGTGATAAAAGAATAGTAGCATACGGTAATTTATGGTATTTTACTGTAGCATGCGGTACTCTACAGTAGCACACGGTATTGCACAGTGTCTCATATTATTAACACCGTAACTGTTACGCATCATTTCATCAATAATTATCACTGCATAATATTTTATATTATCAATTCAATTATTGTTGCTACACAGTATTTTGCATTATTGATTCAATAATTGTCATTACACTGTATTTCATATCATCGAGTCAATAATTGTTGGTGCACTGTAGTTTAAAATTATTGAATCTAATAATTGTCACAGTAGCAAATACACTATAATTTATATTATTAAATTAATAAAAATATGTAACGTGTTTCTTACATTATTGTGGTAACATTATTTTATATGTTGGACTCACAGGAAGAATAAATAAATAAATAAAAAATAAAATAATTAATTTTACTATTTGAAATAGTAACGTGAATCAAGCTGTTGTGAATATCTGTGGCCGGGGGCACAGATGTGATATAATTGTTGAACAGATGATAGGTTAAAGGCGATATACTAGGTTAAAGGCGATATATCTGTTCGGTGTCTTTTATGGCACGTGGTGAATGTTCTCTTTGGCCCGTAGTGCAAAGATGAACTGTTGGTTGGTATGATTATGACCAAAGGCTGAATCTGGTATAATCATGACCGTTGGTGTTATATTGAATGTCTTTGGCCCGTAGTGCAAAGATGAACTGTTGATCTGCATGATTATGATCAGGAACTGTGAAGTTGTATTATCTTGACTAATGGTATTTCAGATGATAAAAGTTGATGATATTTTTACTAAAAAGAGAAGCGAGTGGACATTATAGTCTGCATTATTCTTCTAATAGATTGCTCATTCCGCTGCTATTATTGATCTGAACATTATTTAAGAATTTAACTACAGTTTTTGATATAAACCTTGTAGTCTATTGTATTCAGAACTCAACTGTTGAAGACTAATGATAATTCATTCGTCATTATCTTAGTCATGATATTTCTTACTGGGCTATTTGAGCTCACCCTTTCTTTTGTTCCATTACAGGAGATGAAAACGTAACAGGGTCTAGCCGGGGAATGGAGTGAGAGTCTGAGGAATAGCTGTCGTAGTCTTCACGTGTTGTAAAATAGTGTGGCAATAATAGTGAAGACTTAGTTGTGTATTATTATACACTGTATTGTTGTACGTTGTGCTTTGTTGTAATAATTTTGTTGTAGTCTTTTGACGACTCAAGTTTGGGCTGTGTGGGCTCAGATTTGGGGGCGTCACAGTTGTCATCAGAGCTTAGGGATATGGTTTTTAATGGAGATCTGGGGTAGAACTAGGAGGGGAGAGACGAATATAATCAGTCACTAGTGTGTCCCACCTAAATTAGATTTTATTATCTAATGAGTTGATTTGAATATAGGGACATGAAGTGATGAGTCAGTTTGTTTGAACTAACAATTATTTTGTGACCACAGTTAAGTATCAAGAGGTTAACTATGGAATACCCGAAGCAAATGTAGCCGAGAATCAGGAGGCCCCAAACAATCATCCTGCCAACTCAGGAAATAATGTTCCTGATAACATGATGAACGATGGATTCTTTAGGAATTTCATGCAGTTCATACAGAATCAAGCAAGAGGAAATCCAGTCAATAATAACGGTAGAAACGCTGGTAATTTGAGGATGGTCACTGTCAAGCAATTTAAAGAATTGGGACCACCTGAATTCCACGGGAAGCCTGACCCACTCAAAGCGGAGGCATGGCTAAAGCAGACGACAAAAATACTTGATGTCTTATAATGCGCTGATGATCAGAAGGTGTCATTTGCCACTTTTATGTTACGAGGTGAGGCGGATCATTGGTGGGAAGCGGTAAAACGTATCCAACCTTCACCACTCGAAATGTCTTAGACAGAATTCGAAGAACTGTTTAACGAGAAGTATTTCCCAGAAAGCATCCGCCATATGAAAGAGGTGGAATTCATTAAGCTGGAGCAGGGAAACATGACAGTCTCCCAATATGAAGCTAAGTTCGTCGAGTTATCTTGTTTTGCCACCCATCTAGTGGATGACGAAGCACGAATGAGTCGGATGTTCCTAAGAGGTTTGAGACTCAAAATTCGTCAACAACTTAGCTCTCATAAATTCAGTTTGTATTCAGATGTTGTGGATAGGGCTCAAAGGGTGGAGCAAACAGATGAAACATTGCAGCCAAGAGTTAATGATCAGCATAGAGAAAGGAATGGCAACAACCACAGGAACGAAAACCATCGAGGAGGTAACCAACACTTCGGTGGTAATTCCACATCAAATAACAGAAGAGGAGAATCCAGTGGGAACAATTTCAAAAGAAAGAGATTCCATAATAATTATGGAAGGGCACCAGCACCAGTACCAGCACCAACACCGACCCTAGTTTCAAGGGGAGAAGATCGACCACCAGTAAGATGTTATAGGTGTGGTCAGGAAGGTCACATCAGCCCAAACTGTACACAGCAGTCCAAAAAGTGTTACAGTTGTGGGAAAGAGGGCCATCTTGCGCGGTTTTGTCCTGCCACAAAATCGAGTCCAGCTGCAATGATGATACCAAAAGCTAGCGCGGATAAGGGAAAATCTGTAGTTCAAGGGAGAGCTTTTTGTTGTGACATCCCAAATGGCACGAAACTCGAACGAGGTGATAACCGGTAAGCTATTCATAAATTCTCGTGAAGTCTACGCTTTGTTAGATACTGGATCTACCCATTCTTTTATCTCACCTGCATGTGCTCAGCATTTAAACTTAACTCCTGAAAATTTGGATTTTGACTTATCAGTTGAAACCCCATTAGGAGAAATGACCATTACATCTACTGTCTATAAATCTTGCCTAGTTCAAATCAACAACCTCACATTACCTGTTGACCTTATTTCTTTGGAAATGCATGAATTTGATGTGATTTTAGGAATTGATTGGTTGACTACCCATCATGCTAAAATTGATTATTTTCATAAGATTATTAGTTTTCATATTCTTAATCAACTTGTCATGCAAATTCAAGCAACTAAACCATTGAAATCTATAACTGTTATTTCTAGCCATAAAGCCATTCGTTTATTGAAAAACGGATGTCAAGCCTTTTTAGCTCATGTCACTGATTTGAACAAAAATACGTCAAACTTGAATGATATTCCCATTGTTAATGAGTTTCCTGACGTTTTTCCTGAAGAACTTCCTGGTTTACCCCCAAACCGTGAAATTGAATTTTGTATTGATCTTGAACCCGGTACCAAGCCCATTTCCAAAGCCCCATACCGAATGGCTCCCATTGAACTTCAAGAGTTAAAAGTCCAACTACAAGAATTGTTGGATACCGGTTTCATTCGTCCGAGTGCATCACCTTGGGGTGCTCCTGTTCTATTTGTGAAGAAGAAAGACGGGAGTATGAGATTGTGCATTGACTACCGAGAATTGAACCATGTCACCATCAAAAACAGGTACCCGTTGCCTCGGATCGATGACATGTTTGATCAATTACAAGGTGCTCAACATTTCTCAAAGATTGATCTCCGTTCTGGATATCATCAGTTAAAGGTTAAAGCTGAGAACATTCCAAAGACTGCTTTCAGAACTCGTTATGGGCATTATGAGTTCTTAGTCATGCCTTTTGGACTAACCAATGCTCCTGCAGCTTTCATGGACATGATGAACCGAATATTCAAGGAATATTTGGATCATTTTGTGGTTGTCTTTATTGATGACATCCTCATATACTCCAAGAGTCGCGAGGATCATGAACAACACCTGAGATTGATACTCCAAAAGCTCCGTGAAAACAAATTATATGCCAAGTTGAAGAAATGTGAGTTCTGGCTTGAGGAGGTCACGTTTCTTGGGCATGTGATTTCTAGTCAAGGAATATCAGTCGATCCTGCGAAGATTGAAACGGTACTAAATTGGGAACAACCCAAGACAGTAACCGAAGTCCGAAGTTTTCTGGGCCTAGCTGGTTATTATCGGAGATTCGTAGAAGGATTTTCTCGAATCGCCACTCCATTAACTCAGCTTACTCGGAAAAGCACAAAATTCATATGGAGCGAGGAATGCGAGAAAAGTTTCCAAGAACTTAAGAGGAGGCTGGTTTCAGCTCCTGTTCTGACCATTCCATCAGGATCAGGAGAATTCGTCATATATAGCGATGCTTCAGGCAAAGGTCTAGGCTGTGTCCTTATGCAACATGGAAAGGTTATAGCCTATGCCTCTCGACAACTCAAAGATTATGAGAAAAATTATCCTACTCATGATCTAGAGTTGGCAGCAGTCGTTTTCGCATTGAAGATCTGGAGACACTACTTGTACGGAGAAAAGGTGGATATCTATACGGATCATAAAAGTCTTAAGTATTTCTTCACCCAGAAGGAACTCAACATGCGACAACGACGTTGGCTTGAGCTGTTGAAGGATTACGACCACACAATCCAGTATCACCCGGGAAAGGCGAACGTTGTAGCTGACGCTTTGAGCAGAAGATCTTATGCGAGTACAAGTGCACTGCTGACAACACAAAAGTGTATTTTGTACGACTTGCAAAAGATGGAGATAGAGCTAAAGACACCAGGGACCCACTCGAAGATTGCTCACGTGCGAGTAGAACCAGCTTTAATGGATAAAATTAAAGCTGCTCAAGCTACCGATCCGGAACTGATGAACATGATGAAGAAAGTACAAGAAGGTGCCATCCCCGAAGCAAAAATCGACGAGAAAGGAATACTTCGAGTTAACTCTCGACTCTGTGTTCCTAACGATCCTGAATTGAAGCATAAAATCATGATGGAGGCACACAACACGCCGTTTGCAATCCACCCAGGAGGTACCAATATGTATCGAGATCTTCGACATACATTTTGGTGGAACAATATGAAAAGGGAGATTGCAGAGTTTATCTCAAGGTGCCTAACTTGTCAACGTGTCAAGGCAGAGCATCAAGTACCTAAGGGTTCATTACAACCACTTGAGGTTCCCGAATGGAAGTGGGAACACATCAATATGGATTTCGTGACGGGTCTTCCCAAAGTTTCTCAAGGCTTAGATGCAATTTGGGTCATCGTAGATAGATTGACCAAATCCGCTCATTTCTTGCCTATACGAGAAAACTTTTCGCTTGAACGTCTTGCCGGTATGTACATAAATGAGATCGTGAGATTGCATGGCATGCCAGTTTCCATAGTTTCTGATCGAGATCTTAGATTCACTTCACGCTTTTGGATCAGTCTACAAAAAGCTATGGGCACTGAACTACGTTTTAGTTCTGCATACCATCCTCAAACGGACGGACAATCGGAAAGGACGATCCAGACCCTCGAAGATCTTTTGAGACTTTGTGTATTAGACTTCAAAGGAAGTTGGGATAAGTACTTGCCATTTGTGGAATTTTCTTACAACAACAGTTACCAAGCAAGCATAGGCATGGCTCCATTCGAGGCTTTGTATGGAAGGAAGTGTCGCTCTCCAATATGTTGGAATGAGGTAGGAGAAGCAAAATTGTTGGGACCCGAGTTGGTACGCTTGACGACCGAAAAGATCCAAATGATCCGACAACGAATACAGACAGCACAAGAACGATAAAAGAGTTATGCTGATCTTCATCGGAGAGATGAGAGATTCAACGTCGGAGATCATGTATTCTTACGTGTTTCTCCATGGAAAGGAGTTACGAGATTCGGAAGAGGAAAACTTAACCCTCGATTTATTGGCCCATTTGAAATCCTCGATCAAGTAGGAACCGTAGCCTACAGACTAGCTTTACCACCAAGTATGTCTCGCATCCATAATGTTTTTCACATATCTATGTTACGTAAATATGTGAAGGACCCAAACCACGTCATTGAGTTAGAACCGGACGTTATAGAAGAGGATTTAACATACGAGGAGGTACCTGTTAAGATACTTGATAAGAAGGAGCAGATTCTACGCTCAAAGGTTATACCTCAAGTTAAGGTTTTATGGAGGAACCAAGATATTGAGGAAATGACCTGGGAGCTAGAATCCGAGATGAAATCTAAATATCATTACCTCTTCGAAATGCCAGGTACGTCAATTTCGGGGATGAAATTTCATAAGGAGGGGAGGTTGTAAGACCCCGAATTTTATGAAATATAAAATTTAATTTTTCTTCATATATATTTTTCTGAAACAGTAAGTGGTTAAATCGATAAAGTTTAAAGTTAAGGATGTTATGTGTAAATTTTATTTTATCGGACAATATTCGTTTTGTCGGGGAATATTCGGGCCGTACGACGGCACCGAAATAACAAATTATTGGTAGACCCCACAACGGAATATTTGTCGGATATAGAAAACGACAGAAGTAACCTTTTTAATAAAAATAGTCAACGGTGCTAACTGTTAAAATACCGGTGATAAAAGAATAGTAGCATACGGTAATTTATGGTATTTTACTGTAGCATGCAGTACTCTACAGTAGCACACGGTATTGCACAGTGTCTCATATTATTAACACCGTAACTGTTACGCATCATTTCATCAATAATTATCACTGCATAATATTTTATATTATCAATTCAATTATTGTTGCTACACAGTATTTTGCATTATTGATTCAATAATTGTCATTACACTGTATTTCATATCATCGAGTCAATAATTGTTGGTGCACTGTAGTTTAAAATTATTGAATCTAATAATTGTCACAGTAGCAAATACACTATAATTTATATTATTAAATTAATAAAAATATGTAACGTGTTTCTTACATTATTGTGGTAACATTATTTTATATGTTGGACTCACAGGAAGAATAAATAAATAAATAAAAAATAAAATAATTAATTTTACTATTTGAAATAGTAACGTGAATAGTAAGAAACATGTGGGACCCACTGTGGGGCCCACATGAAATGTGAGAAATGTGTTTTGCTGGATGGTTGGTGGAGGCTGCTGCGCACCCTCTGCTGAATTTTTTTTATTTCACCTACCGCGCATAGTAACTTCTTTTCTCCTATAAATAGCTTGTTCAGCTGAATAGAAAAATCACACCTAAAACATAGAATTTTTCTATAAGAATTTTATGAGTTTTCTCTGAGAATAGTAAGCTTATTTTGAGTGTTTGAAAGCCAAAAGGAGTGCAGAAAATTTTCAAGTAAGTCTTTTATTAAAGAGTAGTAATTTCATAAATTCTCATTTTTCACGGTATTTATAAATCTTCCTTTAGAAGACTCTTCTTTAAGAAGATTCATTTTTAAAAGTCTTTTATTGTTTATCTTGTTTTTCTGTTCATCATTTGTATCACTGTTATTTGTATTAATCATCAAAAATCAAGCTGTTGTGAATATCTGTGGCCGGGGGCACAGATGTGATATAATTGTTGAACAGATGATAGGTTAAAGGCGATATACTAGGTTAAAGGCGATACATCTGTTCGGTGTCTTTTATGGCACGTGGTGAATGTTCTCTTTGGCCCGTAGTGCAAAGATGAACTGTTGGTTGGTATGATTATGACCAAAGGCTGAATCTGGTATAATCATGACCGTTGGTGTTATATTGAATGTCTTTGGCCCGTAGTGCAAAGATGAACTGTTGATCTGCATGATTATGATCAGGAACTGTGAATTTGTATTATCTTGACTAATGGTATTTCAGATGATAAAAGTTGATGATATTTTTACTAAAAAGAGAAGCGAGTGGACATTATAGTCTGCATTATTCTTCTAATAGATTGCTCATTCCGCTGCTATTATTGATCTGAACATTGTTTAAGAATTTAACTACAGTTTTTGATATAAACCTTGTAGTCTATTGTATTCAAAACTCAACTGTTGAAGACTAATGATAATTCATTCGTCATTATCTTAGTCATGATATTTCTTACTGGGTTATTTGAGCTCACCCTTTCTTTTGTTCCATTACAGGAGATGAAAACGTAACAGGGTCTAGCCGGGGAATGGAGTGAGAGTCTGAGGAATAGCTGTCGTAGTCTTCACGTGTTGTTAAATAGTGTGACAATAATAGTGAAGACTTAGTTGTGTATTATTATACACTGTATTGTTGTACGTTGTGCTTTGTTGTAATAATTTTGTTGTAGTCTTTTGACGACTCAAGTTTGGGCTGTGTGGGCTCAGATTTGGGGGCGTCACAGCGTCACAGAGGGCAACTTAGTCCAGTTAGTCAATTGGCCGCAACTAGAACATGCGGCCAGACCCATGTCTTATATCTCAGATAAAGACATGGACGGTGAGAGATTTGTTTGCTGGAATAATATCCATAGCAGACACTTACTATAGATCTCTCTCTTTCTCTCTCTCTCTGTATATATATATATATATATATATATATATATATATATATATATATATATATATAGATTTCCTCACACACTTAACAATCACGGGAGACAACTAAGAGTGTACAACGGTCGGTTTTATCGATTTTGAATCTAAAAAATAATTAAATCATTTAAAATGGTTATAATAAATTAAAAATTAAAATCGCTTAAACTTTTACTCCGTAGTCGGTTATCGGCCTATTCGATTATCGATTAGATTGGTTGGTTTAAACCGTTTGATCGATTATAAAAATTTTCTAAAGAGCTAATGGTCATGACACTAATTAACTAATCCACCTGCCACTCAGAAATAAAAGGATCTTCTTTCATATTATCAGAGACTCAACTGTGAAGCAAACCACTTTTTCAGAAGTATCACATGAAACACAGATTCGGACTTAACAAAGATTATTTTGGAAAATGAGACTTTGCAATTTCTTCAAATCAACTAAAGATCAAGGCTTCAATAGTTCAATGACAAGATTATAAATATTTGATATATAATGTGGGTGGGTGTAAGCACCTTAGATTCTAATGCACTTTGTTCATCAACTTCCCTTTCTTCTGCATTTTTTGCATCATTACTAGGACTCTTCTTTTCATTATAGCGAGTTGAAAAAGTGTCCTATGCAAGAAAATAATAATAATTGAACATATATTTCAAGGGTTGTAAATCAAAGAAAGAGATAACACATTAGCAGGCACACTAACTGTTATCAAATCCGAACACAAACAAAAGCATTTACTAAACCCTGTTCACTTTCCACCGAACCAGGACTTAAAACTTCCTTTTCAGGATTTTGCACTACATTGACTTTGAGCAAAGACGCAACATCATTTTCCTTTGCTAATGCAGTGAGTGGGTCCTGCAAATTGGAAAGTTGTCTATCATTGTCAATTAGAAAGTAAATTAATAAAGTAATTTATTTATATTTTATAATATATAAATATAAAATATATAATTATATAAAATAAATAATTATTTGTAAAGTATATAAATTATATAATTATATTATAATTTTAAGTATTCAGTTGGTCCGGTCGGCTTCGATATAGAAACCGATCAGCCAACTTCAATTTTTTGTTTCTAAAATTTTGATTTATTGATTTTGTAAAATTTAATTTAATTTATTGTCAATTTGGTTTAATCTGACCGATTTTTTAATTATTTTGATTTAGTGTGCCCCCAGGACACCACTTTGAATTTGTGGCATGATCACTATATTTCTAGTTTATAAAGCAGTTATGTGTATACATTTTCAAATAAGGATAAAATATAATTTATCACTTATAATTTATACGTTTTTGCACTTCACTATTTATAATTAATTTTATTTTATTTTATCACCTGTAGTTCAAAAAATTGCAAAATTTCTCTTTTTCATTCAACTTAATAATGACAGTAGTTCACTCGTCCAAAAATAAGTGGGCGACATATATGATGATTAGATCCGTTGTGCACAGTACAAAAATACCATCTTTAACTTACTTGTAACATATAACCACCATATTAGATCCCTAACATCATTTTTCTCATTTTTAAATTAATTTATAGCTAATACCCAAATCAAATTTTATATTATTTTAAGATCTAACTACGAAGATTAATAAATAAATAATAGTTACATATTACCTTTTATAAAAAAAAAAAAGACATTATAATTTTTTTAATATCTTTTTTAAAAGAAAATTGAGATTGAACTTTCAGTTATAAATATGTTATTAGTGTATTAGTTTTGTAACTTGTGAATTTTAATTATTTAATTTATTTTTTCTTTTTTAATACATATATTTCATCAATATACATGTGTTAAGAAAATAAATTTGTTAAAAAAAACCCAATAATTATATCAAATTAAAATAGAGTTAGATTAAATTAAACAAACTTTGGTTTTCTTCTTTCCTTCTCTAATAAATACATTATAACCATTTTTTTCTCCAAAATAGAGCATGAAAATAGAGGTAGAGATAGAGAATGAATTTAATTTATTGAGATCCCATTTAATTGCATATGATAAAAATAATACTTATATTTAATATTACTTTTAAATAGTCTACAATAATTATTATTATATTAATTAAAATTAAATGATTTGTGTTGATTTTGATTTTAAAATGTCTCTAATTAATTTTAAAAAATTGTTAACAATTTTATGATTTGTTATGGGAGTAATATTTAATATTACAATTTAATTATGAATATATATATATATATATATATATATATATATATATATATTACACTTCCTCACACACTTAACAATCACGGGGACACAACTTTGAATTTGGTGGCATGGTCACTATATTTCTTATTACACAGTTATGTGTATACGTTTTCAAATTTAGGAAAGATATTCTTTATTCCTTTCTAAATTCTTGTGCATATACTCTATCCTGTCTATTCATGTAACTTACAAGTGTTAATAACTATATTTATGCTATACCCTACTAAATATTGTTATTACAAAATTCATTAATTTTATGTTGTTTAATTTGGGTTTCTTTATTAACTGATTTTTTCAATATTTGTGGTATTAAGTTTAATTTTTTAAGCTTTCTTTTAATGACATACTAGATAGTAGTTATTTTTAAATAGCTGGATATTTTCCTAATAATGTTATAGTCATTAATTTTTAATTTTTTTTTATAGTTTTATTTTATAACTAGACAGTGTAATAATATAATTTATTATATAATTAAAGAGTTTTACATATAAAAAAATTATTCTCTTCAAATATGTGTATTTTGATAAATATTGATGTATATTCACGGTTAGATTGGTCATAAACTATAAAAAGACATTGAATACTTTCAAGTATGGTCAAACTATATTCCGAAGGACGAAATGGATATTAATCACCTTTTTTGACGGCGTTAAGACGGAAAATTGAATAAGAGGTTCTGTGCAATGAAAGGTAATGCATGAGTGATAAGTTGGCAGTTTTTAAGCTGCAGGTGGTGAACTGCTAAAAACGCATATACCGTAAGTGACAAATTGCATTTTACCCTAAAACTAAGAAAAAGAACAACTGAACTTGCGAGGCAAATTTTGTCAAGGTAAGCATTGGTATCCTACTAAAGAAAAGACAACATTAAACTTTAATGATAGGACCATATCTGCCATGCAAGCTTGTAACATGCATGTATAGATAGGCGTAAGCCCATTTTACACGAGACAAATACTCCTTCCTAGTGATTAAATTTATGAAGTACGGATTTACTTGTATAGGATATTTTATTTTCAACACCCACAACAAGTCTAGGAAATCAACAATCTATTTATTCTCTTCTGTTTCTGAGTAGAAATCTATCCAAGTGACATGAGACTCCAAGACATACAGACAGATTTGATAATTATCATCAATGATCACCTAATTAACTAAGAAACGGGTGGTTAACTGTGAAACTTACACTACATATTTTATTTGCACAGCATCAGATACCTATTAGTCTATCGACACATTAATTATGTTGATGTTAAGTAGTTAATTTTATATACCCAGAACCAAGCTAGCTTAGCTAGATACGCAATATCAAACAAAGGGTGACTGCCAGGTTGGAGATTTTGTACGTTACCTTAAGATTTGACAAAGAGGCCTGAATTGAGACCTATTGAAGAAATTGTCAAAAAGAATATACAGTCCCTTATGGATTCTAGTTAATTAGGTGGTGGATTTTCTTGTCCTCTGTTAAGTGGTTGAAAAACATACGAGATCATGACTGTGCGCAACACTGACGGTGAGTTTCTTATACCGATTGGTTGCAGTTTTTATTTACAAGGTATATTTCCAACCTTTTTATTTTTCTAATTTGTTCGACAAAAAAGAAACAGTAGTGAACTAACACTATTATCCATCAAAACCATGCCATATTTACTTAATATTGAAGATTTAAAGAAAGACAGACAGATATGTTGACCACCTCAGCTGCTGCTGCTGCAGCTGCAAAAACAAACATAGTTTCTTGCCAGTTTGCAAGCATCACAAATTCATTATTACCATAACTAAAGTTCCTAGGCATGTAAGTTGAACATGACAGATTATGATTTTCTTATATATATATATAGGCACTTCATTTGTGAAGACGACAAGTAGGAATAGCCATTAGATGCTTAGCCCTCGCAACAACAATCCCAAATTCTTCAGTCATGTCCAGTTCTGATGGCTGCATTCCATTAGGGAGCTCCCAATCAAAGCAATGCACCAATTGTGCCACCACTAGACGAACAACAGTGAGCCCCAACTCCATCCCAGGACACCCTCTTCTCCCTGAGCCAAATGGAAGAAGTTCAAAATCACGGCCTCGTAAGTCTATATTACTCCCGACAAACCTCTCTGGGAGGAACTTTTCTGCGTCAGTCCATACCATAGGGTCTCTGCCAATTGCCCATACATTAACCACGATTCGGGACTTTCTAGGTATAAAAAAGCCGCCTATAGTGCTGTCCTCTATGGACTCATGAGGGACTAATAATGGTGCCACTGGATGCAGCCTGAAGGCTTCTTTAATAATCATGTCCAAGTATTTCAAGCTCTCCAATTCTGATTCTTCCACCATCCTGTCCATACCAACCACTCGTTCCAACTCTTCCTGGACTTTTTTCATGACTTGCGGATGTCTTAGAAGCTCAGACATTGTCCATTCTATTATTGTTGCCGAAGTATCCGTTGCAGCCAAAAGGATGTCCTGGGAATAAAATTTTCGTATACAATTAGTTATTTCTAGGGATATAAATCAATGGCCAAATTCGAAAGCACTAGATCATTGTACCAGTGGTTAATTTTCTTGATAAAGATAAATTATGTAAGTACTAGATTCTGTCTCTCTCCATTTTCTTCTCTCTTTTCCCTCCCCTTTTTTCAAATTTGTTTTCATTTAAGCGTTTTGTATTTTTCATTTACATATCTCCACTCCTTTCTATAAATTTATTTTAATTATTTAATTTCTTTTCTCTCTTTTAGTTTTCTCCTTACCTTTTATACTTCTACGCTTACATTTGGAATTTATTTTCAGCCTGCTCAACTAGTTTGGGATAAAAGATGTTGAGTTAAGATAACTTCTATTTCCTAGAGATTTATAGCAGAATTTGGGAACCTGCCGAGAAATTTAACCGACTGAAGTATATCTTGCAGAATCGGTAAGTCTGTCATCGCTGACTTATTTGATCAGAAGTTTAACCGAATAGATTTTGACTTAAATATCCTCGCTTAGAATCGGAGATTCGAGACACGGCTAAGAGAGTTTATGGGAGCGGATGGATTGGAAATGGAGGATATCGGATTGGGAAGTGATTTTTTTGGAGGGGATTTGGAAATTGAAAGGAGGAGAGAGAATGGGGACTTTTTGGGATTGGGGTACAGGGGTTGGGATTATGGATTGTTGGGTGTTGGTGTTTGGGGGGAAATTGAAAGGAAGAGAGAGAATGGGGACTTCTTCTTGTTTGTTTGGGGGGAAATTGAAAGGAGGAGAGAGAATGGGGACTTCTTCTTGTTTGCTTGGGGGGAAATTGAAAGGAGGAGAAAATTGAAAGGAGGAGAGAGAATGGGGACTTCTTCTTGTTGTTGACCGTCGTTCTTTCTTTGGCTTGTTTTTCCTTTTATAGAATAGTGAAAACTGTTTTTTGTTGTTTAGATTCAGAGCAAATGAATGCTTGGTGTGGAGCTTGGAGCATATATTAGATTTTATATTGGAGTATATTTTATTAGTATTTAGAGCAGGTGAAGGCTTGGTGTGGAGCTTGGTTATTATATTTTATACTGATTTACTTTGTGCACTTGTATTATTATATTTAAAAAATAAATATATTTTGTAAATTTATTTTGTTGATAAGTCTATTAATTTTATTTCATAATTAATATATATTTATGTTGCATATATTTTAAATTATCAAATAAATTAATTCAAAATATCTTTGAGGGTTAAAATTGTAAAATACACTGATTAACATGTTTCATAGATATCAATTATCAAATAAATTTTTTTATTTAATATTCAAAATTTTATTTTATACAAATTACTTAAACATTCAAAATTATTTTATTTAGTTTTATTAAATGGCCCCATGTCCCATACTATGTCCCAAAGAAAGAGTACACTTGTATAATTTACGAAGAAAATGGTACAATTCATAGAAATTTAGCAATTTACCAATAAAGTCGCCTTGATGTGGGTGCGATCAAACTCAAATTCTGCTTCTCCAGATTCCATGATCCCCAACATGGTATCAACAAAGTCCTTGTTTTGCCTGCAGTCCTTTGGTTGTTCATGTTCATCCAGAATCTTCTCTAAAAATCCATCAAATACCTTAGCAATAGCCTTCATTCTCTTGGTCAGTCCCTGAAGATCAAGCACACCAAGATAAGGGAAAAAATCACCGAGGTTAGGAATAGCCATTAACTGCACCGCCTCTTGAATAACAGCTTTGAATCCGCGCTCATCAATCTCCTTATCCTCATATTTCTTCCCAAACACCATCCTGCAACCCATATCTGCACTCATGGACAAAACTTTTCCGCTAAGATTAACAGCCACGCGTTCGCGAGCTGCATGTTCAATAAAATCCACCAATAGTCCAAGCTCTTCCTTCCTCATGGCATGAAATGAACTGATTTTGAGGCTACTAAGCAACTCTAAGGTGCATAATTTACGCATGTTGCGCCAATAAGGACCGTATGCTCCAAAGGCCAAGCTTCTTTGATCATAAGAGATGTATTTAGCAGCTTCAAGAGGCGGCCTACTAGCGAAATTAAGATCATAGGTCTTAAGAAAGTATTCAGCTGCTTGTGGGGATGAGACAATGATGTATGGAACAAATCCAAAGCGCATAAACATTATAGGGCCATGTTTTTTGGCTAGTTTTTGTAAATCATGGTGAGGGTTTTTACCCAACACATGAAGGTGTCCCAAAATGGGTAGGCCTTTTGGACTTGGTGGTAATTTTATTTGCTGCTTTTTGTTCAACCATGCTTGGAGAAGGTAAGCAAGTACAGTTGCTGCAAGGGCTATCCAAATCCAAGCCATAGATGGAATAACGGTCTAGATATCTGGTGCTCAAATTGTTCTATGTATAAATAGAATTGAGGACATAAAACAAAGTAAAGAAAAAGCAAAATAAAAACTTGGTGGTCTAGATTAGTCTGATGGTAATTCTTTTGATCGCGATTGGTTGATGTGAAGGATAAATTTTTCCTCATGCAACTGACACCACAAAAAGAAAGACAAGGATATAGAAAGATAAGCATAAGCATAGGAAACTGATATTTTCATATTAAATTTTGATATTTTTATATGTTTGATTCTTCAATCAATTAGTAGTATCTCTAGAGTCCACTTCTTTTCCATACTACGAGTGAAAGGGAAAATGTAAAGACTATCATTAAAGCAGCCCAAACAAAGCTTACTATATCCATGTGAATTATGTCCCCTATCTATATGAATAAATTATTCCATTATTGCTCATTAATAATAGTGGAATCAACGGTGCAGAGTCAAAAAAGGATTTTGACCGAACACTATTGATGAACCAATTCAATAAATCCACTTATACTAAATTCCTATACGACTTCTAATTGGAAAAGACTAAACACAAGTCAAATATGCAATTACGTCTTATTAAAAATATTGTCATAGAAGTATAACGAGGATTAAATCGTTGTTAGAGACTCTACATGTAGATGTTACATATAAAAATATTAAAATTTCATGTAAAAATATTAATTTTCTAAGGATATTGGTAGCTACCAGCTAAAGAGCTACCAACGTCTTTCCATAAAATTCAACTAGCACCTAGAGGCAGGCGTTGGTTGTATAAATTCTGTGAAATAAATAATTTTTTTAAAAAAAAATAAAAAAATTAATATAAAAAAATAAAATAATAATATAATTAAATTTATAGAGACGAGAAAAAAAATTAATTTGACATGGTTACAGAAACCAAATCAGCAACTCTAGAAAGTCGTTTTATAATATAGATATATATTTATGTAGCATTCTTAATATCTAGATAATTTAGCTCTATTCCTGTGTGAAATAAATTAATTTTTCTTAAAAAAAGAGTAAGATATAATTTATCACTTATGAACATTTCACCACCTTTACTAGAAAAATTATCATTTCATTGCATGTGGATTAAAAAAATTGCAAAATTTTTCTTTTCCATCCAACTGAACAGTGAGTGTAATTCACTCGTCCCAAAGTGGGTGGCATATTTGATGGTTGGATGTGTCGTGCAAAGTGCAAAACTGCCCTCTTTAACTTACTTTTAACATATAACTAAACTTATTTTTCTCTTTTTTAATTAATTTATATTTACTATCCAAAATAATTTTTGTATTATTTTAAAATCTAACTACTAAGATTAATAAATAAATATTAGTTACATATTACCTTTATAAAAAAAAAAAGACTATAAATTTTCTAATATCTTTTTAAAAGAAAATTGAGATTGAACTTTTAGTTATAAATATGCTATCATTGTATTAGTTTTGTGACTTGTGAATTTTAATTATTTAATTCATTTTTTATTTTTTAATACATATATTTCATCAATATACATGTGTTAAGAAAATAAATTTGTAAAGAAAAAACAAAAATTATATCAAATTAAAATAGAATTAGATTAAATTAAACAATCTTTACTTTTCTTCTCTCTTTCCCTAATAAATACATTATAACCATGTTTTTCTCAAAAGTAGAGCATGAAAATAGAGGTAGAGATGGAGAATGAATTTGATTGATTGAGATCACATTTAATTGCATATGAAAAAAAATAGTTATATTTAGTAGTTCTTTTAAATATTCTACAATAATTATTATTGTATTAACTACAATTAAATGGTTTATGTTGATTTTGATTTAAAAATGTCTCTAATTAATTTTAAAAAATTAATAACAATTTTATGATTTGTTATGGGGGAGTAATATTTAATATTACAATTTAACTATGAATGTGTGCATTATTCATAGCAATCCCCTATTATGGACACTATTTCAGCAAATAAATCTCTCACTGTCCATGCCAAGATCTAAGGGATATGACATGGGCCTGGCCGCATGTCCTAATTTCGGCCAATACAACTCCTACATGCAGCTAAATGTAGACGTTGCGGCCATAGTAAAAAATGTAATGTACTAAAATGACGTCGTTTATCCTTAACCACATGTAGTAGTTGCGGTTAGACCAAACCCAAAACAATGCCGTTTTTTAATTTTTAACACTATGTTCCCAAAGTAAATGCCATTGTTGCGATCAAACGTATCCATTTCAAGAAATATAAATAGCGATGTATGTTTATGTTCATGGCCAAAGCACTAAGGAATTCACTCTTTGTTGAGATTATGCAGCAGCAACTTAGCTAGAAAAAAACACTGGGTAATACTGGAATATCATAGAAATAAAAATTAATTGCTCCATAAGACAACAAAAGCTCAGTTGAAGCAATGTGCAATACTGGAAAGAACCAAGTTCAGGAAATGCTTGCTACCATAGAATCAGAAATTCAAACATTGTTATCTTCTGATGAGTTAGAAGTCCTGTTGATAAAGACCAAAAGGCCAACGAAAACTCGGCCGAGAACAAATAGTTTAGATATCAATTCTAAGATTTTTATATATTGTGGGAGAAAATAATGGAGGATGATATGGTCTTTGAGAATAAAGTAGCAGAAGGATAAGAGAAGATTCGGTTTGAAATTGTTCTTGAATTGGATTTCAATTGGCGCGTTTGATCGCAACAATGGCATTTGATCTGCAAACAGTGTTAAAAATTAAAAAACGGCGTCGTTTTTTAATTTGGCCTAACCACAACTCCTACATACAACCAGAAATAAACGGCGTCGTTTTAGTACATTACGTTTGTTATCCTGACCGCAACTTCTACATGCTGTCTGGATAAACGACGTCGTTTTGGTAAGCCAATTGTTTTCTACCCTAGCCCCAATTCTTACATGCGGCCATGGGCGAGGCTTTTGGACCTTGTGGTGATTTTGTTTACATCTTCTTCAACCATGCTTGGAGAAGGTAAGCAAGTACTAGTGCAAGTGTAATCCAAGTCCAAGCCATGACTATAATGGTTTAAACCTCTAGTACTCAAAACTGTTCTGCAGATAAATAGTATTATCCTTCGAACAGATCACTGATCAGGACACAATTTAAAAATAAACTGAAAATGTGGTTGATATCGATTTGTAAGTGATTATTCTATTTACAGATTTTTTGTTATTAGTTGATAAATTTTGCAATACGCAATTGACTAACACCCCACAAATGTTGGATATTTTCAATTCCATGAGAATATATAATAAATATGTTTCTTGTGGGTTTTCTTAACCGACCTACATGTTTGCAATACTCAACTGACCCCGCATATGTTGGATATTTTTAAATTAATTACATTCTAGAAGCAAGAAATCGCCAATTCGGCTAGGGGTGAGCATGACGCGGTTTGAAGTCTAAACCACACACGAAACCGCTTAGGTGCGGTTTGACAAATCCAAAATCGCACATGAAATCGTTTGTGATTGGTACGATGCGATTTCATTTGGTGCGATTTCGGTTTCAAAATCAAATGAACTTATACAAAAAATTAGGATTGAAAGAATACAGACACGAAAAGAATCATCTAATTTCCAAGTGCAACATCATGCTAAATTAGGACTAGTCTTGAAGTCGAGGGTAGCATAAATGTAAAACTTTTCTCATATGCTAATTTGTACTTGGTTAGGTTGCTGAAAGTTAGAAATATATAGAAAATGAATGAAAAAACAGAATACTCATTTCCATTCAAAAGGTACACCAAAAAAGACGCCATATAAACAAAATAGAAGAGTATACATGAAAAGAAACATATCAGGACTGATGTCACTAACCCATGAGATCTGAAACCTGTAAGTTATGTGACGCCCCCAAATCTGGGCCCACACAGCCCAAACTTGAGTCGTCAAAAGACTACAACAAAATTATTACAACAAAGCACAACGTACAACAATACAGTGTATAATAATACACAACTAAGTCTTCACTATTATTGCCACACTATTTTACAAAACGTGAAGACTATGATAACTATTCCTCGGACCCTCACTCCATTCCACGGCTAGACCCTGTTATGTTTTCATCTCCTGTTGAAAAACAATGGAACAAAAGAAAGGGTGAGCTCAAATAGCCCAGTAAGAAATATCATGACTAAGATAATGACGAATAAATTATCATTAGCCTTCAACAGTTGAGTTCTTGATAGAATACAATAGACTACAAGGTTTATATCAAAAACTGCAGTTAAATTCTTAAACAATGTTTAGATCAATAATAGCAGCGGAATGAGCAATCTATTAGAAGAATAATGCAGACTATAATGTCCACTCGCTTCTCTTTTTCGTAAAAACATCATCAACTTTTATCATCTGAAATACCATTAGTCATGATAATATAAATTCACAGTTCCTGATCATAATCATGCACATCAACAGTTCATCTTTGCACTACGGGCCAAAGAGAACATTCACCACGTGCCATAAAAGACACCAAACAGATGTATCGCCTTTAACCTATTATATCGCCTTTAACCTATCATCTGTTCAACAAATATATCACATCTGTGCCCCCGACCACAAATATTCACCACAGCTTGATTCTTGATGATTAGTACAAATAACAGTGATACAAATGATGAACAGAAGAAACAGGATAAACAATAAGTATCAGAAGTTTACTTTGTGCAGATTCAAATAATGTCCAAATTGTCAACATGATGTGGAGTGAAATTTAAAAATGATATTCAAGATCCACAGTTCAGAATAACGGTTACAGTTCAATAGAAAGGTTCACATAAATAGGAAGGTTCAGTTGAAATAATGAAGTTCATCTATTATGGAACATATAATATTTTCAGGAATTATAGAAGCAATAGTTCCATAATAAATTTCGATTTAGGAGTATGAAAGAAAATAATATCCTTTACCGTAGCAGGTTTGATTAACAAAAGGTGAAGGAAATTAATACAAATGGGTTATTCACCAACAGGCGATAATCCGCGCCGTAAGTTATTCCCACAATTTAATAGAATTTGAGTACAAAGAGTTATTCACCAAACAGACGATAATCCGCCCCGTAAGGTTATTCTCAGAGATTAATAATGAATGAATACGAAAGGTTATTCACCAACAGGCGATAATCCGCGCCGTAAGGTTATTCCCACAATTTAATACATGGAAATAAATGACACATCTTATGAGTAAGAAAGAAACAATATTATTTTCGAGAATCAAATAATGATAATCCCTTACTTTAACACGTGACTGGATAAGGTTGATTAACTTGAACGGTACACGTACACTTATAGATCTTCACAAATACTCAAGATGACTTAAGCACACTTAGAGAAAACTTTCACAAGAAGTATTTAGAGAGAGAAAGAAAGAACAAGTAAGGAAGTTTATGAAAAATCCTTAAGTTAAGGCTTCTATTTATAGCCAAAAATCTTATCATTCCTTTAATCTAAACCATTCATTTAAAGATCATCTTTTAATCTACACCATCCATTTCAAATTTTATATTATCTTTAATCTACACCATTCATTTCATATTACCTAATAATCACCTAACTTTATATTATAAACAAATCAATTCAATTATTCAACAATAATTCACACTTTAATCTACACCATTCATTTCATATTACCTAATAATCACCTAACTTTATATTATAAACAAATCAATTCAATTATTCAACAATAATTCACACTTTAATCTACACCATTCATTTCATATCACCTAATAATCACCTAACTTTATATTATAAACAAATAACTTTATCAATTCAATTATTATGACTAATTGTTATAAATACAGTATAGTTAGCTCTTAGATATCAAGTCAATAAATTAATGAAATACAACTGTTTAAATAACATCATAATAGAGATAACAATAATGTAAAAGAAAGCATACGTTACTGTGTAATGACAATTATTGATTCAATAATGTGAATTACTGTGCATATGTTACTGTGACAATTATTAGGTTCAATAATTTTAAAAACACTGCAGCAAAAATTATTGACTCAATGATATAAAATACAGTGTAATGACAATTATTAAATCAATAATGCAAAATACTGTGTAACAACAATTATTGAATTGATAATATAAAATATTATGCAGTGACAATTATCGATGAAATAATGCATAACAGTTACGGTGTCAATTATCAGACCAATAATATGAGACACTATGCAATACCGTGTGTTACTGTAGAGTACCGTGTGCTACAGAAAATACCAAAAACTACCGTATGCTACTATTCTTTTATCACCGGTATTTTAACAGTTCCGTTGACTATTTTTATTTAAAAAGGTTATTTCTGTCGTTTTCTATATCCGACAAATATTCCGTTGTGGGGTCCACCAATAATTTGTTATTTCGGCGTCGTCGTACGACACGAATATTCCCCGACCAAACGAATATTCCCCGACAAAGCGAATATTGTCCGACAAAATAAAATTTGCAGATAACATCCTTAACTTTTAACTTGATCGATTTAACCACTTACTGTTTCAAAAAATATATATGAAGAAAAATTAAATTTTGTATTTCATAAAATTCGGGGTCTTACAACCTCCCCTCCTTATGAAATTTCGTCTCCGAAATTGACGTACCTGACATATCGAAGAGGTAAGGATACTTAGATTTCATCTCAGATTCTAGCTCCCAGGTCATTTCCTCAGTATCTTGGTTCCTCCATAAAACCTTGACTTGAGGTATAACCTTTGAGCGTAGGATCTGCTCCTTCTTATCCAGGATCTTAACAGGTACCTCCTCGTATGTTAAATCCTCTGCTATAACGTCTGGTTCTAACTCAATGACGTGGTTTGGGTCCTTCACATATTTACGTAACATAGATATGTGAAAAACGTTATGGATGCGAGACATACTTGGTGGTAAGGCTAGTCTGTAGGCTACAGTTCCTATTCGATCGAGGATTTCAAATGGGCCAATAAATCGAGGGTTGAGTTTTCCTCTCTTTTCGAATCTTGTAACCCCTTTTCATGGAGAAACACGTAAGAATACATGATCTCCGACGTTGAAGCTTTCGTCTCTCTGATGAAGATCAGCATAACTCTTTTGTCGTTCTTGTGCGATCTGTATTCGTTGTCGGATCATTTGGATCTTTTCGGTCGTCAAGCGTACCAACTCGGGTCCCAACAATTTTGCTTCTCCTACCTCATTCCAACATATTGGAGAGCGACACTTCCTTCCATACAAAGCCTCGAATGGAGCCATGCCTATGCTTGCTTGGTAACTGTTGTTGTAAGAAAATTCCACCAATGGCAAGTACTTATCCCAACTTCCTTTGAAGTCTAATACACAAAGTCTCAAAAGATCTTCGAGGGTCTGGATCGTCCTTTCCGATTGTCCGTCCGTTTGAGGATGGTATGCAGAACTAAAACGTAGTTCAGTGCCCATAGCTTTTTGTAAACTGATCCAAAAACGTGAAGTGAATCTAGGATCTCGATCAGAAACTATGAAAACTGGCATGCCATGCAATCTCACGATCTCATTTATGTACATACCGGCAAGATGTTCAAGTGAAAAGTTTTCTCGTATAGGCAAGAAATGAGCGGATTTGGTCTATCTATCTACGATGACCCAAATTGCATCTAAGCCTTGAGAAACTTTGGGAAGACCCGTCACGAAATCCATATTGATGTGTTCCCACTTCCATTCGGGAACCTCAAGTGGTTGTAATGGACCCTTAGGTACTTGATGCTCTGCCTTGACACGTTGACAAGTTAGGCACCTTGAGATAAACTCTGCAATCTCCCTTTTCATATTGTTCCACCAAAATTTATGTCGAAGATCTCGATACATCTTGGTACCCCCTGGGTGGATTGCAAACGGCGTGTTGTGTGCCTCCATCATGATTTTATGCTTTAATT
The DNA here is from genome assembly GCA_947179155.2 of Hedera helix. NCBI lineage: Eukaryota > Viridiplantae > Streptophyta > Magnoliopsida > Apiales > Araliaceae > Hedera > Hedera helix. The sequence continues at coordinate 32,537,691 of OX359270.1, forward strand.
CAGGATCGTTAGGAACACAGAGTCGAGAGTTGACTCGAAGTATTCCTTTCTCGTCGATTCTTGCTTCGGGAATGGCACCTTCTTGTACTTTCTTTATCATGTTTATCAGTTCCGGATCGGTAGCTTGAGCAGCTTTAATTTTATCGATTAAAGTTGGTTCTACTCGCACGTGAGCAATCTTCGAGTGGGTCCCTGGTGTCTTTAGATCTATCTCCATCTTTTGCAAGTCGTACAAAATACACTTTTGTGTTGTCAGCAGTGCACTTGTACTCGCATAAGATTTTCTGCTCAAAGCGTCAGCTACAACGTTCGCCTTTCCTGGGTGATACTAGATTATGTGGTCATAATCCTTCAACAGCTCAAGCCAACGTCGTTGTCGCATGTTGAGTTCCTTCTGGGTGAAGAAATACTTGAGACTTTTATGATCCATATATATATCCACTTTTTCTCCGTACAAGTAGTGTCTCCAGATCTTCAACGCGAAAACGACTGCTGCCAACTCTAGATCATGAGTAGGATAATTTTTCTCATAATCTTTGAGTTGTCGAGAGGCATAGGCTATAACCTTTCCATGTTGCATAAGGACACAGCCTAGACCTTTGCCAGAAGCATCGCTGTAGATAACAAATTCTCCTGATCCTGATGGTATGGTCAGAACAGGAGCTGAAACCAGTTTCCTCTTGAGTTCTTGGAAACTTTTCTCGCATTCCTCGCTCCATATGAATTTTGTGCTTTTCCGAGTAAGCTGCGTTAATGGAGTGGCGATTCGAGAAAATCCTTCTACGAATTTCTGATAATAACCAGCTAGACCCAGAAAACTTCGGACTTCGAGTACTGTCTTGGGTTGTTCCCAATTTAGTACCGTTTCAATCTTCGCAGGATCGACTGATATTCCTTGACTAGAAATCACATGCCCAAGAAACGTGACCTCCTCAAGCCAGAACTCACATTTCTTCAACTTGGCATATAATTTGTTTTCACGGAGCTTTTGGAGTATCAATCTCAGGTGTTGTTCATGATCCTCGCGACTCTTGGAGTATATGAGGATGTCATCAATAAAGACAACCACAAAATGATCCAAATGTTCCTTGAATATCCGGTTCATCATGTCCATGAAAGCTGCAGGAGCATTAGTTAGTCCAAAAGGCATGACTAAGAACTCATAATGCCCATAACGAGTTCTGAAAGCAGTCTTTGGAATGTCCTAGGCTTTAACCTTTAACTGATGATATCCAGAACGGAGATCAATCTTTGAGAAATGTTGAGCGCCTTGCAATTGATCAAACATGTCATCAATCCGAGGTAACGGGTACCTGTTTTTGATGGTGACATGGTTCAATTCTCGGTAGTCAATGCACAATCTCATACTCCCATCTTTCTTCTTTACAAATAGAACAGGAGCACCCCAAGGTGATGCACTCGGACGAATGAAACCGGTATCCAACAATTCCTGTAGTTGGTTTTTTAACTCTTGAAGTTCAATGGGAGCCATTCGGTATGGAGCTTTGGAAATGGGCTTGGTATCGGGTTCAAGATCAATATAAAATTCAATTTCACGGTTTGGGGGTAAGCCAGGAAGTTCTTCAGGAAAAACGTCAGGAAACTCATTAACAATGGGAATATCATTCAAGTTTGATGTATTTTTGTTCAAATCAGTGACATGAGCTAAAAAGGCTTGACATCCGTTTTTCAATAAACGAATGGTTTTATGGCTAGAAATAACAGTTATAGATTTCAATGGTTTAGTTGCTTGAATTTGCATGACAGGTTGATTAGGAATATGAAAACTAATAATCTTATGAAAACAATCAATTTTAGCATGATGGGTAGTTAACCAATCAATTCCTAAAATCACATCAAATTCACGCATCTCCAAAGAAATAAGGTCAACAGGTAATGTGAGGTTGTTGATTTGAACTAGGAAAGATTTATAGACAGTAGATGTAATGGTCATTTCTCCTAATGGGGTTTCAACTGATAAGTCAAAGTCCAAGTTTTCAGGAGTTAAGTTTAAACGCTGAGCACATGCAGGTGAGATAAAAGAATGGGTAGAGCCAGTATCTAACAAAGCGTAGACTTCACGAGAATTTATGAATAGCTTACCGGTTATCACCTCATTCGAGTTTCGCGCCATTTGGGATGTCACAACAAAAGCTCTCCCTTGAACTACAGATTTTCCCTTATCCGCGCTAGCTTTTGGTATCATCATTGCAGCTGGACTTGATTTTGTGGCAGGACAAAACCGCGCAAGATGACCCTCTTTCCCACAACTGTAGCATTTTTTGGACTGCTGTGTACAGTTTGGGCTGATGTGACCTTCCTGACCACACCTATAGCATCTCACTGGTGGTCGATCTTCTCCCCTTAAAATTGGGGTCAGTGCTGGTGCTGGTACTGGTGCCCTTCCATAATTATTATGGAATCTCTTTCTTTTGAAATTGTTCCCACTGGATTCTCCTCTTCTGTTATTTGATGTGGAATTACTACCGAAGTGTTGGTTACCTACTCGATGGTTCTCGTTCCTGTGGTTGTTGTCATTCCTTTCTCTATGTTGCTCATTAACTCTTGGCTGCAATGTTTCATCTGTTTGCTCCACCCTTTGAGCCCTATCCACAACATCTGAATACAAACTAAATTTATGAGAGCTAAGTTGTTGACGAATTTTGAATCTCAAACCTCTTAGGAACATCCGACTCATTCGTGCTTCGTCATCCACAAGATGGGTGGCAAAACGAGATAACTCGGCAAACTTGGCTTCATATTGGGAGATTGTCATGTTTTCCTGCTCCAGCTTAATGAATTCCACCTCTTTCATATGGCGGATGCTTTCTGGAAAATACTTCTCGTTAAACAGTTCTTCGAATTCTGTCCAAGACATTTCGAGTGCTGAAGGTTGGATACGTTTTACCGCTTCCCACCAATGGTCCGCCTCACCTCGTAACATAAAAGTGGCAAATGACACCTTCTGATCATCAGCGCATTGTAAGACATCAAGTATTTTTGTCGTCTGCTTCAGTCATGCCTCCGCTTTGAGTGGGTCAGGCTTCCCGTGGAATTCAGGTGGTCCCAATTCTTTAAATTGCTTGACAGTGACCATCCTCAAATTTCCAGCGTTTCTACCGTTATTATTGACTGGATTTCCTCTTGCTTGATTCTGTATGAACTGCATGAAATTCCTAAAGAATCCATCGTTCATCATGTTATCAGGAACATTATTTCCTGAGTTGGCAGGAGGATTGTTTGGGGCCTCTTGATTCTCGGCTACATTCGCTTCAGGCATTCCATAGTTAACCTCTTGATTTCCAGATGCCATACTAAACTGTTGTCACAAAATAATTGTTAGTTCAAACAAATTGACTCATCTCTTCATGTTCCTACACTCAAATCGATTCATTAGATAAAAAAAAATCTAATTTAGGTATGACACACTAGTGATTGATTCTATTCGTCTCTCCCCTCCTAGTTCTAACCCCAGATCTCCATTAAAGACCATATCCCTAAGCTCTGATGACAACTGTGACGCCCCCAAATCTGGGCCCACACAGCCCAAACTTGAGTCGTCAAAAGACTACAACAAAATTATTACAACAAAGCACAACGTACAACAATACAGTGTATAATAATACACAACTAAGTCTTCACTATTATTGCCACACTATTTTACAAAACGTGAAGACTATGATAACTATTCCTCGGACCCTCACTCCATTCCCCGGCTAGACCCTGTTATGTTTTCATCTCCTGTTGAAAAACAATGGAACAAAAGAAAGGGTGAGCTCAAATAGCCCAGTAAGAAATATCATGACTAAGATAATGACGAATAAATTATCATTAGCCTTCAACAGTTGAGTTCTTGATAGAATACAATAGACTACAAGGTTTATATCAAAAACTGCAGTTAAATTCTTAAACAATGTTTAGATCAATAATAGCAGAGGAATGAGCAATCTATTAGAAGAATAATGCAGACTATAATGTCCACTCGCTTCTCTTTTTCGTAAAAACATCATCAACTTTTATCATCTAAAATACCATTAGTCATGATAATATAAATTCACAGTTCCTGATCATAATCATGCACATCAACAGTTCATCTTTGCACTACGGGCCAAAGAGAACATTCACCACGTGCCATAAAAGACACCAAACAGATGTATCGCCTTTAACCTATTATATCGCCTTTAACCTATCATCTGTTCAACAAATATATCACATCTGTGCCCCCGGCCACAAATATTCACCACAGCTTGATTCTTGATGATTAGTACAAATAACAGTGATACAAATGATGAACAGAAGAAACAGGATAAACAATAAGTATCAGAAGTTTACTTTGTGCAGATTCAAATAATGTCCAAATTGTCAACATGATGTGGAGTGAAATTTAAAAATGATATTCAAGATCCACAGTTCAGAATAACGGTTACAGTTCAATAGAAAGGTTCACATAAATAGGAATGTTCAGTTGAAATAATGAAGTTCATCTATTATGGAACATATAATATTTTCAGGAATTATAGAAGCAATAGTTCCATAATAAATTTCGATTTAGGAGTATGAAAGAAAATAATATCCCTTACCGTAGCAGGTTTGATTAACAAAAGGTGAAGGAAATTAATACAAATGGGTTATTCACCAACAGGCGATAATCCGCGCCGTAAGTTATTCCCACAATTTAATAGAATTTGAGTACAAAGAGTTATTCACCAAACAGACGATAATCCGCCCCGTAAGGTTATTCTCAGAGATTAATAATGAATGAATACGAAAGGTTATTCACCAACAGGCGATAATCCGCGCCGTAAGGTTATTCCCACAATTTAATACATGGAAATAAATGGCACATCTTATGAGTAAGAAAGAAACAATATTATTTTCGAGAATCAAATAATGATAATCCCTTACTTTAACACGTGACTGGATAAGGTTGATTAACTTGAACGGTACACGTACACTTATAGATCTTCACAAATACTCAAGATGACTTAAGCACACTTAGAGAAAACTTTCACAAGAAGTATTTAGAGAGAGAAAGAAAGAACAAGTAAGGAAGTTTATGAAAAATCCTTAAGTTAAGGCTTCTATTTATAGCCAAAAATCTTATCATTCCTTTAATCTAAACCATTCATTTAAAGATCATCTTTTAATCTACACCATCCATTTCAAATTTTATATTATCTTTAATTTACACCATTCATTTCATATTACCTAATAATCACCTAACTTTATATTATAAACAAATCAATTCAATTATTCAACAATAATTCACACTTTAATCTACACCATTCATTTCATATTACCTAATAATCACCTAACTTTATATTATAAACAAATCAATTCAATTATTCAACAATAATTCACACTTTAATCTACACCATTCATTTCATATCACATAATAATCACCTAACTTTATATTATAAACAAATAACTTTATCAATTCAATTATTATGACTAATTGTTATAAATACAGTATAGTTAGCTCTTAGATATCAAGTCAATAAATTAATGAAATACAACTGTTTAAATAACATCATAATAGAGATAACAATAATGTAAAAGAAAGCATACGTTACTGTGTAATGACAATTATTGATTCAATAATGTGAATTACTGTGCATATGTTACTGTGACAATTATTAGGTTCAATAATTTTAAAAACACTGCAGCAACAATTATTGACTCAATGATATAAAATACAGTGTAATGACAATTATTAAATCAATAATGCAAAATACTGTGTAACAACAATTATTGAATTGATAATATAAAATATTATGCAGTGACAATTATCGATGAAATAATGCGTAACAGTTACGGTGTCAATTATCAGACCAATAATATGAGACACTATGCAATACCGTGTGTTACTGTAGAGTACCGTGTGCTACAGAAAATACCAAAAACTACCGTATGCTACTATTCTTTTATCACCGGTATTTTAACAGTTCCGTTGACTATTTTTATTTAAAAAGGTTATTTCTGTCGTTTTCTATATCCGACAAATATTCCGTTATGGGGTCCACCAATAATTTGTTATTTCGGCGCCGTCGTACGACACGAATATTCCCCGACCAAACGAATATTCCCCGACAAAGCGAATATTGTCCGACAAAATAAAATTTGCAGATAACATCCTTAACTTTTAACTTGATCGATTTAACCACTTACTGTTTCAAAAAATATATATGAAGAAAAATTAAATTTTGTATTTCATAAAATTCGGGGTCTTACAAGTTATGTTAAATCTGAGATCAAATGGAATCTATATAATAATTATCCAACAACACTATGGGGTGTTTGTTTATAACTTAACGCATCTGAATGACTTTTGTGGGTCTGAATCGGTTAGTTATTCAGTCTGTTTGGTTTGAATAAAAATGACCTTAATGGCTGAACCGCTAAGCCAACTAAACAGATCGAATAAACTGCAGTTTGGTATCTAAATTAGCCCTAAGCTCACTGAATGAATTTGTTACACATAATACCCCTTTTTTGAGCTTACCAGATCACGATTAAAGAGCGAATTGGAGGCATTAGTCCCCAATTTTCTCCAAAATCGTTGTATAAAATCACTCTCTTAATGTTTGAAGCAACTTTTGTAGCCACATGTAATTTATGAACCAGAGCTTCAACAAGATATGTAAGGCCAGGTGACTCAATCCTATCACCATTTGTAACTAAAACAAGCGGCTTTTCTGAACTTGTTTCTAAATCATCCAAACTGGGTTCAACATTATCAGAAGATGAAGTGGATTCTTCATTTTTGGATTGTTCTTCTTCTTCTGCACTGCCCTTTCTATTTTGTTTTTAAATAGAGAAAAATTAGAAATAAGAATAGGAATAGGGTGTGTGACGCCCCCAAATCTAGGCCCACACAGCCCAAACTTGAGTCGTCAAAAGACTACAACAAAATTATTACAACAAAGCACAGCGTACAACAATACAGTGTATATTAATACACAACTAAGTCTTCACTATTATTGCCACACTATTTTACAACACGTGAAGACTACGATAGCTATCCCTCGGACTCTCACTCCATTCCCCGGTTAAACCCCGTTACGTTTTCATCTCCTGTTGAAAAACAATAGAAAGAAAGGGTGAGCTCAAATAGTCCAGTAAGAAATATCATGACTAAGATAATGACGAATAAATTATCATTAGCCTTCAATAGGTGAGTTCTTGATAGAATACAACAGAATACAAGGTGTATATCAAAAACTGCAGTTAAATTCTTGAACAATGTTCAGATCAATAATAGCGGCGGAATGAGCAATCTATTAGAAGAATAATGTAGACTATAATGTCCACGCGCTTCTCTTTTTCGTAAAAACATCATCAACTTTTATCATCTGAAATACCATTAGTCAAGATAATACAAATTCACAGTTCCTGGTCATAATCATGCAAATCAACAGTTCATATACGCATTACGGGCCAAAGAGAACATTCAATATAGCACCAGCGGTCATGATTATACCAGATTCAGCCTTTGGTCATAATCATACCAAACAACAGTTCATCTATGCACTACGGGCCAAAGAGAACTTTCAATATAACACCAACGGTCATGATTATACCAGATTCAGCCTTTGGTCATAATCATACCAAACAACAGTTCATCTATGCACTACGGGCCAAAGAGAACTTTCACCACGTGTCATAAAAGACACCGAACAGATGTATCGCCTTTAAACTATTATATCGCCTTTAACCTATCATATGTTCAACAAATATATCACATATGTGCCCCCGACCACAGATATTCACAACAGCTTGATTCTTGATGATTAGTACAAATAATAGTGATACAATTGATGAACAGAAGAAACAGGATAAACAATAAGTATCAGAAGTTTACTTTGTGCAGATTCAAATAATGTCCAAATTGTCAACATGATGTGGAGTGAAATTTAAAAATATTATTCAAGATTCTCAGTTCAGAATAACGGTTACAGTTCAATAGAAAGATTCAGAAAATAGGAAGGTTCAGTTGAAATAATGAAGTTCAACTATTATGGAACATATAATATTTTCAGGAATTATAGAAGCAATAGTTCCATAATAAGTTTCGATTCAGGAGTATGAAAGAAAATAATATCCCTTACCGTAGCAAGTTTAAGAGTGAAAAAAAAAATGACATTTCTTACCTTAACACGTGACTGGATATTGATTTAAATGAGATTGATCAACCTATATTTTTACAGTAAAATTAGTAATTACCACATATAAATTTCAAAGTGTATGATAACTCGTATAATATGAACTATCAAAATTATATATATTTAACATAATTTTTGTAGTATAATATAACTACTTTAAAATAGTTTTTAAAATAATATTCCAAAATAAATCTTCTAAATAAAGTTTTTAAAAATGAATCTTCTCAAAGAAGAGTCTTCTAAAGGAAGATTTGTGAATACCGTGAAAAATAGGAATTTATAAAATTACTACTCTTTAATAAAATACTTACTTGAAAAATTCCTGCACTCCTTTTGGCTTTCAAACACTCAAAATAGCCTTACTATTATCAGAGAAAACTCATAAAATTCTTATAGAAAATTTTTATGTTTTAGGTGTGATTTTTCTATTAAGCTGAGCAAGCTATTTATAGGAGAAAAGATGATACTATGCATGGTAGGTGAGGCTGCCGCACGCCAGGCTGAAAAGCAGGAGAGGCTGCGCAAACGTTTTTTAAAAATTTTCAATACTTGCACAGTAACTTTAAATTTTTCAAAAAGTGAACAGTAATGAATAGTAACTTTTGTCGGCAGATGAACAGTGACTTTCCCGAGATGAACAGTAACTTCCGTCAGTGAATAGTAACTTTTTCGGGAATGAATAGTAAATTCCGGGAGTGAATAGTAACTTTTGAAAAATAAAAGTTTTTTATTTTTCTTGTGGGTCCAACATATAAAATGAAATAATGCTACAACAATAATGTAATAAACACGTTACAGATTATTATTAATTTAATAATATAAATTACAGTATATTTGCAACTGTGACAATTATTAGGTTCAATAATTTTAAAAACAGTGCAGCAACAATTATTGACTCAATGATATAAAATACAGTGTAATGACAATTATTAAATCAATAATGCAAAATACTGTGTAACAACAATTATTGAATTGATAACATAAAATATTATGCAGTGACAATTATTGATGAAATGATGCGTAACAGTTACGGTGTCAATTATCAGAACAATAGTATGAGATACTGTGCAATACCGCGTGCTACTGTAGAGTACCGTGTGCTACAGAAAATACCATAAATTACCGTATGCTACTATTCTTTTATCACCGGTATTTTAACAGTTAACACCGTTGACTATTTTTATTTAAAAAGGTTACTTCTGTCGTTTTCTATATCCGACAGATATTCCGTTGTGGGGTCCACCAATAATTAGTTATTTCGGCTCCGTCGTACGACCCGAATATTCCCCGACAAAACGAATATTCCCCGACAAAACGAATATTGTCCGACAAAATAAAATTTGCACATAACATCTTTAACTTTCAATTTCGTCAATTTAACCACTTACTGTTTCATGAAAAATATATATGAAGAAAAATTAAATTTTATATTTCATAAAATTCGGGGTCTTATAGGGTGGGCTTGTGATAAAGGAATCAAAACCCTAAAGATAGAAAAATAAAAGGTGTACTTTTGTCATTATTTAAAAAAAAAAAATTGGTGTGTATTTTTGTCCATTCAAATAAATCTTTAAAAAAAACACGAAAAAAGAATATTCAATTCAATTTATTTGAATTATTAAAATATTACATAATTAATATTGTATTAAACTTATTTTTTAGTTATTTGTTCAACATAGTTCAGAAGGGTAAAATAGTAAAAAAATATTATTTAGATGTTTCATACATTTTAATTATTAAACAACTTTTTTCATTCAGTATTCAGAATTCTGTTTCATTCAGCTCATTCAGATTACTTAAACATTCAGAACTATTTTATTCAGTTTTATCAAATATCCCCTACATTATAAAGGGTCTATAAGTAATAATTCACTACTTACCATATCTTAGAAGCTTCAAACTTTGATTTTCAGCTTGCTTCATAAACTTTTTAAAATATGTCCTTAAATCGCCATTCATGAAAAAAAATGATAATCTGACAACTAAATTAAAATCCCAACAACACAGGTGCAATGAAAGTACCACAAGACATAGAGCAAGGAATGAAGCATGGGTTAGCCAAAAATCAATAAACTTACAGTGAACAATTGACAGATTCTAAGTGCATAGAGAATACACAAGGAAAATAATTCAATGAAATCAACCAACTAAATAAGACATACCTTCCATTGTATTTCTTGGGGATAGTATTTTTGTGATAAAATAAAGTGTTCACTTATTCTGGTAAGATGTGTTCATTGAAGTATCAACAAAAGCATGAATGGACTGCATTTCCATGAGAGGCGGCCGACGATTTTAGGGCTTGGTCTGCTAGATCTGGTATTAGGCATATATATAAATGGTTAAAATGGCGTAATTTTGGACATATAATTTTTAAAAAATAAAATCCAAAACAATGTCGTTTTGGCTATTATTGGTATTATGCGGTACATCGCAGAAACCAAAATTAAAACGCAAATGCGATTTTTCAACTCTCCTGAAATTGCCATAAATGTCGGAACCGTTAGTGCAATTTTGTGACGCCCCCAAATCCGGGTTGCTTGAACATCGGGTTCAATACTCACGATTCAATACTTATACAACATTTATAAGCTTAACTTTCAATAACTCGTGGAAAATATAAATAAATTCATTACAAAACGTACCATTATCCCAGGTTCCACTAACCTTAAATACATGCACAATCTCCATACAGAAAGAGTTTCATAAGACATATAATAATAATCATAAAACTTGCTTCTATCCAATCTACTCGTTTGTCTTTTCTTTGCCTTTGTCCTTCTTAGAACATTCATGCATCGCTGAAAAATAGTTCATGATATAGCAAGGGTGAACAATTACTTTGCTCAACAAGTTTAAATAAACAATAAAGATATATCATGAATGAAAAAGAATTATTCTTTTGAAACTTCAACAATATACAATAATCGTGAAGACATGCAACATAGCTACTATATTCAATAAAGAGATTTGTAGAATATTTACTACTGAGTTGGTCAAAATAACCAAGAACATACATGAGAACTTTCCAGCTCTGAACTGAATATCTCAGAATTTAGAAGGGCTTGCCAGGGCATATCTGACTACCTCGGGAGTATTTAACAATTATAAAATTATAAACACTCAAACTGGACACTTGAGGGGATCAGACCTCTTGTATCCGATGTATATGCATAACATTCAGTATTCATGGGCGCAAAGATTTTTTCTTTCAATAAAGAATACCCCAATATAAGAGTTGTTCTACTCAGTCTTACTATAAGAGTCCGCACCAACTACTAGTTTGGATAGTTTTTCAACAATATTCGAAGAAATGAATTAATATATGTAAATGTCTAGCCGGAACAATTGGCATAGACCTTCTTCTTAAATAGTTCATATTCAGAACTAGTACATAAAATGTCTAACCAGAACAATTGACTTAGACCTACCTCTTAACCAATTTAGATTTAGAACAAAACATGCGAATGCACATAAGTGCGAATACCAATAAATAATAATAATTTGAAATAATTATCAATAATTAATCCAGCTCTGAACAATAAAAAAATTGTAAGTTCACAATAATTTACGTAATGAAACGAATTTGGGTTTCAGAATAACTTGCTCAACAATAATTGAATAAAGTTAGAGAACTTGCTCAATATAAATTTGAGTAAGGTTAAAGAAAACTTGCAACAATAAATACAAGTTAGGGTTAAGGAAACTTACCTTGTGCGTGGTCTACTGCTAACCAATTCAATTTAATTCTCTTTAGATAGACCTAACAATTAATCAAGTTGATCTTCAAATTAGTAACATATACGCATTCATATGATAACATCTATACATGTTATATCTAACCACATAATTAAATAATTAAGGGTATATTAAACACTTAGTAAATATTATCATTACTTGATAATATTTCAATCACATAAAACCTATATTAATTACTTAATATAGTTCACATTCTTATCTAACATTATTAACAATTTAATAATATTCTATTAGTCTTATAATATTATTAATCATTTAATAATATTCTATTATCCTTCTAATATTATTAATCCCTTAATAATATTTTATTAATCTTCTAATATTATTAACCATTTAATAATACTTTATTACATTATTAATAGTATTAATCATTTAATAATATTTTATTTAATATCTAATATTATTAATTATTGAATAATATTTTATTATCTTATTAATATTATTAATTATTTAATAATATTTTAATTATTATCTAATATTATTAATCATTTAATAATATTTTATTCGTCTTTTAATATTATTAATCATTTAATAATATTTTATTCATTATCTAATATTATTAATCATAATATTTTATTCATTTACTAATATTATTATTTATTTAAATAATATTTTATTGACTTATTAATATTATTACCCATTTAATAATATTTTAATCTCTTACTAAAATTATCAATCATTTAATAATATTTAATTACTTGTTAATATTATTAACCATGTAGTAATATTTTAATACTCTTTAAATAATACAAAAAGTTAACTTTTATATTGGGTTAACCTTAGTATTTAATTTAAACATTTAGCTAACATTTATTTATAAATAGACTTCATATATGTTAGTTTAATATCCAAATATATTAATTTTACACCTATTTCAACTTAATTTTTCAAAGAAAACTCAACCCGTATCGACCCGACCCGACCCGGACTGCCCAAACACTGGCGCAGGTGCATCAGGATATTCTGTTCGGAAGTCAATTTGTTTTACTGCTCGACCCTCTGACGCTCCGACAGCCATAACTTTCTAATTTTAAAATATTTTGAGGTGATTCTTGAGTCCATTCTCATCAGAATTTTTCCCTCTACAACTTCTCTTTAGATCACAATCCAAATTCCAAATGGAACTAGACTCAAAACAGCTCACAAGGCAACCTAGGGTTTTAAAATCAATATGTTTTGAGGAAAAATCCATAACTTCTTTGTTTTTCCACATTTTTGAAAAATTCAAGTTGGGTTTTCTTAAAAACTCATAGAGGTAACTTTTTAGCCATAGAAATTATTTTTCCAACTTGTACATTTCAAACTACAACATTAAACATTTCATACTTCATTAGGGTTTTACCGGTAAAGTTCGATATGAACATTTCTACCATTTTTATGCGTTCCACACATACCAACACATGATATAAACACATCAAACCATGAATATACATATATAACATAGTTTAAGACTTCTAGACTATCAAAACGAGTTTTGATCTGTTAAAAATATATTTTAACCGTTCAAAATCATTCTAGACTACAAAAATAAAATAAAGAGAAGTTAGAGCACTTTTAAACCTTTCTGACTTGTGTGCTCTTCTTCTTCTCCTACCAAAGTATGTGATGATTCTTTGTGTCATCCACCAAGCTTAACCTCTAGCTATCTCACAACTCACAAGTGTATTTCTCTCTTTAGCTCTCAAATGCTCTCACTTTCTTCTCTCTAGAACTCTAGCAAATGAACTAACAAACTTGGCACAAATGTAAAGTGTCTTATTTATAACACTCTACTAATCATTCATTAACTTTCCTAATCAACCAATGTTGGTGAATTGAGAGCTTAATCTAGTTTACTATAGCATGGATTGACTAGGTGAATGACAATGTGATTGACCTTGTGACGACCCCAAATCCGGGTTCCTTTAACCCTGGACCTGGTTCATCACTATACATCATCTTCATACACGTTCTATAACTAATGCGGAATATATAAACATAAATTGTTTATTCTACAACATTTCCCACGGTTTCTAACCTTAACTTACATATATACCTTTAGATTCATAAAAAGGTTTACAAAATTACTTACATCATATAACAATTTAGTTATAATGAATAACACTATAATCTTGTCTTTTGCTTCTGTCTCCGTCTCTCCTCGGACATTCGTATTATTCTGAAATTTGTTATCATGATATAGCAAGAGTGAGCAACGACTTTGCTCAGCAAGTTTAAATACAATAACGATATATCATGATTGAAAGAAAGAACAAGTTTTCGGATTTTCAACAATATAATAATTGTGAAAGAGTACTAATCATAATTTCAATAATTGAATGACTGAATCAAGTAATGTTGAGTGTCAATAATGACCATGAACAAATTTAACTGAACCTTATGGTAATGAAGGTGATCAGCCTTTCATACCTGATGAACACATGCAACATGCACTATGTGTGAATCAACAATTTAAAGAGGTGGAATAATTATACAGAATTAAACCACTAGCATGCTTGAAACATAATAACTTGAGTTCGAGTTAGGAACTTGAACAATAAAATAATATATCCTGCTCGAATATAAAATGAGTAGGGTTTAGGAAACTTGCCTGTCTGCTCAGCTACAATTAATGTCTAGCTTTAACTAACTGGCTTTGAAAGACCTAACATTAATAAAGTTGGTCTAATAATTAGTACAACGTATTTGTACAACTATACGCTCACTAAGGAACTTATCTACCACACATAAGTACTAACACATAATTTACATCAGTCAAAACGATATTATTAACCTTATAGACCCTCAATCAAATTAGGTTAATAATTTAATAAGTTAGAAAATAATTTTCTCAAGTGTTAAACACTTATTAAACTATTAAACAATTTATTAATAATTGTTTAAACAAAAGAGTTAAAAGACATTTTCTTTATTTCATTTAATTACTATTTAACATTAATTAAATATTAAGTAATTAAATACCTTTAGTTATTATTTAATAATAAATAATAACTTACTAGATTTATTTATTATTTAAAGTTAATCAAATAATAAATAATTATATTATATTAAAATAATCAAATATCTTTAGTTATTATTTAATAATAAATAATAACTAATTAACTAGATCCATTTATTATTTAAAGTTAATTAAATAATAAATAATAAAATTATATAGTAAATACTCAAATATCATTAGTTATTATTTAATAATAAATAATAACTAACTGAATTTATTTATTATTTAAAGTTAATCAAATAATAAATAATCAATCTTAGTTATCTTTAATTATTATTTAATAGTAAATAAATAATAATTAATTAATTTATCATCCTTGTTTATTATTTAATATAAATTAAATAATAATTAGTTTAATCATAAATTCAGAAGATATAATATTAACTAGATTAATATTTACAACATTTAAATATTAATCCTAAAAACTTATTATATTAAAAAATATATAATATTAAACTAACTAGATTAATATTTACAACATTTAAATATTAATCCTAAATACTTATTATATTTGAAAAAAATATAATATTAAACTAACAAGATTAATATTTACAACATTTAAATATTAATCCTAAATACTTATTATATTTGAAAAATATAATATTAAACTAACTAGATTAATATTTACAACATTTAAATATTAATCCTAAATACCTATTATATTTGAAAAATATAATATTAAACTAACTAGATTAATATTTACAACATTTAAATATTAATCCTAAATACTTATTATATTTGGAAAATATAATATTAAATACCTAAATATCATTTTTGTATTATTATTATTTTTGTTATAATTTTAAATTAATTTTTAAACATTTAAATTAATTTAAATTATCCAGAATGGCATTTTCGTAAATAAACTGAAAAACCGGACCGATGGCAATTTCGTAATTAATCAGAAAACCGAACGGAGGGGCAAAATTGTAATTTCAGCCGAAATCTGTTTCTCGCGCATTGCGCGCTCTGTAATTCTTTGGTCTCAAAACGGTGTCGTTTGAAGGTCACCGTTGCTGGCTTCCGCGCATAACGCGCGGATGAAATTTTCTTCGCCTAAAACGACGCCGTTTTTCGTCCCGCGTCTGGCGATGAACAGTGGTCCGCGCATTGCGCGGCCAGTGTTTTTTTTTCCTTCTTCCATGCAGATTGTGAACAGTAATTTTTATACACCACTTTAATAAAAATTATACATTCAAGTAAGCTTTAAAAATCCAAAAAAATTACCAATCACTTAATATCAATTTATAACATGAAAATTTAATTTTTCATGATTTAATATTAAAAAATTTTATAAAAATTTTTACATCACATAAACTACCACAAATCATAACTTTTTGTGTATAACTCCATTTTGAGTGATTCAAACTTTGTTTTTCTCATGATTTAATGTTCTATAATATTATGACATTAAATCTAAATTTTATAAAAATTAATTTCTTGTCATTACTTTGAGACTTGATTTAACACCACAAATCACATGTTTTTAGCATATAAATTATACCAAAACACAAACCAAGTATATTAAACTCAAGCATGACATAAATATTACTATCACATATTATTAACTACATTAACATGTTTATACTCACATGTTGGTTTATTTAATTAAAAAAAAATAAACTACATTTAAAATAATCATTACCTCATTCTAATGGTTATCCTCATTTTTCTTCCAAAATGGATTGTGAAGGAGGATGGCATGAACCAAGAATTCCTTCTCTACCTTCTCCATGCTCTCTCTCAAAATTCTTACTCTCCCAAACTATTTCTCTCAAACTCTCTCTTTTGGAACTTAGGAAATAAATGAAGTATAATTGCCTTAATAAAACAAGTATACTAGTAAAATTCTTAGATACAAAAATTGTATCTATTATTCATGATGCTCCTACTTGGATACTTGCTCAAGAAAGCTAGCCCATGACTTAGTTGGTGGAAGAGGGATGGTATCATGTACTTTAAAAATCAATACAAGCAACCATTAATTAAATAAATGCAAAATAAACTAAAATAAACACCAAATCAATTCTTTTCTCTCTCTCCTCCTACATGGTCGGCTGACCTCTCTTTCTTTTGTCCCAAAATGTTAGTCACATGCCACTTTTTAATAAATAATAGTTTACTTAAGTATTTTCCAAGTGGGCCAAACATTGGGCTTTAATTTAAAATACCAATTGGGCTTCTATTAAATTGTTTGGGCTACTAAATTGCCAAATTTTATTATTCTCCACTTGGGCTACTAATTGACCCATGTTGGGTTAATTTAATAATTTACACATTAATTATTCAATCCATGATTAAATAAATAATTAGATTGAATAAATAATTAAATATTCTAACCCATAAGTATTAAATTACTAAATGGACTAATAATATTATTAATAATATTTTACATTATTTACATTAATTAATTATCATATTAATTAATTTATAAAATTTAATTCACTCATTATATTCAATTTAATTGAATATTTAATTAATGACAACTTATCAATTATTTTGATATTAAAACTTTAGAGTGTATTCGTTAATAATAATATATATAAACTATATATATTATTTATACACATTACTTTACCTCAAAACAATTTCACAATAAATTATGAAATTAAAATAAATACAATATATAATTTAATATATATTATTTAGGCCATAAATTAAATTATTTAATACATTTACATTAAATAATTCATTTCTCATCAATTATGGAAATAATTCCATTTACCCGAAAATACATTAAAATAATAATATATTTACTCAATTTCTTATTTAAATAATTTATTTAATTATTTAATTAATATTACACAAATAATTGTATAATTAAATTTCTCACTCTCATAAATCATTTACAATGATTTATTTAATTATAGAATATATTCATTTAATATATTCAATTACTATTTAAAATTACTTAATTAATTTAATCCCTTTATATATATGTACATATATGTGAAATTAAATGTTGTACATATATACAATTATTAATCTCCCTTAATTAATTCAACTACTTTATATAATTTATAATTATATAATTTACATAATTATTCCTCACAAATAATTTATCAATAATTTACATAAATATTGATTAATGAGTATAATCAATATAATAACTAAATCAATTCCACAATTAACCTTTTAATTCAATTCAGATTAATTTAATATTAATCTATCTAATTATCACAATTTAATTAATCATTAAATTATGTTACTAAATATGCACACATATATATATATTCATATAAATACATATTTAATTTACACGCAACCACGTCGCATAATTACATAACTCCGCTAATTAAATTATCTTAATCTAATTAGACTTGCTATTAGCCAAGTTCATTGAATTATCACTGTACTTGCTAACTAAAAAAAATTTTTGATATCACCATATCTAAGTTAGTCCGATAAATTTAATTTGGACCTCTATTTATCTATCACTACTAGGTTATCAAACTCCAACCTTTATTAAATATTAAATATTTTATTTCTAATTCATTTAAATATCCGGGATATTACAGACCTTGGTTGTTCACCTACTATGACATAGAGTAAATTGGAAGCAACAAGCAAAATCAAGCAACCCTAAGTGGCCTCCCTACAATCTCAGCAAAAATGGGATTTAATCACCTATTTTTGATTTATCTTTAGTGCTTTAATTATATATATATATATATATATATATATATATATATATATATATATATATATCAATGTTGATCAATTTTAACTTTCTATTGGGCTAACATTAATTCACATATATTACATTTAATTAAATCAAACATTGGGCTTGTTTAATTAATTACATGAGCTAAAGTTTAATTAATTACATGAGCTACTAGGTTAATTTGATTGACCTAATTTAACACCCAATTTGGATTTAAATTACAATTGTTTGAGTTTAACCATTTAATTCATTTGACTACTACATTCCTTCATTTAAGTCATCAATAATTAGGCTCCCAACAATTAAATCAATTGGGTTAACTATACTAACTTACAAGACTTGGAATTGAACAAGTGTTGGGCTAGTAATTAGATTCAATTGGACTCATCATTTAATTAACACATTAGTTTAATTACATAATCTAATTAGACTTGCTTATTTATAAGTCAATTGAACTGCCTAATTGAGTTAGTTGATAAACTACTAACACTTAACATATCTTGGACCTATTTGTTAAACCATAACACACATACATACAAGTATTACAACTTGATCAAATAAATTATCACATAACCTTTCATTGAGCTTGTGATATAACTAACCACATAACCTATACATATAACCACATTGGGTTAATTTTAATAATTCAATTATTCCTTCTTCCTCATTAATTATATAAGTAATTCACTTGTTAATTGTTAACTTCTTATTTGTCATTCAAGGGCAACATTCAAGTTTGATGATCTTATCACAAAAACTCTTCTTACATTTATAATTTATTCTTTAAATGATTTGAATAAATTTAATTAACTAACTTACCACATCTCATCATACCACATCATCACATACATATTATTACACATCATATTTACTCATGAATATAATATAAAAAAAAATTAAGTTCGTAATTTTCTCGATTATTACAAATTTGATCGATTTTTTATACAATTTTAAGGTCAATTTTAATTTTTTGCTCATTCCTAAATTCAGGTGTATGAGTTTTCTTTTTGATTGACTTTTAACAAATTGGCCACCTCATTTTATATATAACAAACATGAGTTGTGCTTACAATGCAATTCTTGTCTAGGCATACGTTAATATCATGAATGTAATAAATAAATAAATAAATAAGTAAAGCCTTTGAACCCAGTAGAGAAAATATGAGATTGGACTTTAACATTAAGTGTCATAACTATTAAGCTTGCAGCATGTATGGAGTTATCATGTCAATCAATCTATCAATTTATATACTAAAATTAAATAGGTAATTTAGTTTGTCGTTCTATTTTTTTTTGGTTCGGTTTTTGATTTTACTTATGTTAAGTCGATTTTTATTATTTATTAATTTAAATCATAAATTAAAATTAATATCATAGTCTTATACGGAAATAATAATTAATAATATAATTTTTTAAGGAAATAATCAAAATGAAATAATCTTACTTAATATTGATTTATTACTTTTATTCTAATATATATATATATATAATAAAATAATACAAGTTTAAGTCAAATTATGTTACCAATTAGATCTACAATGTAGTTTGAGAAAAAAATTGATCATAATGATTATTTACCTAACTTAAATTTGTTTACTTTTATTAAAATCCAAGTATAATTATAATTTGAAGTATACCTGTATAACTAAGATTTAATCATTGTTTTAGATTATAATTTAAGAAAGAAACTATTTTTTATGAGGATTATCGTGCATAATATTAAATTGTTAGTATTATTAAAATATAAATATAATATACTAATCGACCATATAATTTAATTATTAAATTTAAAATAAAAATTAATGATTCTATCCAATAAGAATTTGTAAAAATAAAATTCATATCATCAATAATATTATAATTCTATAACAAAATTCTTCGTTCAGGTCAGTCGTGTCAAAATAAGAATTAGTAATATAGTTTAGAAGGAAACAATAATAAAACCATCTTACTTAATACTAATTTGTTATAATTATTAAATAAGATTTTATTACGACTTAGATAATATAGTTTGAGAAGATTTTTTATTCACATTAGTCTGTCTTACCTAATTTTATTTTGTTACTATTAATTAAATATAAGTGTAATTATATTTCACGTATAAGTAGAATATTCTTATTATAAGTTAGATAATATAATTTTAGGAAAAAAATATTTTCTTTTCAAATTATTTTACCTAATAAATTCAATAAAATATTTATAAAAAAATTTAATAAAACATCTACAATATCATTACTTTATAATAAGGGGTAAAATACAATTTATCACATGTGGTTAAAAAAATCACCACTTAATCACTTATGGTTTAAAAAATTTGCAGACTCTCACTTCAGTATCAACACCATTAATAGAAGCTGCATTAATAGAAGGTGTTAAAGTACTAGAATACCATTCTTAACTCTTATTTTGTATATAACCATCTCATTTGTTATTTATCTTGTTTTTTTTCCCTCAATTTTTACTAACTACCTTATAAAATCAAACTAAGAAAATCTCCAATCACCACAGTCAAGTTTAATTCATTTGTAACACAAACCAAGATAAATAACATTTAATCTTTAATGATTCATTACTACAGAGTTATTTTTTTACTAAAATATGTTCCTTGTCTTAATTAAAGACGATGTGTATATGTATTTACTTCATATAATTTTTTTTCACTCATATCTTTTCTTTCTTTTTGGTTAGAAAAATAATTTTAAATAATGTATAATTATATTATGAATTGTGCAAAAGAATCTCATTTTGTTGAGTTTTACATTAATAATTGTACATTACAAAACACAATATTGAAATGATTCATAACAAATGGTTGTTATGAGTATTATTCTAACAAATGCATTTTACATCCTCCATAAGTAGATATAACGGACCAAAATGAGGACTTTTTTTCCCCTGTCACAAGAAAGAGTGGTGGAAGACCTAAGCTACCACTACTTTTTTTGGCAAAAGGCCTAGAAAACTCAACCGCTACTCCTTTTAATGGTACGCATCAACATGCGTCGACATGTATCGGTAGGCATCGGTTGATGCCTGCATGCATCGACATGCATTAGCAAATGGCAGCTCATGCCTGCATGTATCGACACTCTTTTTAGCGGCATACATCATCACGCATCGACAGGTATTGACTGATACTTGCATACATCGACATGCATCAACATACATCGATAATCGGCAACTAGCGGCAATCGAGGCCTACATATACTGATAGACATCGGTTGATGCCTACATGCATCAACTAGCAACAATCGATATTTGCCGATGCTTATTGCCAAAAGGAGTAGCAACTGAATTTTTTTCCTCTGCCACTAGAAAGAGTAGTGACAGCTCAGGTTTGTCGTCACTCCTTCTAGCAGTAGGGGAAAAGAGTTCTCATTTTGGGCTGTTAAATCTAATTATAAAGGGTGTACGATACATTTGTTGGAATAACACTCATAGTAACCATTTGTTATATATATTTTTTGGCCTATCGTTAGAGCTTCTAGCGGTAGACAAATATAAAGCTAATTTGGCCCCTGCATTTAGTTGTTATAACAATACTCCCAGCAACCGGTTGCTGTGGATAGATACCCTTATATATATATATATAGAGAGAGAGAGAGAGAGAGAGAGAGAGAGAGAGTGAGTGAGTGATAAGGAGTCAAAGTTGGATGAGAATCATTTTTCATTTAATCCAATCTTGCTCGTCCGTTGTCAAATCTAATAGCTTGGATATAAAATACTATATAACAATTAGTAGTACTACCACACAACTGTTATGCAGTATATGACCCATACAAAAATATTCATAATGCCCCTCAGATGTAAAAAATTAAAAAAATAGAGGGTACTGCACGACTGTTATGCGACCCTTTAATTTTTTTTTCTTTATATATCGTATAATAGTTATGTAGTATAAATTTTGATTATAAAAATAGTCAATTTAAATGAAAAAATAAAATTAAGTCAATTTTTGAAGAGTGAAGTAAGTATATGCCAGAGAGTACTGCTATATTTCCCAAAAAGTAGCACCAAATAGATTCCTAAAGCAACTTTTTTTTTTTTTACAAGAATGCAATTTTTTCTATAGTAAGTAAGAAAAAAAAAAAGTAGCATTTTCTATTAAAAAGAAAAAAGAAAAAAGACAGAGAGAGAGAGAGTAGTTCTCAAATGACACAATTTGGGTGTTTTTTTAGTGCGTAGGGTGATGGGGGCGAGGGGAGAGAATAACTTTTTTGTATGTTAAGTCCTTGCCCGGATTAAATTAGAAACAATTAAAAATACTTCGTTCGTACTAAAATATCGTTATTAACTTTTAAATTTTAATTTCAATTTTCTTCAAACTTAAAATTAAAATAATGAATTAAAAATTATAAAATAATAAATCTTATAATCAGTAATATTTTTTAGATAGTTTACAAAATTTATTGTTTATATTAATTAAAATTAAAAAACTCTATATTTTTTTTTGAGTTTAAAATATTTTAGGTCACTTTAAAAAGTTAATAATAATTTATTATTAGAGCGGAGGGAGCAGTGCCTTTATTTGTATAGAATAAGTATTTTTTAGTGTCTTTCTTCTACTATTACTCCTCGGAACTTCTGTTTTATGCAAATACTAGAATCCTTTAAGTTGCATTTCTATTTGATGTTGTTTGATACTTTGATGTTACGTGCGAGTACACAATAAACAGGCAATTTGTCTCCACACACAAAAAAAAGGCAATTTATTTTGGGTATAAATTTAACACATTTATATTTTGTTTGCCAAATTTATATGTAATTTCAGCCTCAAATTACTTTATAAGTGAAGTGCAACTAATGGCGTATGGAGTGCGTTTATGATTTATCTTCTCCGTTACTCTTTTCTTTTCATTATATAGTTATTTTAGAAAGAGAAAAAAAATTCTCTAAAATATAAGACGTTTTATATATATGTAGGAGAAAAAATATAATCATTTTCTACTTTACTATTAAAGATGGAGAGTAATTGAGAGAGAGAGAGGAGCAGGAGTAATTAATTAGCGTATGGATAATAATAAAATTTTAAATCAACATTAATTACTTAACATTAATATTACAAAAATTTCTTAATATGTGTGATTATATCTTAAACGACTTATATAATGAAAATGAGAGTATTAAGTTTCAGAAGAATCTCCTCTAAATAAATCTAATAATTTAATATATGGATCCGTGGCGCAATGGTAGCGCGTCTGACTCCAGATCAGAAGGTTGCGTGTTCGATTCACGTCGGGTTCAATTCTCCCACTTTTTTATTAATTTTATTTTTTCTTTCCCGTCTCTGTTTTGTATTTTCTCGACTTTTTGGTCATAAATCCCCCCTTCATCAACGAAGGCAATTCAGTCTCCTTCTCCACTGTTTTTTTCGCAGAGGCAAACACCCCAAATGCATCAGCTCCCATTATCATCTTCAATAAATTTAAATTTAGAGAAATGTAACTAAAAATGCCATTGACGACCACCCTGGATGAGTATGTTAAGTTTGTGAGGACTGAGCACTGCTTTCTTCTTTTTGAGGAGCTTGGGAAGAGTGATAAGTGGCTTCAGTGCCTTGAGGTTTGTCAATTTCAGCACCCTTTTCTTTTCTTTCTAGAGGAATTGTTGTTCATTTTTGGCTTCTGGGTGTTACTGATTACTTAGTTTTGTGAAGTCACTTGCCATTTTTAGTAAAATAAAAAATAAAACTGGTTATTTATTGCATACATTGTTCATTCTTGTTCTTCGTGTAAGATTGGGGTATTGTTCTTAGAATGCTAAAAATGAGTCTAAAATCTAAACTGTGAAGTGGAATGAGGCCCATGAAGCATATATTAATGCTGATAGTTCTCCATTTAAGTACGTCATGGAGACGTAGACTAATTATATATAGGACAAGATACCTTTGTGTCTCAATTTAATAGTCACATTTTCAAATGTTTAAGTTTGGCAAAATTAGCTTTTAGACCACTCTAGTTGTCCTGTTTTATGTAATAGGTCACTGAACTTTTAATTTATGTAATTGTCCTATCAAACTAATTAAAATTATTCAATCAGGTCATTCTATCAAATTAAACTAACAGACGTTAATTTTACATGTTTGATAGTCCGTGCGAGGCACGAATTAGTTTGTATAACTTTTTTAATAAATATTTATTAATTTGGTTTAGTTTATTCTACTACAATTGGCTCATAACTAATGAAATTGACTAAAAAAATTGAATTATAAATCACCTCTCGCATTATTTAATCAAGTAATAATTTCAATCTAATACCTAAAAGATAGAATATAAAATATAGGTAATCTAATATCATATAACAAAATCATACCATAAATATATATATATATATATATATATATATATATATAGAGAGAGAGAGAGAGAGAGAGAGAGAGAGAGAGAGAGAGCCCGGTTCTAGGACATACCCCTTAAGGGTCATACCCAACATACCTATTTAAGTAGTTTTTGTTAATTTCTCTCTCTTCCAGCATACCTCCCAATTTGTGTAGCTTGTGTTAATTTCTATTCTCCTCCCAGTCGTCCCATTACTCTCTCCTCTCGTTTCTCCCTTTTTAAATTTCTCTCTCCTCTCAAATCTGAAGAGAAAGACTACTCTCGCCTCAGACTTCGCAGAGAGGGAAACATATCTGTATCCCTAGACTTCAAACCATTGACACTACATATCTGTGCTTCGATTCGGTAAAGTAGTGATGTGTTAGTTTGATTTCAGTTTTTCTTTTCTTTTTGATTCAGTAAGCCTTAACTATTTGGGATTTTGTAAACCCTAACTAGTTCTACTGTCGCTACTTAGATTTCCTTTGTTTACTGTATGGTATAAAGTCGTATATGTGTTGTACCCTATATAGAAAATTGTACATCAGGTCTGTCGGGTATGTCATAACTTTTGGAGCACATGTTTGAATTGAGTAAATTTATGAGGAAATGAAGGTATAAGGTCAAGCACAATTTCGTTATAGGCTTTTAGGTTCTTTTTGAAACAAGAAAAAATCTTAGGACACAAATACAATAAAGGGGTTAATTTATTAGTTTGGTTTATGAATGTAGAATTTGGGGAAGAGAATAAATTGTATTAATTTGTTAGTAGACTGGGAGAGTTGATGTTAAGAATAATATTAAATTGCACATCCATTTTTTTTTAGACAAGAATTGCAAATGATTGAAGCTATCAGTAAGAGTGAGTGTTGTTATTGATCATTTGTGGGTTGTTCAAGGTCCAGCAAGCACGAATTAGGAGCAGCATGGAACCGTCAAAATATGAACTCATAAACTGAATTATAATGTTTACTGCATTATGTCCTTGTTCACTTCATCATTTGCTCAACGACCAATATATTTGTCATCTGAAATAGTAAAACAGTTTTTGGTAGATACCCTTTGTAATAATATACGTCTCTGTTCTAATCTAAGGCAACAAGTTTTCTATGGGCAAGTTCTAATATATGTCTTTGTTTTGTCTTCATCTCTGTTGTGTGATTACCTGCTTAATTTCATTTATCAGTAGTATTATATACAGAAACATCGTCTGATTTTCTTGTCTTTCTCAAGCTGTCATGAGCACAAATTCTTTAGGGAGTTCATTCCGCAGTTGCAAATGTGGAGTTCCTTCACTTGTGAAGGTTTCATGGACCAAAACAAACCCCAGGAAACGATTTGTTGGTTGTACAAAGTATAAAATAAGACCATGTGACTCATTTGAATGGATTGATCTAGCAATGTCACCGCGCTTAAGAATTGCTCAATATTATCGAGAAATCAATGATTTGAAGTCTGAAGTAGAAGTTTTGAAAAGAAGGTTAATGAGCAGCAGACATCAATTGACGACCTGACTATTGTTATTGTGAATACCAAAAATCGCAAAACTATTGTAGAAAATAAAAATCAAGAGATGGTGGCAAAAATTGAGAAGATGAAATTGAAAAATGAAAGAGTGAAAAAAATATTTGTGTACTGGATGTTTGTTTTTCCTTTCATGTTGAGTTTTTTTTTTTTTTTTGTAATGAAGTTGTAATTGCTTTGTAATGAAATTGTTGAATGTAATGGAGGTGGTTATCATGTTGTTTATATTTTTAGAATTCTAATTTATATTTGACAACTTATAAAGAAATGGCAAATTGACGATGAATGGCAACGCTGTCTAATTGGCTTCCTATTGCTGTCTTCTATCGGAGGCATGATGCAGTATTAAATCTAGATACATCATTTCATGTAAGAACATGTGCTTATATGTCAAAACTTGTGTACTTATCACAGAAGTTATGATTCAATTTGGAACAGGAACACAAAATTTTTATACTTACAGAATTAATTGTTTATCTGGTTTACTGGCATGGCCATATATGTTTTTGAATCAAGGAAATAAGGCTCAGGACTTAATTTTAGGGCTTAATGAATATGAAATTTGTTGACCTACAGTCATTCTAGCCTCCACAACGTAAGCAGAATGACATTAGTTATCTAATAGGATAAAATTTTGATATAATTTATGAATTCAATGCATGATTCTCAGCCAATATAACTATAATATTAGATGATCCAAGAAATAAATGGTTCAAGGAAGAATATATTGAGAAAAATGAAATTTATAAATTTAACTCAATTTGCAGCATATGAAACACAAAGGAGCTCATATTAGAATGTTAGTTTCAAGTATGTGTTACATTCTAATAGAATATGTATCCCATAATGACTTATCAATAAATAAAAAGAAAATAGAAAAGAAGTATGTATCCCATAATGTTAGTGTGATTCAATATGAGAACGTTAGAACGAATACTGACACATAAATCTTCCAAGGGAAGATGACTGTGGTATTATGGTATTCTAAGAATGATATTTCAAGCTTAAAGGAACACAAAATTACGTGAACACGACCACTATTGAGAATTACGACTAACAGGCAAAAATAAGCCATACAAGATATTTCAAGCTGTTGGCGATCTCCTACTGAAAATTACGGGAACACCACCACTATTGAGGATTAAGAGATAAGAAAATCTTCCAAACTACCAATCATCAATATTTGCTCAAAAAAACTAAAAACAGCAAAAACACATGGATCATATGCAAACATTAAGTAAATTCAAGACGAATGAGAAACAACTGCTCTGAAACATCCCTGTTGCAGTTGAAACTACAAGAGTGGTAACACAGTTGAATAATCAACTATCCCCATGTATGCCCAAAGTTCATACGCTAATAGTGAAACCAACATCACATCAGTGGCGGAACCAGAACACTTTCAGAGGGGGGTCAAAATATATCAGTAATTTTTTTTTCCAACTTACTGTAAATTAAATTAATTATATTTTTTTTGAAGATAACCCAGTCTCTTTTTGAGCAATTCTTCTAATGATCCCGTACTTAACTGTTATGTATGCTAATTTTGATTTATGTTATGAGATGATCGCGCACTCAACTGTTATATATGCTAATTTTTCAATTGTTATATTTTTTCATGAATTTTATGTATGTTAATTTCAAGTGTTATTCTGTGAAGTACTGAGGTTTGCTTTGTCATGTACTATCCATTCTTTTATTAAAATTTTTGATACATATGACTGCAATATGAATTTCTTGTCAAGAGATTAAATGTTATAAGATTGTTATTTATGTTGATGGGTAACGATATTTCTTTAGTTATGAGGTAGTTCTTAACATTATTTAAAAAATCAATTATGTGCAAAATTTGTAACTAAAAAAATAATAAATTGGTAAGAAAACATGTATTGAATAATATAGTGGCATTCCCCGAGAATTGAACTCAGGACTTCTCCCAAGTTAAAAAAAATTCTATCACTAGACCAAATGCCCATGTGATCATTTCATATATACATATATATATATATATATATATACACACACACACACACGTTAACCTCCAAAATAGGGGGGTCATATGATCCCCCTCGCCCCCCCTTGGTTCCGCCGTTGCATCACATGGATCATATGCTAACATTAAGTGAACTCAAGATAAATGATAAATGACTGCTAAAATTCTACTAAGACATCTAAATAACAGTCGAGAGGTTTGCAAAAAAAAAAAAGTGAAAATTTCCTGAACCAAAGTAAGCCATATTATAAGATATTTAGAATAAATCCCTATCTTAGATCAACTTAAGGATGACAATAATAAGATCCAAATAGAAATGCTATACAAATGCATAGAAAGTAGATGTCATATTACAGACTAAGTTCCTAAAACTTAAAACTATGGAAATAACCAACAGACTACAGTATAATATCATTTCAACTGGACCTTATGTGAATTTAAAAGAAATACTACAACGAAGTTGATTTGGTAATTGCTCAACCAAATCTGCTTTCTAGTTAGGCCCAAACCCTAATAACACCGTTCGTGTATCCATTGAACAACATGCTTCCATCATAACTCCAACTTAAGCTTGTACATTATATAACTTGCATTATAAATTACAACATGTAAGAACTATTGCAGAAATGGAAAGCGAAACAAACACAATAATTCAATCTTGTAAAGAATGGGTAATGTCAGCAGATATACAATTCATGCCTAAATAGAGACAAATGCCTACTTGAGCATCCCAAGTCACCCTCATTATTACACCATTTCTGAAGACCATTATGAAAAAAAAAACATTAATACGAAAATCTAGATACACAAGTGTTGTTATAGCAGTTCAGTGTTACGCCTATAGGTGAATCACTGTCATCATTTGGACTTGGATCCTGAGTAACATCGTCATTTGATGCTCTAATTCTACATTTATAGAAATAGCAAAGTCAATTTTAAACAAATTAATACCAACGTCAATTTTAAACAAATATCAAAGTCAAAATAAGTAAACTTGCTTACCGATTATTAAGCACCGGACAGTTACTTTTATCGTGCATCACACCAACTTTGTCACATCCATAACAACGTCTATCATTGGGGGGTTTTGTTTTCCACAAAGCCCTTTTTTTGCCACCCTTGAGCCTTTTATCACACCCTTTTGATCGCACTTGGTTCGACTCAATGTAACTATATTCATAAGTACAAGTCATGTTGACACCCACTTGGATACACTATTTCCACCACAATTTATTTCATTGTTTCTTTTGGAATCATTCTTCCCAATAATTTGATTGATATTTTCATCCACATTACCTAAAGATTCTTTTAAAACATTTGTGGTTTCTTCATTTGTAAGAGCCCTATCAATCAGATCTAATGAATGTTGAATCAATTGATTCCGCAAGAATAAGTATGGCTTGTCATCTTTTATCACTACACCATTATCGTCAATCACACCACTTGATTTTGTCGTCTTTGTCCACCTCTTCAAAATGTATTTTTTAGGCAATTTGTTAAGATCATGATACTTATTCAAGTAAGCTATCACATGCCGACATAAGATGCCCGAACTCTCAAACTTTTTACAAGTGCATGTTACATAATCCAAAGATTTGTCATAATAAATTTCTCTTACTTTAAACTTGTTGACATTCCTTTAGTGAATCTTATAGACATAGTAGTGGACATCGTCCCTCATAAGTTCAAACCTATAATTCAAGCTCTCACAGAACTCATTTTCAAATTTATACTATAAAGAGCGTGTATAAATGTCAACCATTTGAAATAAGAAGTCATAGGCAATTTTTATTTTCGACCTCTCAATCAAATCTTTGTTATCTGAAACTAACTCTACATGTCGTTGATGCTGAAGGCCCCGACCAAACTGAATCACAAAATTCACTAAAGAATTTCTTTTAAAAACAAATCTTTTAAAAAATGAATAAGAACTCTCTGCTCGTTGGCTGCTTGACATACCGGCTGAGAAAACATGATTCACATGTGCAGGTACCCACCTAGAACGGATGTCATACATTGATTGTAGTCATTTATTAGCATTCAACCCACTTTTCTCCACAAGCTCCACCTAAGTGGAGTCAAACTCTTCCACAATCTCTGAATTCCAAATGCATTCTGAAAACTCTTTATTTTTAGTTTTATTAATTTAATTACATTTTTTTATCACAATTTTATGTATTTAATTAAGGCAATATAACACATTATACTATATATTATCTAAATTTATTAAAGCTTAAAATTATCCAAAATACACAATTAATCAACGACATAATTAAAAGCACAAACTTGGTTTTATAAAATTTTATTTTAGCTTTGTTATTTCATATTCAAATGAGTACAAGTATTTTCCAAATTTATAATCATTAAATACTATCTAAATTTGTAAAGTATTCAAAAGAAACCCTAACCAGTTAAAAAACATAAGTTATTTTTTGTATTTATATCTCTAATAGGAAAAGAAACTTTTAACAAAAATTTTACTTTTTGGCTCCACCAATTTTGTAACAAGTTTTTTTTATCTTAATTTTATGTAAGATAATATAACTTTACAAATTTTATATAGGATAATTTATTAATAAAGTTTTATTAAAATATTAAGATATCGAAAAAATACCTTAACAAATCACCTGATGTTATTATATGTATTCACATTAGTCTTGAATTTTATTATTAAATTAATGTCTTAATTAAATTAAATTTATGACAATTTGAAATTCTATCAAATCATATGATTAATTATATAGATAATATACATGATTTTTTTTGAAACATAATAATAGTAAAATAATAAAAGTTAATTTAATATAAAAAAAAAGTCAAAAATCCAACCAAACCAAAAAAAAAAAAAAAAAAAAAAAGACGAAACAAATTATTTATTTAATTATAATATAGATGTGAAAAAAATCAGTCATATCTATCGAAGACATATCAATGATAGATCTTTTATCTTATGTGTCATGCCATCTCCATATCCATACGCTTTGGATATTTTAAGGAATATTATTACTTGGAAAAGTATAAGTGCACAACATTTTTGTACACAACATGTTGTGCACTTTCATCTACACCATTCAATGGTAGGGTCTGAGACGGAAATCCGTGTCAGGTCCCACCATTGAATAGTGTGAATGAGTGTTGTGCACAAAATGTTGTGCACCTAAAGTCGTCCTTATTACTTTAGTCTTTTGCAAAAGAAATACAAATAAAGAATGAGTTGTGTTAAAATGTTTATTACCTTAACTTTAGTGTCGGTTAACATATAAGTTAGTTTGGGGATATCTTTATTTTTCAAACAAAAAGGAAAGAAAAAAAGAAAAAGTTTATCACCTTAACAAAATCATTAATTTTCAATGTTCAGATAAAATATACTCTCTAACGTTCATAATATTATAAGATTATTATTAATTTTTTGAAATCAATTTAAAATATTTGTAAACTCAAAATTGATATAGATCTCTTTAATTTTAATCAATATAATAATAAATATTATAAATTATTTAGTTATTCATTATAAATTTTATTATTTTGTAATTTTTTATAAGTTATTTTAATTTTAAAATATTTTAAATTAATTTATAAAAATTAATAATAATTTTATAATTTGAAACAGAGATATGTCTACTAAGTGCCATTTCAAAAGGCACAACAATAGTTCCTCCCTAGGTCCTAGATGGCAATTGGCTTGAGTAATTATTCAATGATTTTAGGTACCGTCACGTTGTGTCTTAGATCAATCATATTTTTTTATTTTAGTGAATTTAAAGTTATAAACAATGAGCTTATTATTGAAATAGAGAAATATAATTGACCTGTGATATTATATGACGATGCCCAAGAATTATTGGACAATTTTTCTAGATGACATAGGGATAATTCTATTGTGACATGACATCCGTTATAAATCTTCATCCTTGCTTTTAGGATTACATGTGTCATATAATTCAATTTTAATAGTTAGTCCATTGGACTTGCGTTCCAGCTTACAATTGTCCAAAGGTTTTGTCCAAGTGTGGAAAGGTCCTTCATTACGATAACTTGGAATAATGTATGTAATCCATCTTTAGTCTCGTTCCCATTACGGAATATTTGTTTGTTCTCTTTAGTTTTGCCACCGTGCTATTAACATTGTTGAGACATTGTTGAGAGTGATTAGAGTTTACCTTAATTTACACTCGTGTGCACTGATTTGAGTAGCGGCTTAAATTTGTGTAGAGTAATTTGTAAGCATGTGGTACAATTTCAAATTGTGGCAGAAATCAATTGAAAACGTAATAATTAATATGTCATATTTTTCAAATTTTAAATAAATATCAAACATTATTAGCTTATTTCTATAAATAATACTCGACTATAAAAAGTTAAATTCTTAAAAGTTAATAATAAATTAAGAGAATTGATATTTCCACAAGTTAATTTGATATTTTCACAAGTGAATTCCATTTGATCTTGTAAAAATATCAATTCTCTAAATTAATTCAAAACTCTCAATTCCTCAATTTGAAAAGTTAAAGTTTGGTACCAAATAAATTATGAAGATACATGTTAATACAACCATTATTTCAAACTTAAAGTCTTAAATTATGCAAAATTACATATTTCAAAATTAAATTTACAATCATACTTGAATACAACTTAAAGAACTTTAAAACATACGCAAAAACATGAAAGATATTAAAGAACTTAGAACTCTAAACAAGTACAGTTTCTTTAGAAGTGCAGTTTCTATACCAAAATCACAACCGCAACCATAAGGGGTGATGTTCCTACTAAAAAAATCACAATATGTTATCGAAACCGTTGGTGTGATTTTTTTGGTACGGTTCTTAAGGTTTTATATGCGACTTTGTTTATAAAATTGGTTTTTACTCTCCTTTAAATTTGAGGCTTTTGGAGCTTTTGTGCATGTTTGTTTTGGGACTCTTGTAGTCCAACTGACTTAAAAAAAAATTGTTTGTCTACATATAACTTATTTTAAATACATTTTTTTTAATTCATAAATCTTTAATAATGATTTGATAAGTTTAGGCCTTATAAGTCGGTCAAAGGCATTTTTAGAAGGCACCAAAACTAACAAACATTTTAATAATTGGATAATGGAATTCGTTTTTTATTTTCAGAGTCGGATTTTTTTTTAAATACTAAGGAAAAAAACTGAATGCATTAGTCCTGACGACAAGGGGCTCAATTGTAATTTTTTCTACTAGTTAGACGTTATTTTAAAAAAATATAATTCATTCAATACAATTTGATAGCTTAGAGGTTGTGTAATTAGTACTTAATGGAGCTGAATAATTGAATGATTAAGTCGGTCAGTCATTCAGTGCGTTTGTTTTGGGTAGAATGGCTAAATCTAATTTTTTTTACTGAATGAATAAGTCCTAACTGTATGAAGTAAAAAAAAATTAAAAAAAGAATATATATATATATATAAACTATTATATTAAATAATATTAAATAAATTTACAACAATTTTTAATTTTTTCAAAGGGGTAAAGTAATAAAAATATATTATTAAGATGTTTCAAACATGTCACTTATCAAACAACTTTTTTCATTTAATATTCTAAAATCTACTACATTCGGCTCATTCAGATTACTTAAGTATTCAGAATTATTTCATTCAATTTTTATCAAACATCCCTTTAGTTGTGGAAATGACACATCCGAGCATCTTTGTGATCTTGACATATACCAAATCATCAACGTGCATGTACCAAATTTAATACGAGTAATTATTCAGTAGTCCTGACACCTATCATGTGATATCTTAGATTATTTATGTATTATTATTTTAATATTTAAAGTGGATCATTTTACTTTGAATCTCATCTATCAATAAATAAATAAATACTTCATCCTTTGAGTTCCATTTATCAATAAATAAATAAAAATAGAAATAAAATAAATATAAAAATATTAACGACTAGTTTATATAACATACATTATCTGTGTTAAAAGTGAGAATATATGATCCTAAAACATAGGAGAGATAATGGGAGAGAGATGAAAAAGTAAATAAAAGACCGATGTAAATAAAGTTTTAAAGGTAAAATAAAAAAAAGTAATTTTTTTTTATTTTATTGTTTTTACCAGATTAATTGTCAATTTTCTCTTCCTTTATAATACAAACTCGCACTCAGTGTCACATGCGTTATGTGTGTACATTATGTAAGATAAAATATAAATTTTATAAAATTTGAAAGACTAAATAAAAAAAATAAAATAAAAATTTTAACGACTAGTTTATATAGCACACATTATGTGTGTTAAAAGTGAGAATAAAAAGTAATTTTTTTTTTCCAAATTAATTGTCAATTTTCTCTTCCTTTATTATATAAACTAGCATTCAGTGTCACACGCGTTACGTGTATACATTATGTAAGATAAAATATAAAATATATAAAATTTGAAGGATTAAATAAAAAA
This sequence comes from Hedera helix, assembly GCA_947179155.2. NCBI lineage: Eukaryota > Viridiplantae > Streptophyta > Magnoliopsida > Apiales > Araliaceae > Hedera > Hedera helix. The sequence continues at coordinate 32,572,534 of OX359270.1, forward strand.
AGAAAATAAAAATAACAAAATAGAAATTGCCTTAAAAGTTGAATGACATTTTCAAAAAAGTCAAAAAAAACTTTATAAAAAAGACTGTTTACACTACAACCGACCCTCCAACTTTATATATTAAAAGATAGATGATTATATAAAATAACACAATATTATTAAGTTTAGTATTGTAATTTTATCCATACATACCTGGCCATCTTGGGATGGAATTTCACTTGCAACAATTGTTATGATAGAAATGTCGGACTGGAAAGATTAGCTAGACTGCAGTTTGCAGTTGAGAAATTCCACATTATCAAAATATATATATTCTTAATTTAGCAAAAAAGACAAAAATAATATACATATTCTTAATTTATTTAAGGTACAGGGGGAGTAAGTTTCGATGATGAGAAATGCAGTGGTAAAAAAAGGGTCCACCGATAGGAAAAGGGGTACGAGTCCTTTAGTGTGTCCCTCTAGTTAGGGGTACACACGGTCGGTTTGGTCGATTTTTTAGGAAAAAAAATAATAAAACCATTTAAGTCGGTTATAAAAAATTAAAAACCAAAACCGCCCAAATTTTTACATCGTAATCGGTTATCGGTTTATTCGGTTTCGTTTAAATCGGTCGGTTTATTCGGTTATTTGGTTCCATAATTGATAATTTGATATTTATTATATTGCCAATTTTTCATAATAATTAATAAATCACTAACTCAATAACTACTAATTATAATAGAAGTTCTCTAAATTCGAAAAACAAAAATCACATAACTCACTCACTAAGATAGAAGTTTTGTAAATTCATCACAATAAAGACATATAAAAAATATATAATTATATAAAATAAATATTTATTAAAAAAATATATAAATTATATTATAATTTTAAATTGTTCGGTCGGTTTGGTTGGTTTCGCTTTTTTGAGAAGTCAAACCAAACCGGCTGAACTAGTCTCGATTTTTTTAGTTTTATAGTGTTCGGTTTTTTCGATTTTATGTTTTTCGGTTTGAAATGGTAACGATTTGGTTCGGTCTGGTCAATTTTTCTATTTTGATTGATTTTGTGTGCACCCCTACCTTTGGTGATCTTAAATTGTGGTGAAGAAGAAGAAGAAGAAGAAGAAGAAGAAGATAATGTCATATGAGTTATGGGTTTGTTATGAATCTTATTTCTTGTATATTCAATTTTACATAAGCATACATGTAGTGATATGCATTACTTGTGATGAAGAAAACAATCTATTTCTATGAACTGATACTTCTATGCCATTTTCTTTTTCTTTTGATAGAAAAGTATCGGGGAAAGATATTTTAAGTTATTTGTGTTGAGAAAATTCTCCGAAAAATAATTTTAAAAATTTAATAAAACAGGATTATTTTTATAGTTTTATATAAAAGAACAATTATATATATACCATATATCTATAGTATTAATTGTTACCTAGCGCTTTGAATTTTTGAGTATTCTCAAGATCTTTCTTCCTATGACCTTATGCTGAAACGTGTTTTTCTAGGAGAAAAGAGAAAGTATACGCTGTTTGATCTTTCCTCTAATTTGGAATAATAACCTTTACTTATGTATCTGATTAATGATATATTTATATCATTATTGATCATTATCTCTCTAATGAAACTGATTTATATTAGGTTAGGATGAGGATCGTAAGGGATTCTTATTCTGACTCCAATACTTATTTATATATTATTATTTAATAATAATATACTAAATAATTGTAATTGCATTTTAGTCCAGAAATTAAATAAAATAAATCTTTTACTAATAAACTGTAAATATTTCTTCTATAGATGTACATAAATATTTCAGAATTAAAAATAATCTCAATATATTTAAACTAATTTCATAAGTCCATAATTTATCTTTATTTGATCATAAATTGATTTAACAATTAAATCAATCATTTTAATAATAAATATTAAAATATTTGGCCAATATTCTATGATCAATAATAAATTTTCTTATGAAAAATCTTATAAATGTTTTGACAATAATAATGTTCATAGTATTAATTAAATATATTAATTAACATTCCAAGGTATTAATTAACACAACGTAATTTTACTCATTGGAATATTAAATTAATATATTTAACAATATTAACTCCATTATTATTTCAAAATTAAGAAACATTAACAAATTAGTATTTATGTGAAAATATTTTATAAACAAAATATTATCACATGATCCGTTTAATTCACACCGTTGATGCACTAGTATTTTAATTAGAAGTCCAACTTTCATGATCAAGATAAATCATCTCTATCAAAGCATTATAACCTACGTGATAATACCTCCATAATTATCATAGATTATAAACCATTATTTTTTTATTTATATATATTACATATGATTTATATCTTATGTATATAATAGTTATTTATACACATAAATTATAATATATATAAATTTGGAGATTTATATAAATATAATAAATGATCATTTAATGAATGACGAATGATGTAATTTTATTAATAATAAATGTTCAATATTAATAAGCATTAAATAGATAGATAAATAGAATTTTATAGAAAAAATCCAACAATTTGGAGTTTGGGATTTTTTTTTTGATTTTTTTTATTCATAAGAACAACTTATAACTACGTACATTTCATTAAGTAGTAATCCAGTTTATTAGTAATTGGTAAGGAATTATGTAAGCATCTTAATCTCTTTTTCTTTTAAAAAAATTGTAGTGTAGGATTCGACGTACTGATCGAAAACCTAGACTAAATGTTGCCTAGTAAATGCTCTCGTAAGCCATTTTCTTGCAATCTTCAATACTCCATTATCTATGAGAATCAGTCTAGACATTCTTAATTTGGTGTTCATTTTGTTTTGCAGTTCTGTTTGTTTCAAGAGCGGTCTTATTAATTCTGCTCATTTCACTATCATTTTCCGCCGCAAGCCTAAACAAATCTCCAACTAAATCTAGAACCGAGGTAATTACAGCAAGTCATGGCGTTGTTGCCACGGATGATGGTAGATGTTCTATAATCGGGAGAAATGTTCTTCGCGAAGGAGGTCATGCTATTGATGCAACAGTAGCTGCAGCTCTTTGCTTAGGCGTCGTGAGCCCTGCTTCTAGTGGCATTGGCGGAGGCGCATTTATGCTTGTTAGGTCAGTCAATGGAACGGCACAAGCGTTTGACATGAGAGAAAGTGCTCCAATGCTCGCTTCCCAGGTTCTCCGAATATATATCTATCTTCACTCCTTTTAGTTCACTTGGTTCTGTATAGTTTTGTGGATTTATGAAGTGAATGCAAAGTTGTTCATGTTCCTTTATTTACCATGGAAATATAAAAGGAAATAGTAGAGGGAAAAATGGTTGCAATAATTTAATCTACCTCTCACTTCCCTTTCCTATCCCTTAATAATGTGTGCCACGAATACTTGTTCGAGATCCAAATTTTGATCTGATCGAATTATTTTGTGTGACAACCCAAAATTAAAGAAAGCCGAGGTTTAGTGGTGATAGTAGAGGACTGGGGCGATAACCCCCACGATACAGACATGTTATGTTATATTTGGACCCTTTAGGTTTTTAGCCCGGCTATAGCCTATATAATGTTATCATAGCTAGGGTTTTGGGATTATTTTCTTTCTTATTTTAACCGCTTTTAGAGTGAGATTCACATATTGTATTCTTCACACTTTGATAAAGTGATATCTTGTGCCTCTTGTCTGTGATTTCTCCTAATTTGGGTTTTTCACGAATCTTGTGTGTTTGTATTTAATTTCCTTTGTTGATATTTGTGTTTGCCATACTTTGTTTTAACAATTCTCAATACCTTTTTTAGAAACATTGAGTTTGGAATCCTATTTAAGAAAGAGAGTAATATGTGGGAACCAGAAAGAGTCTTGCAAATTACTGGAAATGCTAAAACTAGACTAAAGTTGTGCTTTTCATTGACTACCTGTTTCTAGAATATGTTTGGTGGAAATGCTGCTCTAAAATCCCGGGGTTCCCTCTCCATAGCAGTTCCAGGGGAACTTGCAGGCCTACACAAAGCTTGGGAACAATATGGAAAGCTTCCATGGAAGAGGCTTGTAAGGCCAGCTGAGCATCTTGCTCGTAAGGGATTCAAAATTTCCCCATATCTCCACATGCAGATGGTTAAAACAGAATCGGGTATCATGGAAGACAAGGGACTTGGTGGCATATTTACATCGAAAAAGAGGATCTTGCAGCCAGGGGATATTTGCTATAACAAAAAACTAGCCAAGACACTGAGAGCAATTGCAGAATATGGACTCAAACCTTTCTATAATGGATCAATTGGATTCAATTTGGTTAAAGATGTAAAAAAAATTGGAGGGATTCTAACAATGAAGGACTTGCAGCAGTATAAAGTTAAAGTGAGGGAACCCATCTCTGCAGACATTATGGGGCTTAAAGTACTTGGTATGCCACCTCCTTCTTCAGGAAGTCCTGCCATGGTATTGGTAAGTTCATCTCCTTGTTGATCGGAAATGGCATTCTAACTGTTACATATATTCTCATTTGTTTATATAGGCTTTATGTAAGGTCTACTAACAAGATATTTTCTCCTTTTTTGTTGACAGATGCTAAATATACTTGCTCAATATGGAGCTCAATTGGGAAATTCTGGCCCCCTTAATATTCATCGGGAAGTTGAAGCTTTGAAACATGCTATGGCACTGAGGATGAATCTTGGTGATCCAGATTTTGTCAATGTAAATAAAGTTCTAGGTGACATGTTATCACCTAAATTCGCAAAAGAACTGAAGAAAGCCATATACGATAACATGACTTTCAGTCCCAGTCATTACGGTGGCAAGTAAGCAGCTTTACTTGTAATGAAATTCACAGCACTTCATTCGTATTAGTTTATATCTGTGCATGAGTACATACAATTAACTTTGTTCAAACCTTAATGTCCATTAAAATGTTTTCAAAATTCTGAACTTGTGATTTGACTTATTATGGTTGTAGTTGTTTATTTGAATCAGCTACACTTATCATAAGTCAAGAAAACTAATTCATGACTTGAATTCGGCTGTCATACTTAAAAAAAAAACTTATCAAATACTTGGATTTGTCGTGCTTATAAGTGTGAACTTTGTGAAGTTAGAATCTACACTATTTTATCCTCCACTCGGCTTTATCCTGTCTGATCGTTTATTAATTTTTGCCCCCCGATATAGGTGGAATCAGATCCCTGATCATGGTACCAGCCACTTGTCCATTGTAGATAGTGACCGGAATGCCATTTCCATGACTAGTACTGTAAACTCATATTTTGGTGCCCAATTTCTCTCGCCAACCACTGGTATAGTCCTTAACAATGAAATGGATGATTTCTCCATGCCAATGAATACTACTGAAGATGTTCAACCACCAGCACCAGCCAACTTCATTATTCCAGGAAAAAGGCCATTGTCGTCAATGACACCTACTATTGTCCTACAGGTAATATTTGTAGCCCTTTGATGTTCTCGTGAGGTTGGAGTAGTCTCATATTTAGAAATGAAAGAAATAAGGTGCGCTAAGCCTACTATTAGATGGATCATAAGTTAGTTGTTTACTGCTGCATATACCTCCTTAAATCATTGTCACATTTGTGTCAGTTTACTAAATATTATCCGATATAACAAGGTTAGCTTTAATGTTTAATATCTTGTCCAATTATCTTGATTAAATCTTCTCAATACTCTATACAATTTCTGCTGAACATTTCTATTTTTTTTTCATTCATTCTAAATGCCTTTTTACAGGGTGAAAACTTGAAAGCTGTTGTAGGCGCAAGTGGTGGATCCATGATAATTGCTGGGACTACAGAGGTGTTCTTGAATCATTTTGCCAAGGAAATGGATCCTTTCTCTTCTATCATGGCTCCAAGAGTTTATCATCAGGTATTTCTCAAACTCCTTTCTATCTTTTATATTTCTTAAACCGTTTTGTGAAAATTATTTAAACTGAAAGATGATGACTTTTTCAGTAGCTCTAGTTTGAACTTAAACAAGGAGGTAAAGATTACAAATTGAGCCATCTTTATCTACCTATAACTGAGGATAAGATCATAAACTTTTCAGTTCAGTACAATGATCCACAAATTATGCAGACTGGATGGAAAACTTAATTATTGTGTTTGGATGTCTCTTAATACAATCTTAAAATATTTTTCAATTTTAGGATTGAGGGGTGATATAATACAATTTTTGACTTATTATGTAGCTGAAAAAAATAATCAGCGTGACATCATATTAAGTCAAAAATTCTGCACTACACTCAACTAAGATTGAGAAAAAAAAAGGATGAAATGATTATAAAACAGTGAACATCCTATTGCACCTTTAGTAAGTTGCTTCGACTGCTAAAATTTACTAAAGAAGTTTCCAAATCTAACAGTATATTGTTTGTACAGTTGATTCCAAATGTGCTGCAGTATGAGAATTGGACAACTATAGTTGGTGATCACTTTGAAATTCCGGCAGAGACGAGGGCAGCCCTTCAAAAGAAGGGCCATGTCCTACAAAGTCTTGCTGGTGGGACAATTTGCCAATTTGTTGTCCATGAGTTACAGGGTTCAAAGTTAGGGGCACTTGTAGCAGTAAGTGACCCTAGAAAGGGTGGATTTCCAGCTGGTTTCTAAATTGTGCTGAGAACTCTAGGCAGCTAAGCTGACTAGCTGGTTCATGAGGACTGTTTCATGTATTATTGTTTCGCCTTCTTTTAATAATGTAGCTGGTAGTATTAAAGTTTAATGTTGGCTTTCCATGCCAAGAAAAGAAAAAAGAAATGTAAAAGATTGAATGATTTATGAATTCTATTATTGCAACAGGCTCATTAAATTATTACCATACAAGAAGAAAAGAAAAAATGGTCATTAGATTCTCAACTTCTTAGAGCTGTGGTGGTGAGTGATTTCAAAATAGTTATTGATGGTCTTGTTTCGGAACAGGGATAATTCTTATTTTGATTCTCTTTTAGTTGATTGCTTGAATCTCAGAAATGGTTTTGATGCTGTCTGTTTCTCATGTGTGACGTCTTGGTAATTCGGTTGCGCATGGGTTAGTAGAATTGGCTCAAATTTCTGATTTTGTTTATCTTACTTTTTGGGTGAATAATATCGATGGTTATATACGTCCTCTTATTTGTAAGCCTAATAAATTTGACTGTTGATTAAAAAAAAAAAAGTACATATTAATTTGGCCGCTTGTCAGTTGTACAACTTAGAAAAGGTTGCACCCAAAAATAATATAGTTTACGCCAAAAAAAATAATATGGGGATTGATGCTATCGTTGTATATGCAAAAAATGGGTTTATATCCGATGCCCACCGGCTATTTGATGAAATGCCTATTAAAAACTCATCCTCTTGGAATACACTTTTATCTGCTTATGCCAAACAGGGTAGAATCAATGACGCGTCGGATATAGGAAAAAAGGTTTACTCATTTGTCGTTAAACTCTGGCTTAGTAGTTTTATTTCTGTGGCAAATTCACTGTTAAATATGTATGCAAAGTTAGTTGATCCAGTGACTGCAAAAGTTTTCTTTGACAGAATGAGAACATATGGCTAACATATGTAATCTGGAACGCCACGAAAACATATGCAAAGTTAGGTGATCCAGTCCAAGCTGGAACGCCATGAATTCATTGCATATGCAATCTGGCAGATGTGATCTTGCTCTAACCCAGTTTGGGCTGATGACTGAAAGAGACATTGTTTAGTGGAATTCTATGATTTCTGGTCACAATCAGCATGGGTTTGATGATGAAGCACTCAATATTTTCTAAAAAATGTCCAGGGATCCATTATTAAAGCCTGATAAGTATACCTTGACAAGTGCTTTAGCAGCGTGTGCTAATCTTGAGGACTTGACTCTAGGGAAACAAATCCATGCTCACATTATTAGAACTGAATTTGATACTTCTGGGACAGTAGGAAATGCTTTGATCTCCATGTACTCCAAGTCTGGTGGCGTCGAAATTGCTCAAAAAATTCTAGAGAGAATTGTGACTTCCAGTCTTAATGTGATTGCATTAACAGCCCTACTTGATGGATACATCAAGCTTGGTGATATAAACCTAGCCAGACAGATTTTTGATTCAGTAAGGAACTGTGACGTGGTGGCATGGACGGCCATGATTGTTGGTTACCTGCAGAATGGCTTTAACAATAAAGCAATGGAGCTCTTCAGATCAATGGTTAGAGAAGGCCCGAATCCCAACAGCTAAGTGTTAGTTCAAGCTTGGCTTCTTTGGATCATGTCAAACAAATTCATACCAGAGCCATAAGATCCGGGGAAGCATCATCAGTTTCCGTAAGCAATGCTTTAATTAACATGTATGCTGAAGGTGGAAGTGTCGATGCTGCAAGGCGTGTATTCAATCTAATACCTAGGAACAGTGATACTGTCTCTTTTTCTTCCATGATTATAGTTTTAGCGCAACATGTTCTTGGTGAGGAATCCATAGAACTGTTTGAACAGATGCTAGCATTTGGTATTCAGCCAGACCATAGAACTTATGTTGGGGTATTCTCTGCCTGCACACATATGGGATTGGTAAAAAAAGGACTAGGCTACTTTCGATTGAACCCACCCCAAGCCACTATACCTGCATGATTGATCTGTATGGACGTGCCGGAATGCTACAAGAAGCACACAAGTTCATAGAAAATATGCCAATTGAACCAGATGTCATAGCCTGGGGTTCACTTTTAGCTTCTTGTAAAGTTCACAAAAATGTGGAGCTAGCAAAGGTAGCAGCAGAAAGATTACCTCTAATTGAGCCAGAAAATAGTGGGGCCTACTTGGCACTTGCTAATGTATATTCTGCTTGTGGAAAATGGCAGGATGCTGCTATGATAAGAAAATCCATGAAGGATAGACAGGTGAAGAAAGAACAAGGATTTAGTTGGGTTCAGATAAGACATGAAGTTCATGTATTTGGGGCTGAGGATGGGCTTCATCCGCAGAGAGATGCTACCTATCAGATGATGTCTAAAATCTGGAAAGAAATAAAAAAGATGGGTTTCGTTCCAGAAACTGAAGCCGTGTTGCATGATCTTGATGAAGAACTCAAAGAACAGATACTTAGACATCACGGTGAAAAGTTTGCTATTGCATTTGCTCTACTAAATACTCCACAGAATGCTACTTTGAGGATCATGAAGAACCTCAGAGTCTGCAATAACTGTCACTCTGTCATTAAATTTATTTCCAAACTTGTGGGCAGGGAAATTATTGTAAGAGATGCAACTTGTTTTCACCATTTCAAAGGTGGTTCTTGTTCTTATAGGGATTACTAGTAGGAGTAAAACAAATCTCTCTCCTACACATGGAGTTGGTGAGAATCATTGACCAAGTCGAGACTGAAATTGCTTGGTTTGCTATGAAATAGATGATTCCTACCTTATGAATTAATACCAGGGTCATGCTCATAGCTTTCACATTGGGAAAAGAATCAAAAGATTAAAAAATAAAATCATTCAGTAATTTTCCAAATTTAAACCTTTCTTCATACAATAAATCACAAACATTCACTTGTTATAGAGTGGGCGGACTCATTGTCCCCGTTGATTGTATTTTGTCTATTCTTATAAAAAAAAAATAACAAACAATCTGTTGCATACGATTAAATAATGCTTTAAATTTACAATATCATATTTATAGAGGTTGCAATGCGAAATTAAATTTCAAGATATTGATTATGCAAGTCGCACAATTTGGGAGGCTGAAATTGCAGCTAGGTTCCTCGGCGAACAAAGCATTATGATAGTTCTCCCTCTCCCTCTCTCTTTCTCTCTCATCATACAGGTAAAAACCAACCACCCACGCACACATTATCTGACAACTGAAGTAGTTAGGAGTTTATTTTCCCCTCGTTATTAACTACTGAAATCTATTTTTCTTGGATTATCTGTCTCCCATAACCTGTTCTATAAAAGCCAATTATTAGCCCTACATGTAACTCTTGCTAATATGGAAGAAATGTATTCTCATGTGCATGTATAAATGGTCCATGAAAATTAAATCCTTCCCTTGAGTTTTCCAAAGCTGTAGATTAAGATTTAAGCTATATAGTTTTTGAGCTGGTTCTCTATCAACGAGGATCTTAGGTAAGGCCGAGGCCGGTAGTACTTAAAGGGACTCCACAGTACATAGTTCAAGCTTTGATTGTAATGTTGGTGAATTACTTTACCCATTTCTGCCTACATTCAAGTCCTACACAAGTCGCCTTACTCTCCTTGCATTCGCCAGGAAGTCCCCTCTCTCTCCCTCCCAGAAAACCAAAAATGTCACTTAAAATAATCAAATATCGACCCAACCAAAAAATACATAAGTAGACAAATGTTCAAGTAACATTTGATTTTTAACATATTTCCCCATTTGGTTTCAAGTTTGAGTTGAAGACTTAATATAAGGTCGGGCTCAAAACCTATCAGCTTAAGTTTTTGGGTCGTTGAACAAGTTATTAGGGTCTTTGTTGTGGATTCCTCAGTTTTTTGAACATAATAGCGACTTAGCGAGTGTTATGAGATTTCAAGTAATGTGCGTCGCTGTTCCTCTAGTTGTAGTTCCGACAAGTGCCAACGCAGGTCATGGTTCTCAGAGATGGCTCCCATGGCATATTGTTTCCATGGTTTAATGAATTTGGCAATCACATATCTATCTATATATTTGGAGAAATGGCTTCAAGCTTTCAGCATTGTGAAATATACTTAGAATTCTATATGTATTGCCTATATTTCAAAATTGGGGATGCATTATGATTTTTTAGACGGATTTGTAAAATCTAAAAATTCAAAATGAATATGAAGTTGTTCAACTTTAAATTAGTCAACAAATACTACTACTAGATAGCAGTAACCACATTATGTGATAAAAAAATGTATCAGTTGTCTTCCACTAGGTATGGGTTTGCTCGTAAGCTGGTAATATGTTGTTGACACTAACGTGTAATTTTAAGTAATTAAATAAAATAATAATGTATGATTTTTTTCATTCTTCCTTTTTATCTAATTATTTATATATATTTGTATTTAATATTAACGTAAATTTATGATAATATGTAACAACACTTTACGTTGGCATTAAAAAGAAGGCGGCTATAATAAATAGATCTATATACACTAACCTATACTTGTTAATGGGGTTCATGGTCTTGATTTGATTTCTACCAACCTATTTTAGTGTATTAGGGAACTCCACATTGGTTTGATCCACTGATTCGATCTTTACTCATTGTATCAAAATTATAAATGGATCAAATTAGGATCAGATTCGATTCACAGATCCAAAAAAAATTAATTTAATTTATTATTATTGTTTTTTCTCTTATCATTTTCTCTCTCTAACATTTTAGAGGCAACTGAGAAAGAATTTACAAGTAAAAATTGAGCAATTTTTTAAATGGACCACTTTACACACATAATATTAAAACATAATATAAATTTTTATGGTTACGTTTATTTGTAAAAAATATACTTGAGATTGGATTATTTGTATTAATTTAATATTATTTGGGATTATTTTATCCCATAATGAGAGATTAATAGTCGTTTAAATAGTTCCATGTACTATTTTTTTTAATCATTTTTAAAGCTATTTATGTGAAATTATATAAAAATTTTGAAATTAATAGTTATCTTCATTTTAAGCTATTATATAGTTTTATGGACTAATAGTGTAACATTAAGGGATTATTAATCTCCCGTCATGGAATAAAATAGTACGAAATAGTGTTAAATTAAGATAAATAATCCAATCTCAAATATATTTTTTGCAAACTAACGTAACTTATCTCCTATTCAAAAATCCTTGTCAAACCTAACTTTAATAATGAGATGAAATATAATATTTTATGTTATGTTTTAATATTGTGGATGTAAATTTATTCTTTTTAAATAAATCGATTTGAATTATGATTTAATTTTTTAGATCAAATAGATCATAAGTCAAATCATAATTTATTATATAATAAATAAAATTATTAATCCATGATCGTTATTGATGAAATATATCAAATGAAATTGTGCTCCCATCAATTAAATTAAATAATTAAAACCACCACCACCATGAGATGAATCTGCTCCAACGGCTTGCAGCTAGATTTGTCCTCGGTACTCCACCAACCTCAAAGATAACCTTTCCTCGAAATTCCTCCCATGACTAGAACTAGTACCAGCGCTGAACTTCATACACAGAGCAATACGTACATAACACTTAAGCGAGAGAGAGAGAAAGTTGATCTGTAATTAGGCATGGCGATGGTGTTACAAAAAAAATTACTCAAAGCGGCAGCAGCCAAGGCCTACAATTGTTTGCATAATCTCTCCCTTCGTAGCTCAACGTCTTCCCCGCCGGCGCCGCCGATTGAGCTGCCGCCGTTCGATTACGAGCCGAAGCCGTATAAAGGACCATTGGCGATGAAGTACTTGCCAAGCGCAAGAAGTTTCTAGGTTCCTCTCTTTTCTATTACTACCAGAAGCCCGTAAATCTTTGTATAATTAATCGTCTCTCTCTCCAATTTATTCATTTGTGTGTATATACATTTGTTAAAATGCTCTATGGTTTGTTCAATGATGTTTGAATTGGATGAACGTTTTTATTTTCTTTGATCGCTGATACTAAATTGATGAATCAACGGAAATAGTGTGGGTGAATGATATTAACTGCAGTTGATTTTGTTGCTCAGTGTTCTGCTTATCGAATCAAGAAGGGAATTAGATTCTAGTGTGTTAATAATTTTGCTTTCTTGATGATACGGTTATAGAATTTAATAATTCTAAATTTCTTTGGCAGTATTGTACTTGGTCAAATTATCATAGACAGTGTATTGTGAAGTAATAAATTCTACCTTTTCAGTTTTCATGCTAACTAATTTCTTAATTATTTCAATGTCAGCTCTCAACTATGAATTTCCTTGTAAGGTTTTTAGAATCCTCTGCTTATATGAATATGACTTGCCATATGGCAAGGCATACTTTAATGACGGCTCTTGGGTCTCTAGATCTTGTGAGCTTCCCACTTATACTCATACGAATCATGAATAATAGTCCTAGAAACTTGAAGTTGTGGAACTATGAAGAGATGATTTGGTAAGACAGTAGACTCAACACCAAGTAGTTGAGGCAAGTGATTGATGAGCGAAAGGCTGATTTCGTAGCAATTTCTTGACTTGATGTCACTTTGAGGGGTCTGCAGTTATTCGTTTTGCTATTAGGTCTAATATCACTTTGAAGATTATATATATTTGTTTGATTTTTTCTATTTACCTATTTCCTGCATACTGCATGACATGAAGTATCACCTTTCTTCCGAGTTCTTGTACTAATACTTTTATTTTTAATTTTAGTTATGTTTGTTGTGGAAGTATGATACATAAGGGACTTTAGTTTGTAATTTGTCAAATACCATTCAAAAACTTCAGGATGTACAGCCTATGGCATTATATATGTTTTTAACTCTACCTTATCTATAGAGCTCAATATTGTTGAAGGGAAGATGCAGTATTTGTATGATGAGAGCGGAAAGCGATATCTTGATGCATTTGCTGGAATAGTTACTGTGTCTTGTGTTCATTGCCATCCTGACATTTTGGAAGCTATCATGGGGCAGAACAAGCTACTTCAACATGCTACAACCATATACCCACATCATGCAATAGTCGATTTTGCTGAAGCCTTAGCATCTAAGTTGCCTGGAAACCTAAAGGTTATTTCCAGTTATCTAATTTCTGCCAAACTACTGCTCTGAGGTTATGATACTTGGTATGTGTAGAGCGTGACTTGTGTCCCATTATGCTGGAAGTTGTATTCAAATTTGACCTCTAACTTTGAGATGCTGAGAAGTGATATTAATAATATATAACGTTGTATCTTTTTTCCAGTAGCTTCTTCAGTTTCAGGGAGAAGTTATGTCTATATAGTAACTATAAGGCTGATTTGTAGAAAAATTTATTTCTGTGGATGCAAATACTTAGGAAGAGTATTTTGATGATGATATCCTGAACCTGCAGGTTGTTTATTTTGTAAATTCTGATACTGACGCAAATGAATTAGCAATGCTGATTGGCATGATTATACAGTGGAAACCTTGGCATGATTGGCTTAAGAAATGCATATCACGGCGGGAGTACTGGTACAATTGGACTGACGGCTCTTAACACGTGGAAGTACCCTATACCACAGGTAGATCTGTCCATTATAGCTTATTGATTTGTTTCACAGGCATACCGGATATGTAAACATGTTTTGATGTTATAGGTGCAAAGTTTTCCTCTAACTATCTTGCTTATGCTGCAAACTTTGGGTTGTCAACTTCAGGAGATTTTTTCACTATGATCTTGATGCTTCATTCACACCAATGAATTTATTGTATCTTTGTATGCTCCTCTTCATCAGTTTGAGGCTTCAGTCCTTTTGTTAAATTGCAGTCTCATCAGTTCTCTCTCTCCCTCTCCCCCCCTCCCCCCTTCCGCCTCCAAGAAAGTTGTCAGAAATATGTGTCTTCAACAGAAATTTTCTTGTGGTTAGCAAAGACTCCTAAATAATATTGCATCTTCTACTACTTTGTTCCTGCCATGTATTTTATTTTCAATTCCAAATAAAGGTCTCGACATCAAATTAACAGTGATCCTATAATATAGCCATTGTGGGGAGAACCGAGATCCATTATAATAATTTGGAAGTCAGAAAATTACACAAAGTTTTTGAAAATTTTGAATAAAGTAGTTTTGATTGAAATTAATGTGCTCCTAATTATGTCTCCCCAAGAAATTGTTGTTAAACATGACATGAAGTGGATACAAAATTTTCAAGTTTCATACATATTGCTTAATCAATTGCATGTTTAATCTGTATATATACCTCTTAATAAATTAGAAGGCCTACAACTCTTTTTACTCATCCTCCCAATGGAAATCCACCTGGCCTTTCAAACCTATCCTGACCTTACCTTTGCTACGCTAGTTGATAGATCAAGAAGAGTGTAGGTCTGAGCTTGTGATTCAGGAATATCAAAGTTTCCCTTGGAGACACGAACACAGATTGTTCAATCATATTAATCTAACTTGATGGGTAACACTAACCCTGCCCGACCATTTCAACATGGATGAGATTGAAACCTTACAAGTACTTTTAGGATGGATGAATCCTTGACCCTATGTTAACTCTTGGTGAACAAACAGGGATAATCTATGAAGTAAGATTTGTTATTGATGATTTTCCATTGATCTTTACAATAAAATAAGGTGTCCTGTGAATAAATTTCAATTGATCAAATTCTCCATTATATCCTGTGAGGGCTATGGTTTCCAATTATTCTCTGACTTATTGTTCATATACTACTGCTGAAATTTGCAGGGTGAAATTCATCATGTCTTAAATCCCAACCCCTATAGTGTAGTCTTCGACTCTGATGCTAGTCAGTATGCCAAAGATCACATAGATCATGGTACTTCAGGAAAAGTTGCTGGTTTTATTGCTGAGACTATTCAGGTAGGTTAACTACTTCGGTACCAGGGTGCACAGCTACTTGGAATTTCATATAACAATGATTGGGCAAATGCTAATTTGTCATCAAATTATCATTTTGGCAAAACTTTAGGGAGTTGGGGGAGCAGTTGAATTGGCTCCGGGCTACTTGAAAATAGTTTATGACATTGTAAGGAAGGCTGGTGGTGTCTTCATTGCTGATGAGGTGCAAACTGGATTTGGTCTCACAGGAAGTCATTACTGTGGTTTTGAAACACAGGGTGTGATTCCAGATATAGTTACGATGGCAAAGGTATCTTGCATCTCACCCTTACAATTTATCTTAATGTAACAACAACAACAAGGATCTTTCAATCGATTGGTTACCTTGATATCCTAAATATGTTCTAGATTATCCACTGAGTTCCGCCTAGTGATAATCTATAGGGAATCGGCAATGGTTTACCACTAGGAGCTGTTGTGACAACTCCAGAAATAGCAAATGTAATGGCTCAGAAAATACAGTTCAACACCTTTGGTGGAAACACCCTGTATGCTCTGCTGTTGGCCTTGCAGTCCTGAGAGTTCTTGATAAGGAGAAGTGTCAAAAGCATTGTGCTGATGTTGGTTCCCACTTCATTGGACGTTTAAGGGATCTTCAGCAAAGACATGATAGTAATTGCTCTTTAATTCTCTTCTTTTTTCATATTTATTTCTTTACTTTTCTTGAAAGAGGATAGTTTCAAACTGCTGCTTGGTCAAGTGTTAAGTTCTTTTTCTCCATATGCAATCAGCAAGTGTTTTCATTTCAGTGCTTCCTAAAAATGATTTTTCTAGTCTCCCTACTAGTTAAATTTGGTTTCCTTCACACCGGATAAGCGATAATTTTACACTATAGTTCTCCTGTCATTGTCCTCAACTCCTTTCAGCATTAAGCATTATATAACTAGACTTTTGCTAGTTCGAACCTTCTTCTAGATCCTGAAGAACTACTCTCTGTCTTGTTGGTCCGACACAGGATATATTTCTTCTGCCCACCACATGCTAATGGTTTGCTTCACTAGCAGGATAAGTAATTGGAAAACAGGCCCATGGTTCTGATTCTCATTTGATTCTGGGTGTCTTTTATTACTTTATTTATAAATTTGCGGCATATTGAATTATTGGACTTCATTGTCATTTCATTTGAAGATCACATTGAAGGGTTTGAACCTCTGACTATTAATTTTGGAACTTTGTCCTCATTATCGACACAACTAGAGGTGGGTGGTATTTCAGGATACTCTTATATGTATGCATATCTGATAGATGTGCATACCACAGTACTTTTTCTTTTAACTTGTTGGCTCTTGCAATTAGAGTTGTATTTAACATTGATGACCCTTCTCATTTATATTTGATCTTTTTTCCCAGTTATTGGAGATGTGAGAGGCAGGGGATTAATGGTTGGTATAGAACTTGCGACGGACAAGAAAGAGAAGACGCCAGCCAAAGCAGAGACTGCAGTTCTGTTTGAGAAACTTAGAGGTATGTTTCACCAATCCTGGGAAGAAGAAAGGGTGTAAGAAAATACACGTTAGTTTCTCAATATTAGGGTGTAAGATAATACACATAGTTTCTCAATATTAATCAGTTGTTTGTGAGGATTACATGGACGTGTTCAGAATAAAGCCACCTATGTGTTTCACAAAAGAAGATGCTGGTACTTATTTTATTTAGTGTTTGAAGAACCATACACCATCCTGAGCGAGGGAAAGAGGCACTAAAGTGAAATTTCACCCTAAACATTGAGTGTTTCTGTATGTGCAGATTTCCTCGTCGATGCATTGGACTATTCAATGTCGAAGCTGTAAAAATATTTTAGAAGGCTCTGGGAAAAGGAAGGTTTTCAAGTCCCCAAATCCTCTCCCATCAAACTTCAAAAGTAAATCGGTAGAGACAAACTTCATTCTGAACATGAGAAACAACAGCTTTTTCACGTTTCCCTCCAGCTGCGGAGAAAAGAAATTGAAATTCCGATAATGAATAAAGATATCAGTTTTTTATTGCTTTCAGGGTTCACACATGATAAACACTACATTGCTAAAAAGTTCTACGAAAGCAGCATATCTGCGGGAGAAGGAGTTTTGTTAAGCTTCGGCCAATATTTAGTAGAACTCTTGTTAAGATTCCACTTAAAATTCTCACAATTCTGCTTGAAAACGGTGCATCATAGTACTTGTTAAAAAAGAAAATAAACAAAAACAAGTGCATCATAGTAGGTTCGAATGGGAAGCAAAATTGTCTTTGCAATGCCCAGAAATGCAGTAAATCTTTGTCTAAGATATCTAAATTCTGAAAGTACTTATCAATCTTCATTGGCCACATATGGTTGGCCTTGATCGCAGTGCAAAACAGTTATATAAGCAGATTATTTTTCGCAGGAATGTGCTCTTAGGTTGAGCCAGGAAGAATATTAAGAAAACGACATACTAGTAGTCTAATATGCGTTGCTTGCTGGTTCCTCCAAATCTGTTCATTCTTATTCTGTTATTTTCTTCATCGTCTGATAATATTTATGAAGAATGTTTGGTACACATTAGTTCCATTTATTGAAGTGCTTAGAGAATGTAATATACAAGCATTCAAATGAATTCAACTACACACTTTCTGAAAAGATGGGTATCATATCTACACGTGGGGAGGCCAACGGAAAATCGCCAGCTGCAAAGATTACATTCTGCATGCAGTTATATATTGAGCACAAGCGGCAAGCACAAACAGCAAATGAAGCATAAGTCATCACCAAGAGTTGACAGATGGTAAATTCTTCTGCTGTATATCATTAGGCAGGCTCACGTGGACGAGTAGCCCATAGCGAACTCAGAGCCCGGAGGCGTTGGAAGTACTCTCCCAAGGCAAGCAACCCTCGAGCTGCTTGGCGGGTGGTTAGGATGCGAGACATCTGTTGTAGAGTTTCCTGTCGAATATGATCTGCCTGTAATGAAAAGAAACTAATGAAGTCAATGAACTATTTTATCCATCATGATGAGTTGTAACCTTTACTTTCCAGTAACAAAAAAATTTGGATTCACTGTCGTTATTGAGTGGACTTCCCGAGAGAGAGGATACAACCAAGATTTTTAAATTAAACGTCCATGACTATGGGATGTATTTCACATTGTTAAAAAGAGCTTCATGAAAGTAAATCTATCACCATTTGGTCAATTAAGAACACAATCATCTCGCTGAGTGAGACAAGCTAAGATTCAAATATTCAGCTAGAATGTTACCTAATGTGGCAATACATTATATCGTTCTTTGTTGTCACATCTAATGTGTCTCTTAAAATGAGGAAACTCATAGCTTTCATGGCTATCATGCTTTAGGTATGACCATGAAATTTTGACACTGGATTTTTATGTTGCTCTTGTGAAGAATCCAAATTCCAAACTTATGACAATGATCAACCTATCAGTGAAGTCTGCTAAAGCTTTGTCCACTTGGACAATAAAGGGGATGGAACAACCCCAAAAATTCCAAGCATACAAATACACAACAGAGATTGTAAAATGCTTAATATGAATCATCACCTCAAACATTTTTGAACTAAGAATTTTAAAAGAGAGCAAGTTTAGAAAGTTGAAATCACAACTTCAACTCAAATTTAACAGACAAATTACTAGAGAAATTTTGGCATGTTTTTTGAAAATAAATGGAACAAAGCTTTCACCATCAAAATGCTTAAAAGTTCCATGATAATGAGGACATTTTCTGGAAATATCTTTGTCACTCTTCATAAGAAGTTTCAACCAGACAAAGTCCTTTCTACTCTCTCTCTCTCTCTCTCCCACACGCGCGCACATGAATACGCACACATGCACACAGGAAATACAATGATAGATAATTTAGCAAAAATAAAAAAAAATACAATGATAGAAGTTACTGAATGTGAAGCATTCAAGAATCAAGAAAGGTCAAGAGAGAAAAAAAAAAAGGACCGAGTGCAGACAATCAACTAAAAAGGTGTGCTAGCATGATATATTACCTGATCTACAAAGCTCACCAGAGCTTCACGCTTCTCCATTGCATTAGCAATCTGTGGGATGTAACTTCCTCCACCCAACTGACCAGCTGCCACTGCATCAGATAGATCTTGTTGAAGCTTATCCATTCCTTGTGAGAGAGCATCTTCTGTTTGTTGGCATGATTGTCTAAGGTTATAAACATCGAAAAGTTGTTGCTCCAGGAGGTCAAGGTGTGGCAAAAGAACCTGCACGATTACAAAGTCTTTAGTAAATAGGGTAACCACTATTATGCTGTTGGTTCCACCAGTGCTGGGTATTGTCAGGGTAGATACAAGCCATACCTGACCTTTGGCATTCTTTGAGCAAAGTGTTTTTTGAGAATACATCGATATAAAAAAATCAGCACAAGGGTTATTATGGAATAAGCTTGGTCCTTGGGCAGGGCAATTTGGCATACAAAGTCTAGGTATGTGCTATCTTATTCAAGAGTTATTATACAGTGACATATATACAAACACACATACTCTATCAATCTATCTATCTATCTATCTATCTATCTATCTATCTATCTATCTATATATATATATATATAGTTCAGTGCATTTGTATATATAGGAATTCATTAATCAGGATGGCACAAGAAAAAACAAAGCATACACCTAATAAGAAGTTAAAGAACATAATTTGTTGGTTCAAGGAAAAAAATTAATAATAAATGAAACTGCTAAAAAAAATCTTAGTATAGATGTTAAGAAGCTCCGGATTTGAATATTTAATAACTGAAAAAAAATAATTCATGACATATCAATACAGCACATGTTGCAAACACCAACACCTCCAGGCTCCAATACGCACTTGTTAAGGTGTGTGTTAGTAAAACAGAGTTCATTGAAGAATTGCAAATTAACATTTGAAACTACAACTGAGATTATGAAAACAACAAAAGTTTGTCTATGTATAGATAAAAGTGACCCAAGCTAGGGCTGTGCAAATGAACCGACCCAAGCCAAGCTGCCCTTGCTCAAGCTCCACTCATTAGTAAACAAGCTTAAACAAAGAAGTCCAAGCTCAGCTTATTTCACTAATAAGCGAGCCCAAGCCGAGCATAATACAAACCCACGCTGAGTTGGAGATCTTCATTAATTAAGCTTAGCAACATTTAGAATATTTTTAATGTCACAACTTTTGAAAATAAAATTACTTTTACATAAATATTCCAGAGATATTTTTTGTGACATAAAATGTAGAGAAAATTGTATGAAATTAATAAAAGTACAGTGAAATTATATTATAAATTAAAGTTCAACAAAGAATATGAATTAGCTAAATATTTAATTTATTACAACATTGTATTCAAATGCATCTTTTACATATTATGTAAATTTGAAGATATAAGAAAGATATTGTAGTATATTAATATTAAAGGATATCCATATATTCACAAGCTTCCAAAGTAGAGTTTTTGGGACTTGGGTCATTTGTCAAAACATCCCTGCTTTTGAGTTCAACCTCAACTCACTTACTAAATGTACAAATTTTTCCAAGCCCTAGTTAGGTGGAATGTTGAGCTGTTCATGAACTGCTCTGTTAATTAGCAACGTTATATAATATGTAGTGCTGTTGGACAATAGTTTTATTGAACTAAGATATTTGTTATTAAGTGCTCAAAGTCAAAGTTAGATACAAAAAAAAAAGCAGAAGGAAAAGAAGCACTTAAATGTCAATCTATACATTGCATCACCTTTAGAAGTTCTGAAGGGCGAAACCCTCCGATCCACATGAAAAACCGCTCAGCTGATGTTTTCCATATGCCTGACATGAGATAGAAGACATCAGCCTTTGCGGCAGTTGCTTTCATACGGAAGAGATCAGAATAATGATTCATGCCACCATCGACAAGTACGCGCAGCTCTACATCAGCCAAATGAGTATTCATAGCAGTCCTTAATTTAAAAATTTGCCTGTTTTGTTCTTCCACCCAGTTTCCATACTCCAACACAAATGCAGCAATACCTGCAAAATCCAATGTGCCCAACATGGGTTAATTGCATAGCAAGAATTTAATAATACAAAGAGTAGATATGATATCAACGGAGAAAGTTACAAGCAAACAGAAGGAAACAAAGGATAAACATTGTGTATGATACATCAGAATATATACAGCTAAAGCATATAAATTTTTTTAGATAAAAAGGCAAAAACCATATGCTAAGTTCCATAATTTTTTTGGAATATTCAGTCTTCTAATACGGAGTATTGTTTTGTCTTTGTCACATTTTTTTTTTGCTAAATTCATACTCATAGAGAATGTGTTTATGGTCTTTGAATAATTCAATATTGTCAGAAATGGCAACATAAAAAAAGGGCAATAGTGAATGGCGGTAGTAAACTAAGGGTGTGACAGTAAACAACCTTTCAACTTCATTGCCAAAAGAACTGAAGTGAGTTGATGCTCGATTTTAATCATTTCCACAGAAAATTATTTTCAAAAATCAGCTAGATATTTGAATTGGCTACATATCATTTGAACAACCCCCCATTTTCACAGTAACTTCTAATTAAAACCAAATTACCAAGTAAGCATGCATGGTTTATGTCCTTGCGTATAGCCAATTGTCTCGCTTAAATGACTATGCTCTCTTGCAAGATCCAATAGGTCTACGTAAAGATATAAAACATCAGATACACCAAAGTCTATAGATGTTTAAAACTGAAATTCTACTGCCCCATGGAAGATGGTGCATGTTCATCTCGATGATTTAAATGCCCCTGTGCAGTAATGATTGATTTGTAACTTCTGTATCGTTTACATTTATTCATCAAAACAATTTCGGTAAGAAAAAAAGGTACATATAAGCATCAAAAAGCAATTGAAATTTGTCAACTGTTACTCTCACATGGATTTCATAGTAGTTCTTTGCATATAAAAACACTAAAGATGAGACCCAAGTAAAATCAGTTGAGAGCAAATAAGAAAGCAAGCAACTTTTCATAGATTCCATTAGATGCTATCAAATGCATTAACTAGAAACAAACAATAGAGTTTTCACAACCAGTTCACTATATTAACTGTTCCATTGGGTGTTATAAATGGAAGTAATGATTATGGTGCTGGCATATCCACCGACAGACCTGGGTTTATTGCTCCAGAGTACCCTAGATGAGTAGCATCTAATCCACCACTAATACATGCCCCCTGCAGCAGATCATTTCTTCAATCATTAAATTTCTCCCTTCAAGAAAAGGTTGAAAAAGTAGAGAAAGGAAGGGAAGTACTCCCTTGATCACAACAGGAAAGCATTAAAGATAATGAGCAGGAAAAAGAGGGAAAGAATAAATGACTCAATTTTCCTCTTACCTGTTGCCTAGTTCGTTCAAGCTCTTGCTCCAGTTGAAGCAGCTTCATACGGCTAGTTTCTAACTGGTGAACATAGGCCTACAAACATCTCAGAGATCTTAGTAATTGAAAAGAAAAAGTTGATGACAACAGCAACAATGATCCATATTTTATATTTAGGGAACAACTGAAAAGCATGCCCCCGCCTCTGTACCTTTTTCCGCAAACGACTTTTTCGGGCAGCCTCGCGGTTTTGTGCAAGACGTCTCAAAACCTGTATTAGCAATATGTATTAACTACCATTGATTGAAACTTCAGAACTTATATCACAGATAATAATGTTAAAAAAAATATGTGATCTTCCCAAAATAAGAAACGGAAAACTTTTTATGTAGAACTCACTGACATTCTTGTATACTGTCAGCACAAAAATGTACGACAACCTACAAACATAATTGTTTGATCTTGAAACCTTAGAATAGATGCAACTTCAATTGTCCCCCTTTTTCAGAGTGTCTGTGGCACATATTTAAGACTCGGCAAAAACAAATTTATAGATTTTCTTTTAATAAAATAATGAAGAGAAGAAAAGTTATATATATTGAGCATTTAAAAATATATCAAACATATATGTAACAAATATATGTGTGCTAGACATACTCAAAGGATAGGGACAAAGTAACATTGGAGTGAGGGAGTGATTTGTATGATAGACATACAAAGACACTTACAAAACTCAGAGTAATGAGCCTCCATTAAACAATTGAGACAACAAAACTGTGTATTATGATGATAAAAATTTGTTCAACCTGAATCCATAATAATAAGTAAGCTGGGAAAGAGAAATCCTAGCATTCTCTTGGTTCATTTGGCTCTTCAAGGACGAGAATATTAAAGGGATAGACAACTAAGGGAATTATGACCATTTTAGTTCACATTTTAAAGTGTAGAATATAGAATCGTAAGGGATAGAGAAAGAGATATCCAATAATTAAGATACTAAAAGTTCCTGGCATGTATGTGTAGTTTTGTCAAAACAGATAAATAGTGCTAATCACAGGAAAATGACAAAAAAGAAGAAAAATGAAAAAATCTTTCGTAATAACAACAAGCACACATGCATAATTGCAGTTTACAAGGCCATCACATGAATAGCAGAAGTTTCCAGCTGTGAAGTCACAAATAACATTCATTACTTTAATTGAAAGATGGTTATAAATTATAACCTTTCTATTGGACTTGTGATCCCCTAGCTCCTACAACAATTAATACTCCATACAAGCTAATTCTAACAAAACATTCAGTTGGTAAAATTCAACTATTAGTAAACCAAGGGAAAAATCAAAACAGACAACAATGCAACGTCTTTTACCTTATCAACTGGTTTATTTGCTTCTTGGTCAAACTTGCTAGACTGCCCAAGTGTTTCCTGTGAAGTATCTTCTGACTGTATAATTAAATCATAAATGCATTTTCAGTTAGCAAAATGGTAAAGCACAAAGTTGGGGTAAAATAAAAAATATTATTAGAGGAAACTGGAAAACACACCTGATTGTCTAGTTTTGTGTCCACCTCTATAAGCATGGAAGCAGATGTGTTTGGGCAGCCATTACCTTTGAAATCGGCCCACATGCTAATCTGGTGGATAGGCTCATATATACCCATGCTCCTTGAGGTGATGTAATGGTGGGTTGATGGATAATTCATGCTTGTTGCGCTGTTGATTGATGCAACTCACAGAGTCACCAAGATCATTATATAGAAAAATATGTAGAAAGTACCTATATGAACAAAAATGTAAATTAAAAGGAAAGAAATCTTAACGTGAAATTTTTAATGAAGAGCGGAAAAGAAAAATTCAAATACATGAAGAAGCAGAACACATAAATGTTTTTTGCTTTGATGAAGCGGGCTTTGAAACACATCTTAAGTAACTAGTCAGAAGCTAAAATAATTGTCGGGCCTTTTAAAACCATTGCTGCTTCAACTCAACAATACAATCCTCGATCCAAAGTTTTGGGATTTGACAGTATTTTATCCTATTCTCCTTATCCTCCTCTATTGACTGTTTATAAAGCAAAGATCAAATCACAAAGACTTCTATAGCAGGATGGACATCCGGGCAATGCAACCCTACTATAACACTAAAGTTAATAGAGCTATGTATTGCAATATTCTTATAAACAAAAAGTATAACCAGAGCACCACCTATAACTGACGCTGATGCATTATAGTTGACTTGTTCATAATAAATCTTGGTTTGATTTTTTCTTTTAAGGAATAATATGACTTCAGAAAGGGTTAAACACATGTCACTTCAATTAAAAACCAATGGTTTATGGAACTGAGTTTTTAGGTTAGAAACAAAAAATGAAAAGGAATGATCCGTCCTACCACTAACAATTCCCAAATAATTATTTTCTGGTTGAGAAGATATTACTTGAAGGGATGACAATTGTTAAAAATCTTCGAATCAGTGAGTGAATGGTTTATTAGGTCCACAAGTATTGAAAGCTTTTTCTTACTTGTTATTGACATTGGAAGATTTTATCTGAACAATGAGGGAGCTCCAGCCTCAACCACATTGGCCATCCTTCACCAGATGATTGTTAAATTAAACCACCAGAATATTCCTGGTTGAATGATTGTCCCCATATCTACCAGTTACACCATTTTGGAAAGCTTTAGAATAAAATTCTGCAGAATTAACCTCCTCTGGTAACTAAATATAAAGAAGTCACAAAAAATGCTTTCAAGTAAAGAATGTTCTCAAAATATACTCAATGAAACTGAATGTAGGCACAATTTGGCTGTTTTTATCTTATTTTATTCAACATTAATAGAGACCCCAAAGTGCACAACTGTTCCATAACAGAGTCTTCATCTTTACGTTTAAGGCTGCCGACTTCCTAAGCGCACCTGAAGGACCTCTTTCTACTCAACTTCTCCATTGCCTTTGACATTGGCGCGATGATGTTAAAGATCCCTTAATGAAAATTTATGCAAACACGCGATAACCGTAACCTATAGCTAGCCCTCCACAGCCTTCATAGTTTTGGACTTTATACTGGGCAACTGAAAGAATCAGCAGATGCAAAAACAAAGAGTAGTATACTTAGGAGATGATGGGGCAAACCCTTCCTTACAAGTGTATTTACCTCTCCAAAATATTTTTTAGAAAAAGTTTTGGTACGCTAGTAGAGAATGCAGACATAAAAATTCACAAACCTGAACATTTCACTCACCCACACGGATTTAGATATGAATAAATCAAATCTTTAACCTAATGTCTGTAATATAAAAGCAACAAAGAAAACTATCGAAACTAAAAACAGCAAAGAGAAGCCATAAAGCCAAAAATATTAATGAACAACACATAGTTTCATAATTTCTTAAACATTTCCTAGGAATACACCAGAGGGATTCGAGTCTAATCTATGTAGTTTTCTTAAAAGCAGAATCAAAATAAATAGAACTAGCAGCTAAAATATTGAATATGAGCTCATGATCAACACCTGAAAAATATTTATTTAAAACAAACTTTCTAAACAAAGCTGCCTTAGCTCGGCTGTTTGAGAACACAGCTTTTAACCATGTCATTGGATCAATTCCTACAGAAACAGTGATTGAATTTCACTCGATCTCACTTCGCGATCACTATTTCAATGCTTCCCTCTTAAATTCCATCCAAAAATGAACTACACCAATTAAACAATTAGCTTGATTGCTCATAAAGCAGGGGAAAATTAATAAAAGAAAAGCTGCAAGTTTCGCAAAAACATAACAATCTTACTAATTTTCAGTGTGGTGAAATCAATTCGGCTAGAAATTCATTTTTTTAATTTGTACCTAATTGTTGTATTTCTCCTCAGCTGCTTCTCTTTCAACCAAACAAAGTACATAGAGGAAGAAGAAACTTACTCGAATTCTTCCAGCTCCTCAAATAACTACTCAGTGAAATCCAAACCCTAGCTACCTCGGCTTCCTTCCTCCGTCAATTGATTCCAGAGAGAATCGAATACCATCATCAAATTGTTTGAAAAGGAAAACTACTATTTAAATGAATAAAAAACATTTGCTATATAGTATACGTATATATTTATATACACAGTTATATATAATTGTGTTTATATAGAGAGAGAATATATTGTATGCAAATGTATAACAGTATATTATACCAAGTGTTGAGTGAATGTGTTTTCATGAGCTACAGTCAAAGATTGTCATTGTCAGATTTCCACTACCAAACAAAACCCATACTACTATTACTACTACTGGACCTTAATTCGAATATGCGCGCCAGGTCATTTCAATTCTTCTTATCCTGCGCACCTCTCTCTACAGCCAGCCGCTAACCTACACCCCTCCCGATGTGTGGCGTTTTCAGTGACGTCATTTACCAGCGGTACGGTGGCGGCGAAGCGGGGAATGGCCGGGTTTTGGCGCGGAATTTGGTGAGGGAGGAATCGTATAAGGCGCGTGATCTCCCGCTCTGAGAGGTGCGTGTGACGGTTAGCTTGAATGGTTGTTAATTTGATCGCGGGAACTGGAGTGGCCTTAGTGAAGCGAGAGTATAAATTTATCACTTTAGCTCGATGAACCGTTTGTCGCGGGGTGATTTTTAACAAAATTGGAACTCGGAGTTTTTTCTTCTTTGTCATTTTCTTGGCAATAATTATATGTTGTGCAGTGTACTTTGTAGAGGTACAAGACTGCTGATAAAAAATTAGTATAAATACATAATAATTAAATATTATATTTATTTATAATATTAAAATTTAAAATATAATACAAATTTTAATATTATATTTTATTTTTTAATAATATAATAAATTCACTTTAATCTAATACAATTTATAAGATATTTTGGACTAACGTTTAATATGAGCTAATCGTTTTGTTGAGCTAAGACATGAATTTATGGACAATATTTGTCATTGATGTACTTTTTTTATTTTTTATTTTTATGTTAAATTTAAATGTATAGAATGAAAGTAATTAAAGGTGCAGAGAGGCATACCCCATAAATATTATAGCTTAAACATCATATAGGCTTACCACTGTGATGGCCATGCTATAAAACAAAAGAGGAGATCATGTACTTTTGAGGGAAAAGGTCTTTACTCGAGTAAGACTTAAGGACATCCTTTTAAAAAATATAATAAAAAATAGGGCACAATGTATGATCATATATACTACTCCCTCCTTTCCATTATATAAGTCGTTTAAAACATGATTACACATATTAAGAAATATTATTAATACTAATGTTAGGCAATTAATGCTCATTTAAAATTCTATTAGTACCCATACACTCATTAATTACTCTTCATTCTCTCTCTCTTAATTATTTCATCTTTAAGGATAGAATAGGAAATGATTAAATTTGTTCTCCTAGATATATGTAAAACGACTTATATTTTGAAAAGAAAAAAAACTTCTAAAACGACTTATATAATGGAAAGGAGGGAGTAGTTGTTTGGCAAGCCAAATTCAAATCTTGGACATAGAATTAAGTGTCAAATTGACCTAAAAATTCTAATTCATAGAATAATAAATGTGCTTTCGGTCTCAATTTACTAAACATAGCATATGTTAGTACATGTACGCAATTATATAGGGTGTTTTTTTGTCAAATATAAAACAAAAATTATAGTTAAATAAAGGTCTCTCTCTCTCTCTCTCTCTCTCTATATATATATATATATATATATATAATCATGAAAATTTGTAAAATAGGATATCTCCTATCTAGTAGTAACGCCTAATCTATTGAGAGGAGTTCTATAAGCGCAACAAGTTGTCCCCTAAAAACACTAATGTGAACTCAATTATTGACATAATAGAACCAACTAAATCATATGCCACTTTTCTAGAGTTTGTTTAGCATCCTAATTTGGTTCTTAGTTTTCAATTTCAAAAAAGACCTAGGTTTTAAGTCTCAGTTTCAATTGTCATCAATTCTTCTAAACTATTTATTTACATTTGTTTGGGTGTAGTATTTTTTCATTAGAGTGAAGTTACTAATCACTCACTCTTTTTCATTATATAAGTCGTTTTAACAACAACAACAAAATCATAGTATAAGATATTTTATATATATATGAGAGAAAAAAATTAATTATTTTTTACTTTGTCCCTAAATAAATAGAGTAATTGAGAGAGAGGAAGAGTGATTAATGCATGGATAATAATTAAATTTCAAACCAACATTAATTATCTAACATTATAATTAATAAAAAAATTAATATATATGATTATGTTTTAAACGACTTATATAATTAAAATGAGAGAGTATTATATTATGACATATTTAATATTAATTAACAAACTCTTTATATAAGAAAAGTCTTAGATGACCGGTGCTAGCGATCAGTCCATTTTTTATTTTATTTTCTCTCTTTTGACTCCTAAAATATTTATTTTGACAATTTTTTTCTTACAGAATTCAGTGATTTAAGTATAATTTAAATACATGTAAATTATATCTAAATTACTAAATTCTATAAAAAAAAAAATTATCAAAATAAATATTATAAATATTTTAAAAGTCAAAAGAGAAAAAAAAAAAAAAAAAAAAATGGACCCCCGCTAAAACCGGTCCCCCTAAAAAAGTTGCTTTATATATATTCTTGTAATGGCATGGCCTAAATAAAAATGGGGGTTTCCAAAAAAAAAGTTCAACTCATCCTAGACCTAGTTAATTAAGGAAACCATTAGTGTAGGAATGGATTATAGGTGACCCTGTTAAGGAACAGTAGTACCTTATGTTGGTACTAATGGTAATACCAGCAGACTTTTTGTAGCTTGAAGATTCTTTGGACATGGAACAAGTCTATCTTCAGAATAATGCACTTTTGATGACCCAACATCAGTCCCAACTGAAATAAATTCTTCATTCTCTTTTCGTTTTGTATAGCCATTTATTTTCGGCTCAAGTGGTCAATTCTTTCTTTTTAAAATTCCTTGCAAAACTTAAATTAAGAGTTCAGTGTCCAATACCAACAATTCTCGTAATAAACAGAATCTCAATATATTTATAATTTCTCAATATACATAAAAGAAAAAAAAAAAAAAAAGGAGAGCCTATATGTACGAGTTTAAAAAATAGTCTCGACTTTTGCACAAAAAAATATTATTTATGCTAATTCGGAATATAACTAAACAACTAAATATGGTAATTGCCTACAAATTTGAGAATATATTTGACTATTTTTTTATATTGTCACATGATTACGTCAGTTTATTGTTAAAAAATTTATTAGACCAGATACTTCTCGTAAGATTTGAAATTTCGTTTATATATAATAAAATCCTTTCTTCCAAAGAGACAATATTAAGCAGCTAGAAGTGCACCAATAATTTGACTAATATACAATTATTAATTGACATATGCAATCTAACACTCTTTGTTCACTAAAAGCTTCCAGCCCAAACCCTTCTACTTTCAATTAACTTTGCCTTTTTCTGGTAGGAGGTGCCAAACTTATTTGGTATTTCACTTCATTTTGGTGACCTCTAAGGGTTCTTACGTGCCTAACCAAAACCTTCCAAATTTTCCATTATTGGCCCTTCAAACCCTACCAGCGACGACCACGGGCATGGATCCCTCTCTTTCTCAACCTTATCAACTTGTTAAATCTTTGTTTTATTTATATATCTTCTACATTAAGATAACATCAGCTTGATCATGCGTTTAGTCCTATTATTAAAAAATGATTATTAACTAACACCAACATTATATTCCGATCTATAGGATTTTTGGAAGATTTTTTAAATAATAAATAAGATTTAATATGCAAAGTACATAAAATAAATTACAGTTCGCTAATATTTGATTAAAAGTATGTTTGTTAGTTCAGTTCAAAATCAAGTGATATCGAGCGACAAATTTATACTAAATTTCAATTGTATGAAACTATAAATATGCATTATTCAATTCTAAATTCTATTGTTAAATATAACGTTAAGTAAGTTGTGATTTTGATTAGTTGTACTATATAATGTATGATATTTTGTCTAATTATTTAACATTACTTTTTCTTTCTACTCCGATTTAGTACACGTAGGAAGTCATGAACATTTAGCACTAGTTGGCCTTGGGTATCACTTTTTAAAAACAATTATCTGTCACACGCAACGGATGGAGATATACTACAAAATGATGGAAATGTGTACTTTCGTTGAACTAAGACAGTGCCCCTCTGATGAGGACTAAGGGCACACTCCTATTTTTGGTACCTCACAATTAAGATTTGCCAACTTTATAGTACTTCCATGCATAATTAGTATAAAGAAAAAGAGAAAACGGGAGTTCAATATTTCTTGACAAAAAGATTGTCAGCAGTCTTGTATTACATATCAACATACTAATATAAAAATAAAATATTTATTGATAATAATATAATAACTCACAAATAGAATAAAATAATAATAATAATATTTATTAATAAAATATAACTATTAACAAGCTCTAATAAACATATTTATAATATTAAATAATTTCTCAACATCAATTAGATAAAAATTAAAAAAATTAAAAAAATAATTTAAATTTTGACCAACGACTAAACTATTTAAAATAGATTTTTTGAACTCAAAATAATATAATTCACGGCACTATATAGATCCAAACGCATTCAAACATTTATTTTACTCTACTTTCTAATAGGATTCTTCCACTTCTTAATAAGATTTTTAACAGAATTCTTTTACCACATTAATATTTCTGGACAAAAAGATTGTCAGTAATCTTGTATTACATACCTACATACTTGCATAAAAATAAAATAATATAGTTATGTACGTACAAAGCATAACCTGTATAACACAAAACTATGGAACATTTTTATGGTCACATACAACAAAGCTCATTCTAAGATTTTTATTTTTTTAATTTTCCCGATTATTGTTTCATTGAAGAACCTCCGATGCTTGGGAGAAAAATCACAAAAAAAAAGGGGTACGATTACAAAACTTTCATCATACTTTTAATATGTTTGTGTTTGAAAGAAAATATAGGACGTTTATGTACTATAAATTTAACTAACGGAAGTGGTGTTGGACAGTACTTAATTAGGTTAGGGTATTATTGTGATGACCTCAAATTTAGATTCATACGGTCTAAATTTGAGTTGTTAAAATACACAAGAACTATTACAATGCAGTAAATCGTATAATAATACACAACTAAATCTTTATTATTATTATCACATTATTTTATAATATGGTGAAGATTACTATAACGACTATCTCGGACCATCACTCAATTTTCCTCTTTTTTCCGTTAATCCCGACTACATTCTCATTTTCTGAACAATTGAACAAAAAGAAAAAGGGTAAGCTCAAATAGCACAGTAAAGAATATCATGACTAAAATAATTACGAATAAATTATCGTTAGCCTACAATAGTTGAGTTCTTGATAGAATAATTTAAACCGCAAGTTTTAATTCAACAACTACAGTTAAGTTTTTAAACAAAATTCAGATCAACAACTGCAGTAGAATAACAATCATTAAGAAAATTATATAGACCATAATGTCCACTCATTTCTCTTTTAAGAAAAACATCATCAACTTTTATCATCTGAAACACCGTTAGTCATGATAATACCAATTTACAGTTCCTGGTCATAATCATTCAAGTCAACAGTTTATCTTTACACTACGAGCCAAAGATAACATTCATCACGTGCCCTAAAGGACACACCGTCAATTATATCGTCTTTAACCTATCAACACATTTATCTAATCCGTGTCCCAAGCTACAGATATTAACAACAACTTGATTCTTAATTATTAGAATAACAACAAAGATATAAATGATGAACAGAAGAAACAGGATAACAATAAATGTCGGAAGTTTATAATTTTACTTTGTGCAGATTCAAATAATGTCCAAATTATCAAAATAATGTGTAGTGAAATTCAGAAATGATATTCGAGATTCATAGTTCAGAATAATAGTTACAGTTCAATAGAAAGGTTTAGAAAAATAGGAAGGTTCAATTGAAATGATATTA
This sequence comes from Hedera helix, assembly GCA_947179155.2. Classification (NCBI taxonomy): domain Eukaryota; kingdom Viridiplantae; phylum Streptophyta; class Magnoliopsida; order Apiales; family Araliaceae; genus Hedera; species Hedera helix. Next base: position 32,605,354 of record OX359270.1, read on the forward strand.
GATGAAGCGCAAACTATTAAGGAACAAATAATTATTTCAAGAAGTTTTACCAAATAGTACTTACCATAGTAAGTTTAAGAATATGAAAGAAATAATACTCCTTACCGTAGTAGGTTTAAATAATAGAAGATGATATTCCTTACCTTATCACGTGAAAAGAGTCTGCTTAAATGTAGTAGATCAACTTGAGAAATTCCTATACTCCTTTTGGTTTACTAACTCTCAAAATAAACTTACTATTCTTAAAGAAATACTCATAAAATACTTGCAGAAAAATTTTATGTATTAGGTATGATTTTTCTATTCAGCTGAACAACCTATTTATAGGATAAGGGAAAGCACTGTGCGTGTGGTAGGTGGCTGGCGTGCTGTATACCAGCTTGAGAATTCAAAAGCAGCAGTCAACTAGCAAAATCACAATTTTAATTTACAACTCTCATGTAGCCCCCATAAAGGGCCCACATAATTACTATTAAAAATAATAATAATAATAATAATAATAATAATAATAATAATAATAATTATTATTATTATTATTATTATTATTATTATTATTATTATTATTATTATTATTATTTATTTTTCTTCCTATGGGTCCTACATATGTAATAAAATAATGCTACAACAATAATTCATAAATAATGTAAAAATATGCTACAGATCATTATTAATTTAATAATATAAATTACTGTGTATTTGTTACTATGATAATTATTTGGTTCTATAATTTTAAAATACAGTGCACCAACAATTATTGACTCAATGATATGAAATACAGTGTTATGACAATTATTAAATCAATAATATAAAATATTGTGTGTCAACAATTATTAATAAATACTGTACAATAACCACGTTATCAAATCAATAATATGAGACACTGTGTAATATTGTCTGCTAGTATGTAATATCGTTTGCTACTATAGAATACCGTGTGCTATAATAAAATATCATAAAATATCGTATGTTACTATTCCTTTATCACCGGTATTTTAACAATTAAAAGTGATAACACCGTTGACTATTTTTATTTAAAAATGTTACTTTTGTCATTTTCTGTATCCCACAATATTCCGTTGTAGGGTCCACCAATGATTGGTTATTTCGGCGCCGTCATACGACTCGAATATTCTCCGACAAAATAAATATTCTCCAACAAAATAAATATTCCCCGACAAAATGAATATTGTCTGACATAATAAAATTTGCACATAACATCATTAACTTTTAATTTTGTCAATTTAACCATTTACTGTTTCAAAAAAATATATATGAAGAAAAATTAAACTTTGTATTTCATAAAATTCGGGGCCTTACAATTATATTATTCAGGGATCGTTATTCAAAGACAAAAATTTTGCAGCTCCTATTATCAAGTGGTGAGAGTTCAATTTAAGTTATCTTTAGAATAAATTTAAACATAAATCTGATTTTGAGACTAACATTATTATAGCAAAATATATAAATAACAACGCACTCTATAGGTGGGATACTTAATGCGTTAGCTAAAACACCGCAAAGGTCGATATGTACAGAGGCTTCAAATTATGTTGGCTTAAAATGGTGTTTTTGCTCAATATTTCAAAACATTTCTTGTTATGTAATGAAACATGTTAATACTATTACGGAGAATAATATATCTGATTCTTCGAGCAGTAACGAAGAAGAATCAGAGCAGCAGAATAATTGTGGAGCAGCTTGATATCATAGAGTATAAGTTTGATTTAAATCTGACAGTGGTTGTATCATTAAGATATGTCCACTAATATTAGTAAAATGATTAATTTAATTATAAATTTTAAATGAATTAACAAAATTAAAGTTGATTCTATAGTAAATGAATTAATTATTTTGTTAGAATTTTAGTAAGGAATATATAAAAATAAATTGTTTATAAAAGTTGGTGATTTTAAAAAACCAAAATTTAAAATTTATATTATATAATTTTTAATTTCTATAAAAAATTTAAAATTATATTACGTATATAATTTAAATGTATATGAAGGATATTAATAAATCTCATAAGTCAGGGTTATCCAAATATTCAAATGCTATGATCTTCTTCAAATTTGAACTCATAAAAAAATCAAAATCATTTTGGTTTTGGCCTGACTGCTACTAGGACTAGCGACTAGGCAAAAAAATTCTCCCTAACCTGTGACGCCCCCAAATCTGGGTCCACACAGCCCAAACTTGAGTCGTCAAAATACTACAACAAAATTATTACAACAAAGCACAACGTACAACAATACAGTGTATAATAATACACAACTAAGTCTTCACTATTATTGCCACACTATTTTACAAAACATGAAGACTATGATAACTATTCCTCGGACCCTCACTCCATTCCCCGGCTAGACCCTGTTATGTTTTCATCTCCTGTTGAAAAATAATGGAACAAAAGAAAGGGTGAGCTCAAATAGCCCAGTAAAGAATATCATGACTAAGATAATGACGAATAAATTATCATTAGTCTTCAACAGTTGAGTTCTTGATAGAATACAATAGAATACAAGGTTTATATCAAAAACTGCAGTTAAATTCTTAAACAATGTTCAGATCAATAATAGCAGCGGAATGAGCAATCTATTAGAAGAATAATGCAGACTATAATGTCCACTCGCTTCTCTTTTTCGTAAAAACATCATCAACTTTTATCATCTGAAATACCATTAGTCATGATAATATAAATTCACAGTTCCTGATCATAATCATACCAATCAACAGTTCATCTTTGCACTACGGGCCAAAGATATTCAATATAGCACCAACGGTCATGATTATACCAGATTCAGCCTTTGGTCATAATCATACCAATCAACAGTTCATCTTTGCACTACGGGCCAAAGAGAACATTCACCACGTGCCATAAAAGACACCGAACAGATGTATCGCCTTTAACCTATTATATCGCCTTTAACCTATCATCTGTTCAACAAATATATCACATCTGTGCCCCCGGCCACAGATATTCACAACAGCTTGATTTTTGGATGATTAGAATGATATAAATGATGAACAGAAGAAATAGGATAACAATAAGTATCGGAAGTTTACTTTGTACAGATTCAAATAATGTCCAAATTGTCAACATGATGTGGAGTGAAATTCAAGATCCACAGTTCAGAATAACGGTTACAATTCAATAGAAAGGTTCACGTAAATAGGAAGGTTCAGTTGAAATAATGAAGTTCAACTATTATGGAACATATAATATTTTCAGGAATTATAGAAGCAATAGTTCCATAATAAATTTCGATTTAGGAGTATGAAAGAAAATAATATCCCTTACCGTAGCAGGTTTGATTAACAAAAGGTGAAGGAAATTAATACAAAGGGTTATTCACCAACAGGCGGCAATCCGCTCCGTAAGGTTATTCCCACAATTTAATAGAATTTGAGTACAAAGAGTTATTCACCAAACAGGCGGCAATCCGCTCCGTAAGGTTATTCTCAGAGATTAATAATGAATGAATACGAAAGGTTATTCACCAACAGGCGGCAATCCGCTCCGTAAGGTTATTCCCACAATTTAATACATGGAAATAAAAGGCACGTCTTATGAGTAAGGAAGAAACAATATTATTATCGAGAATCAAATAATGATAATCCCTTACCATAGTACGTTTGAATAATGGAAGATGAAAAAGATGGTATCCCTTACCTCAACACGTGACTGGATATTGATTTAAATGAGGTTGATTAACTTGAACAGTACACGTATACTTATAGATCTTCACAAATACTCAAGATGACTTAAGCACACTTAGAGAGAACTTTCACAAGAAGTATTTAGAGAGAGAAAGAAAGAACAAGTAAGGAAGTTTATGAACAATCCTTAAGTTAAGGCTTCTATTTATAGCCAAAAATCTTATCATTCATTTAATCTAAACCATTCATTTAAAGATCATCTTTTAATCTACACCATCCATTTCAAATATTATATTATCTTTAATCTACACCATTCATTTCATATCACCTAATAATCACCTAACTTTATATTATAAACAAATCAATTTAATTATTCAACAATAATTCACACTTTAATCTACACCATTCATTTCATATCACCTAATAATCACCTAACTTTATATTATAAACAAATCAATTCAATTATTCAACAATAATTCACACTTTAATCTACACCATTCATTTCATATCACCTAATAATCACCTAACTTTATATTATAAACAAATAACTTTATCAATTCAATTATTATGACTAATTGTTATAAATACAGTATAGTTAGCTCTTAGATATCAAGTCAATAAATTAATGAAATACAACTGTTTAAATAACATCATAATAGAGATAACAATAATGTAAAATAAAGCATACGTTACTGTGTAATGACAATTATTGATTCAATAATGTGAATTACTGTGCATATGTTACTGTGACAATTATTAGGTTCAATAATTTTAAAAACAGTGCAACAACAATTATTGACTCAATGATATAAAATACAGTGTAATGACAATTATTAAATCAATAATGCAAAATACTGTGTAACAACAATTATTGAATTGATAATATAAAATATTATGCAGTGACAATTATCGATGAAATGATGCGTAACAGTTACGGTGTCAATTATCAGACCAAAAATATGAGACACTATGCAATACCGTGTGTTACTGTAGAGTACCGAGTGCTACAGAAAATACCAATAACTACCGTATGCTACTATTCTTTTATCACCGGTATTTTAACAGTTCCGTTGACTATTTTTATTTAAAAAGGTTATTTCTGTCGTTTTCTATATCCGACAAATATTCCGTTGTGGGATCCACCAATAATTTGTTATTTCGGCGCCGTCGGACCAAACGAATATTCCCCGACAAAGCGAATATTGTCCGACAAAATAAAATTTGCACATAACATCCTTAACTTTTAACTTTATCGATTTAACCACTTACTGTTTCAAAAAAAATATAAATATGAAGAAAAATTAAATTTTGTATTTCATAAAATTCGGGGTCTTACATAACCACTACTAGGACTAATAGCCATTAGATCCTGCAATGAATGGCGATAGATGTGGTTGCTGAAATAGTTTCCTTAACTAACGTTTGCCTTGGATCGGCTCCCTGTGTGTGTGTGTGTGTGTGTGAACGCCTGAATTTGACGCTTGTCTAAATCACCAAAAAAATAAGTCAACTTGCATAGGAAATAAATAGTGATCACACCAAAAAGCTTGACGGCTTGGGCCATCAGGAGATAGCTCCGATGTAAAAATTAATACAAGCCAAAAGTGTTAATATGATGATAATAATTGATAATAATTAAAGTAATTTAGAAGTGTTGTTAACTTCTACTTATGACTGTATTTATAGCTGCTCAACACCTTTGTCCATGTTCGCCAAAGACCAATTAAAAGTAAAAGTATGAAGTATAACTAAAACTCATAACTGGATAAATCCATTACGGGATAAGTTCTTATCTCTCCAATGTCAAAAACCTAATTATATTCAACCATGGACTTTAACCCTTATTGAATACAAAACCGTTAAAATACATTGTACTAGGTCAGCACCCAAACCGAGTCTAAAGTACAAATGTTAATATGAGTCATCACCTGAACCGGGCCCTGAATTATTTTATCCCAACAATATATATATATATATATATATGAAAATGATCCATAGCAAATGATTGTTATGGACACTATTTTAGTAAATGCATCTTACACCGTTGACATAATGACCTAAGGGTCCAATTTAAAAGCAATTTTTTTTCAACCTCTACTAAGAGTAATGGATGGGAGATTTTTTCCTACCGGCTACTCGGCTAGTGGGAATTACGTTTTCACCTCCATATACATCGCCGTTGATTTTTCTCCCTACGCTAGCCGTCACTAAGAATAGCTACTAGGAAAAAAAACTAAACAAACTAAACGACGTCGTTTAGTTCTTTCTCCTATCCACTATGTTAGGTTACTTCCCAAATCTTATTCAAACATAAAGTTGAAGTAATCTAGAATTCGAGTTGAGTGAGGAATTGTTGAATACTCTTTAAATCCTATTTAGAAAAGAATTGCTGATATAAAAAGGAAGAAATCCTATTTTTAATAGCAGTATTATTTTATAAATTAGTTATATTTGTAGTAGGAGCTTTATTTTGGAAGTGTCATATTTTAAATAGGAAGAGAAAAGTAGTGTGTGCTCTATAAATAAAGTATCATGTTTAATTGTTGAAGTGTAATACAACCAAAAGCTATGTAACATCCTAAGAGTTAAGAGATGGTATGAGTGAGTTTTGTGTTTGTGTGAGAGAGTGTGTTATTTGTAACTTTTATATTCCGTGAAAAAATGTTGTATTATGAGAGGGAGGGAATGTTTTGCAGCTTTTAGTCCATACAAAAAGTTATATTGCAGTATTATGGAACCTCAAGTTTTAAGACGTAAAACTTGAAAAGATTATTGACACGATTCTGATTGCGTCTACATCAATCAAGGCGGAGCTTTTTGAATAGTTAGCTAAAGGGATTGATTCAATTCAAATTATTATCGAAATCTGCGCTAAAGAGTTCAAAGGAAGCTTTATTGGATCGATTTAACGTTTTTGGGCTAAAGATAATTAAAGGAGGATCAATAATGGAGCTAAACTTTAAGTGATCAAGTTAATTCAAGGCTTATGGGACCAAGAGAGCTTAGTATGCAGTCTAAGAGAGAAGGATTTTGTAGCCCAATTCAACCTTACAAGCTCAGCCACAATGGAAGCTCAATTCAATCCCAAAATAAGCTAAATTTCGCAACCCAGCCTTTAACTAAAAGTTAACAACAAGTTTTAAGGCAAAAAAATAAAGAGTTTGGAAACTTAGAAGCCCAATTAGATATGACTTTAAGTAAGGTGGTGGGAATAACTTACAATGAATCTAATTTAGTCCTTAAAACCAACCCAATTCAGCTCAAAGCAAAGGAAGATGATAGGGCTAAATTATACGATATTTTTATTCCTTAATACTTAGTTTTTATATTTATTGTGTGCTTAAATGTTTAATTATATAACTTATTTTGGTTTTAATGGATTTTATAGGATTTTAGTTAATTTAGGTAATTTTATAGTATTTTTATATTTCTTTTTATATTAGGTGTTTTATTTATTATTATGTGTTTTTAGGATTTTTAGTATTTTTATATTATTTTTATCTATTTTATTTTATTTTGTAGGAATTTATTAATAAGTTGATGGCATTTTGGTAATTAAGCAAGAAAAGACGCGGAGGGGCATAATGATAATTAGCCGGAACACAGACATTCGCGCCATGCGCGGAAAACTTCAGAGATCGGAGCTGAGACGACGTCGTTTTGGCGTGCGTAGAGATGGTTAGCAGCTGTCGCGCAATGCGCGGATGCAGGCATAACAGAAACAACGTCGTATTGTACAGGCGACAGCGCAATGCGCGGGCAGGCAGCTGACGTCAGCAGACGCGGCTTCCACGTTGACCGGTCAACTGGCGCGTAAGGGGCTGTTTGGCAAGCACGGAAATGCTGGAAAACGAGATTTTTCGGGATTTTTGCTACTTTTTAATTCCAAATTGAATTTTAATTCCAACTAGGGTTAGGATAATAATTATTTTTCTTTTTTCTTTATTTTTAATTGTAAATCCTATTAGGGTTTGGACAAATTAGAGGCCTATAAATAGAGGGTCAATCTCTCATTATTCAAAGGAAGTTTTTGGAGCTCTCCTAGGTGATATCTCTGCATTCTCTTGTGTATTATTTTTATTATGTTTGGCTAATTTTATTTTTCAGTTTCAAAGGGATGTTGAACCTTATTTTTAATTAATGTTCTAATTGAGTTTTATTATATATTTTTGCATGCATGAGATTTATTCTTGATTATTTGTTTTAATTGATTAGATGACATTTATTTGATTAATTTGATTTGGCCAGTTGAATTAATTAAGTTTTTGTCATATGCTAGATTAAGATTTGATATTAAGCAAACGATATTTTATCTGATCATAAGTAGCAGTTAATAATATTTAATTGTGGTCAAACTTTTGAATATTATTATGGTTATCAAGATGGCAAGTTAAATGGTCCGCGATGTTGAGATTGTTGCTTGGAATAATCTAATTATCTAATTTTTAATGCAACTGTTATATTAAATCTAGACTGATAGTTCTAGGTTGTATAATAGTTATGGTCTTTTGTGAGCGATTGCTGGATTAGATTTATAATTTAAGGAGGATTTCGGGTAGCTTGGTAATTGTCGGTTATCTAGGATTATTAATTTCAATTGAAGGAAAATCTAATAATAACTTGATTAATTTGTTGATTAAAATAAGGGGATACTGAACTAAGGAACTGAAGTTTGTTTTAATTGATTTTTCTCATCTTTATTATTTATTATTTAGTTTTATTTGTTTGAATTTTAATTAGTCAATTAATAATTTCAAATCCCCCATTTAATTAGATATTTTTGAAAACATTAGATTTATTAAAACAATTCACTCTCTGTGGGTTCGACTTTTACTTTCACTACTACATTAATATTTTTCAAAGTAAGATTTTATTTTTGGTTGCTTGCGACAACATCCTAGAAGGCTAATTTTTAGAAGCAAGACTATTTTTTTAATAGCAAGGCTATTTTGTAGGAGTACAATTCACGGCAAAACGTGTGGAGTTCCTTCCCTTCCTACATTTTTTGCGGCTATATGTGTGAATGTTTCCCTTCTCCTAAAAAGTTGGCGTGTAAGCATGTGTAAGGGCTCTAGTTTATGGGAAAATGTGTAAAGCTTCACGCGGCTTCTCTAATTCACATGGCAAGGAGATTCGTCCGAACATGGAAAGGATTTGTGCAAGGTTCACATGGCAATTGGAGAGCTTACAAAGTATTAGAGTTTCATACGACTGATGGATTTTAAGACACGGTAAACTTGGAGTTTTGTTTTAGGAAACTAGCTTAATCTTAACGTAATTAGGAATTGGGTAATTAGGGTTTTCTTTTTCTAGTTTAAGTTGGATTGCTATGTAATTTGTTCATTTTTTTATTACGATTAGAAGTACTTATAATTAATATAAATAGGGGTTAAGGGTTGATGTAATACAATACAATTCATTCATTCAATAGATATTTGTGAAATTATTCTCTTTTTTTGGTTCTTTAAAAATTCCTAAGTTGTTCTTAGTTTTTTTAATATTCAATTTGAGTTATCATTTAACAATACATAGTTGGGTGTGTCTTCTTCTATTGCATCAATCGTCAGTTGTATCAAGGTTCCTTCTTACATATAAGCAACGAGTTGCGGTGTCATTGGTGTTCCATTTAGCGTAATTCCTTGCGCAAGCGATTATACTAAGGTTCTCACTTTCATATAAGCGAATGGTTGAGGTGTCGTCTGTGTTCCACCATATAACTTTGTTAGAAAACGATCCGAGTAGCAACTACTTTCCATAAGCGTACCCTGGCGCTTATCAATTATTATAAGCTCATTATTATTGTGATGCTCTCAAATTCGGGTACCTTTACCTCAGATTCAGTGCTCACAATCTAACATATTCACACATATGTATTACCTAATATATTAGATAACATTCAACATTTCACTATTTTATTACAAAACTTACATAATAAATCTCAGGTTAACTAACCTTAATTATTATATCTTACTTAATCAAATATTTACAATGATTATTTTACAAACAGTTCAAAACAAAAGAGTTAGACTAACTATACGTCTACTCTTAAACCTTCTCCTAGCATGTGTTTGTATTTGTCCCTTTGGACTTCTCGGTCTTAGCTAAAAATATTTAGTTACGCAAGAGTGAGCAATTATATTTCCCAACAAGTATAAATAGTTTTAAAACAGCATGTTGCGTATAAGAAATAAACTTCTACTAAAAACTTTCAACAGATGAACAATAACTATAAAATAGTTTAGTCCGTATAAAAAATTGTATTGCGGTATTGTGAAACCTCAATTTTAGGACGTAAATTTAGGAGGATTATTGTAAGCCCATTATTATTGTGATAGTAGAAATTCGGAGTTCAGCTTATGATTTTTCCCTTTAAAGGTTTTTTTACGTTAAATGTTTTGTTATTTTAACTCCATTTTATATTATTTGGTTTGTGATGACTTAATTCTCAACACACTACTTTTATGTTACGTTTGGATTGAAGGAAAGAAAAAGAGGACGAAATTGAATGATTTTAAGGTAGTTTAAGTGTATATGTAGTTGTTGGGGATGTGGATGTTGTCGTATAATGACAAAATTATCACATATATTCATTCCATTAAAATGAATTTTATTCTACTTTCTCCACATAGAATAAAAAATTAAAAGGATGGAATAATTTTTCATTCTATTAGAATGATTTATTTTTCAAAATGATCATCAAATATACTATTTTTATTTTATTTATTCTTATATTTTATTCTCTTAATTTAAACGTAACATTCATGAGTAGCGGTAAAAATCACATCGTTTGAACTTCTTTTATGTATTTTTTTTCTATAGTGAATTGCAATTGATTCATATATATATTATATGATGGTGGAACCCTTTGTTGGGTTGGCTGGGTTGGCTGATTTTGTAGTGACTTACCTTTTCCATATATTCTCTTTTTATATTTCTTTTCATCTGTTTATATGTTTGAAAAATGAAGAAGATACGTCACGCAACGTTAATATTTTGCTTTTTTTTTAATCCATCTTCTTTTATATTCTTGTTTTCCCATTTGTGCTGATCCCACTGATTAATTTCTAAAGTGGATGGCCACTAAGTGTGGCTAATGCTGCGTCACAAAATTCAACTTAAATAAATACGAGTATATATAAAAAAATTATCCCTCTTATAGATTCTCGATCATTCTTTTGCCCCGGGAACGTGGATGCTGTTTGGGTTACGTTAAAGTTATGTTCCTTTTATTGCAATTTGGTGTTTTTGTACATGCACGTGCTTCGTCGTCTGCCTCCAATCTCTTCGCATGCATGCAATCTGTCTAATATGAAAAGCTAGATGAGTCTCGTCGTATAAATTTTTTAGGATTTTTGTAATGCAAAGAATTTTGGGGGCGGCTCTTTATTATTATTTTGTATATTTGTGTAACTTTGTTTTTTTCCACTTTATTATTATTTTTACTACGACGTTATTTTTTTAATATTAACTTTTAAAAAATCAACTATAAATATTTTTAAATTTAAAATTAAGATAAATTCATTTATTTTATATCAAGACAATTATGAATATTATAGAGAGGTTAAATTATTTTTTTATCACTGTACTTATCCCTAATTTATAAATACATCATTGTATTAAAAAAAATTACAATTGCATCACTTTATTAACTTCTTTTTTTTACAAAACTTGAAGTTTCTGTCAAATACTGTAAACCATTTAATATAAAAATGACGTGACAGTATTAATTTACAAATACATTATTGAACTAGAGGTCGATTTACAGTTGCATCACTAAAAGATAAAATAATAATAATAATAATAATAATAATAATAATAATAATAATAATAATAATAATAATAATAATAATAAATTAAGTCAAGACTATTAAATTAAGTCAAGACTATTAGCTGATGGTGCATAAATTATCAAATCGGAAGGCCCAATTAGAATCATGTAAGGCCAGCTTTAGATTTGATATATCAACAACTCTTTTCACAAGCCCCTAATTAACTAGACTCAATTGTGGGCTTCTAGCCCAATATGATAATACCAATGGTTCTTCCTAGTTGTACGTAAATAGGCCCCTTAAAAAATAAACAATTTTTCTTGCTTTCGTGAAAGGTTATTGCTATGGGTTTTAAATTTTGGGTCAATCTCCAGTGATTCAAGTACACATGTCATTCAATGGACACTAACTGGAAAATTTTGGTTTATATATAATTCATTGGTTTTAAATTATAAAATTATTATTGACTGCTGAAAAAAATAATTTACAATATTTTAAAACTTTAAATTTAAATAATTTATTAAAAATTATGAAATAATAAATTTTATAATTACAATAGTATTTTTTAGATAATTTGCATTATATATCATTGTATTTGGCAAAATTAAAGAAATTCATGCCAATTTTAAATTCAAAAAAGTCTTAAATTGAATTTTTTGAATTATTTTCAAAAAAGTTTAATAATAATCTTATATTTTAAAACAGATGAAATATATTTTTTTATTATCTCGTGAAAATTGTTATAGTGACAAAATAATCTGACACAAAATAACGTGACAAAATATAATTAATTAATGATCCAGTGTACATAAATAGACTTAATGATATTAACCAATCCCAATGAGTCACATTAATCATTTCTTTATACTAAAGTACTATTGTTTGTGAAAGGTCAAGACTAACAAAAGTCAAACCATATGGTTGAAGGCCCAAAGTCGGATACATGTTATATGTATGACTCATAGCTTTTTGGGCCATTTCACATTAATCATACAACTTCTCCTCTCTTTTTTCTATTTAATTTTTAACAGAACAACCCGCAGTTTTTAGCCCATGATACCTCATCGAATTTCAAGGTCATGATGTTTTATTGTTTTTCAGTGGAGTAACTTTTTTTTTTAGGATTTAGCTCCCATGTACTATATTTTCTCTATAATTTTATTAATAAATTATAATTTTATGTTTTACTAAATATAAGTAAAATCATCACCTATCATTTAATTTATAATAATGAGTTATATTAATACTTTAAAAGTAAAAATAATCCGATACTTTTTCACTATTTAATGAATATGAGTATTTTCATTACAATTTTAATAGTTAAACTTTTTCATATATTTTTAACGATAAAAATGCATTCAATAATTCAAATTTTTTGTAAAACCAATCTAATTATCATAAAATATCTATTAAAATAATTGAATTATTATTAGCCAAAATGTTAAGATAAAAAAAAGTGATTTATTAGATCGATGAAATTGGATTAGGATTCCTTCAATTCCACTTATCATCTAATTTTCTCTAATATATATTTAGCAACACATATTATTTTTAACAAATATATCACAACACGATGATTTGTGATGAATAAGTTTTATACTTATGAATTATACATTCGTAGACCTAAGTAATGTTATTCTTGTGAGCTTTTTATTTGTTTTAATATTTGTTTTGCAGAAAATGACTTTGGAAGGACAAAATGAAAAAAAAGAACATTAATGGCATTTTTGTAATTTTGGAGAGAGAAAGAAGGTCGACGCCCTATTTCATAGACTAAAACAAGGGCCGCGAACTTTGTTTGCTGACTAGAATTTGGTTCGTTTTATTTAGGTTGTTTGATGTTGTTTTGGAATAGGATTCTTGATTCTGATTTGTAATAGGATACTTGGAGAGAAGTTAAAGAAGATATATTATTATATAATCTTATGTTATTAACTTAGAGAAGTTAACTTTTAGAAAGATTTTTCACTAGTGTAAGGATTAAAGATTAGTTTACAATTTTAACTAGGCTAAGTTCTTTATTTTTAATTTTAAGGGATGTTGAATTTTTTTTATAATTAATGGTTTGATTAAGTTTATATTATCTTATCTTTCTTATATGAGATTTGTTCTTAATGACATACTTTAATTGATGAATGATATTTTATTTGATTGATTTAATGTGACCAGTTAAATTGATTGAGTTTTTATTTTCTACTAGATTAAAATATAGTATTAAGCAAACGATATTGTATCTAATCATAAGTAGCGATTAGTAATATTTGATTGTGGTCAAATTTTTGAATATTATTATGGTTATCAAGAAGGCAAGTTAAATAATATGCAATTGTGTGATTGTTACTTGAAATAATCTAATTATCTAATTTTTAGTGTTACTATTGTATTAAATTTAAACTGATAGTTCTAGGTTGTATGATAATGATTTATTGGTTGCAATTGTTACAATAGATTAAAACCTAAGGAGAATTTTGAGTAATTGAACGATTGTGATTACCTAAGATTATTAGTCTTATTGAAGGAAATGAAAAGATTAACGTTAAATTTGATTATTCTGTTAATGGTAAAAATGTGATACTAAACTGAAGAACTGAAATTTCTCTTTATGATTTATCTCATTAATATTTAATTTTGATTATTTACAATTTAATTACTTAAAATTATAATTCAAAACCCCCTTATTTATTTATTGTTATTTAGAAATAGAAAACATTGACATTCATTAAAGTAATATCACTCTCTGAGGTTTCAATCCTTACTTGCTATTATACTGATTTTGTGATTAAAAGTGAGGATTAAATTTTAGAGTGCTAACGACAAATTTAATTTTTTAGGATTTCAAGTTCTCAAATTTATCATATTATATGCAAAATTACCTTGGTTTGAAAATGTTGTTGAGAAAGTTACCTTATCTACTCCCAAAATAGTTTTAAATTTCTGAATCAGGTATATATATATGTCAAATAAAGTATCTGAATAATATATTGTGCATTACAACTTTATATTACCATATATTCTTAATATTCCTTACTATTATAATGAAAGTTATACATTCTACAAAAACTTTATCCACATAATTTTTTTTGTCAAAAATTTAAAACATTTCAATTTAAGTTAAAAAAATCAGTTTTAATATTATATTTAAAAATTGATGGAAACTAAAAATTTTGGTAAAATTACCACAAAAGCTGATTTGGTTATATAATTCAGGTTAGGTTTGAAAATTCAAACCACCTCGGGCCTCAAAGTCTTGGTAATAAAAATGGGTCAACCAATTACCCAACTACACTCTAACCTTACCCAAGTCATTATATTAAACCGTGGTTAATTAGCATCTCTCTACTCATCCGGGAGACTTTATTTTTCACTTAAAAACCATAATTTAACTACTACCGTACTAAATTCAAATTATAAAATTCATCTAATTAAATACTGAATTCCATTCGATCACACTCCACCTCCGGGCTGCCCCAACTAACCACCCCATATTTCCTTCTCTATCCAGATTAAGACGCTGCCCGAACTGCCCAATACCTCTGCTGGGAAATTACGGGCAGCCCCTTTCTCTCTCTCTCTCTCTCTCTCTCTCAGTAACACCACACCAAACACGCCCCCCCTCCTCCTCCTCCCTCTTCCCTTGAACTGTATCTATCTCTCTATATATCTACGATCTCAATCCAACGGTCTAGAATGAGCGCTGCTTATACTCTCTGTTTTCCGAGGTTTTAAGCTCTGAATTCCGCCGATCTGCTTCACTCGTGTCCAGATCTCCACTTCTGGCAAGTTTTTCTTCTCAATTTTGCTCAATTATGATGTTTTACCGTGTAATATGCTCGAATTTCGGAAATTTGAGCTTGATCTGTGAGTTTTATGCTAATCTATTCTTCGAGCTATAAAGTTCCTGAATTATAGTAGTAAGTTACATGGTAAATATGCTCTATTTGCTTATTTGCAGCTTCATTTCCTACTAATTTCCTGTTTCAGCTGAATTTTGCCAGAATTTTCCGTTTTAACTGAACTTTCCGGGACAATTTTCTGCTCGCCGTTCATCTTTTGTCCTCTCATCTAGTCCTGGGTTTAAGAAATCCCTCTTTTTTGTTTAAAATGACTTTCTGTCTACCAATATTTTTTTTGTCGCTCTTGATTTTTTGGCGTGTTAGATTTTAGCTCAACGGTGGAGATGAAGAGTTGATTTGATCTAACGGTGGTGAGGTTATAGTTTGCTGCAGGTGTTCCCTGTACGGATGGCGACCAGTTCAGTTATTGTCGCTTCACTTAAACATGGTGTGCTAACGTACACCTGGGAGACTTTGTTGGGCATGTTTCTTGCGGTTCTGGTCAATACGCAACTCTCAGCTTTAAGTCAGGTCAGTTTTTAACTTCCAATAAGCTCCGTATTAACCGAAAAGAATTGACTTTCAATTTCGGAGGAGCTACTTACCAGCCTTTTTCTCGCTGAATTCCTTACAATATGTGGAATTTTTTACGGAAAGAATTCCGGTGAAATTTTTGGGTAATACGGCTGTATATTGCTAACTTGCGCCGGTCAGGTAGATTTATTTTTCCCCCTTAATTTTACTGGATATCTAATGACTTTGCTATCTACGTTGGTGGTTGTTAATTACTCCATGTTAAAGTGCGCCTCCTGATTAGTTTTTCTCTATTTTTTTTTGTGGTTCACACACTGTAGCTACTTTTTGATGTAGTTCATGGTGGCTTTTTATAAGATTTTACTTTCAGTTTTTTTTTTCCATTGATAGTCCTATTTATTTCATCTTTTATATAATTGCTAAAAAAATTTGTAGTATTTTTAATTTCAGATTAAAAAATTTCTGTTCCGATTAGTGATTTGTAAAATTATTATTTAAAATAATTAAAAAAATAATACTTTATCTATTCAGATTATTATTGATTTTTAAAAAATTAATTTAAGATATTTTTAAATTTAAAATTAACATAATATATTTAAAATTTAAAATAATTTTTTTTATAATTAATAATATTTTTTAAATAATTTATAATTATATTAATATAAATTAAATAAATTTATATAAATTTTAAGTTTAAAAATAATTAATTTTTAAAAAATTAAAATTGATCTTTAGAACGGAAGGAATACTATAATAGTTCTTTCAAATTATATTATACAAAAATTTGGCAGTGCATTTTAGCACAGATTGCAGGAACTGAAAAGATTAAATTAAATAAGGTTTTGGAATACTTTGGATTCCGGATTAATTATATGTGGTGGGACCTATTGGGGTATCTAATAATCGCTTTGGCTTTTTATGGAACAAAGCCAAAAGTTGATAGAATCATAGTAGCGTAATGGAATATTCGTTTAGAGATGCTGTCTAAAATTAACGCAGAATATGGACACGTGTCCGCCTTTGCCTTTCTTTTTGTGGAGCTAGAAATAGCATGGACTGGGTCAAGATGGGTTTAACATTAACTACATGACTCATTCTGGCCTCTAGGTTCTAGATTTTTTTTTATAGTATTAAATAAAATAACTAAGTTATATTTATTTATAAAAAAATATATTTGAAATTAAATTATTTGTATTAATTTAACATTATTTCGGACTATTTTATCTTATGATTGGGAATTAATAGTTCTTTAAATAATTATATGAATTATTATTTTTTATCATTCTTAAGGTTATTTATGAGGGATTATATAATCTCGTATTAAATTTGAAATTAATAGTTTCTCTCATTTTAAGCTATTAAATGATTTATGGGACTAATAGTGCAATATTAAATGACTAATAATCTCTCATCTTGGGATAAATTAGTTAAAAATAGTATTAAATTAATATAAATAATTCAATCATATGCATGTTTTTTTATAAACAAACATAGCCTTAGAGATCATGTAAAATGAAGTATTGCAAATCCACTAACTATGTTTTCCGAACCAAAGGGGACCTAATATTTTTTTTATTTCTTAAATTTCACAAAAATAGTCTCATTTTGACAATTTAAAGTTATTTCATCTTATAATTTGAAATAGAATTGGCAATTTATATAAGATTTTGAAAACAACAATTCAATAATACATATTACTTTTTTAGATAATTTATAATAATTAGGATTGTATTAACCAAATCAAATAAGTAATTTCACAAATTGACTTTAAAAGCTCCAAATGAGACTTTTTTGTGGAATGGATCGAGTTTTTTTTTTTATATAAAAAAAATACGTATATTTCTTTATTTTACTTTTTATTAAAAAATAATCTTTGGCCGTGGTAGGAAGCGATTGAAAAGCAAGGACTTGTTTGGTCAGCATTGCAAATTTTGTTATTTTTATTCTCAGTTTTCTGAATCTATTTTCCAGAAACGTCGAGACTATCATTTTGGAAAAAGTTAATTATTGGCCAAATTATTGCAAATTTAGATCATTGGCCAATTAAGACACGAAAAGTTAATTACTTGTTACTTGTTAGACATGAGCTTGAATCATAACTAAATCAAGCTTGAACTTTAGTCTAAGCCCCTCTAATTAGCTAGCTTCGTGTCTGATCAAAGTTAGATCCTTCTAATTCCTTGTTTTGGTGGGCGAGAACTGATGCTAGATAGTTACTTAAAACATGTACGCACATGAAGACAAATGTGAAAAGCGCTCTTGATTATTTATATTTCCAATCTACTGCCACTTGAAAAAGGATATGTATGAAGTGTAATGGTAAATGTACTCGCTAATTAACCATTTCCACTTTGATGCCACTGTAAAATTTACCTTTGAAGTGGAGTGCAAATGCTGAAGTTGGAGTGCCTTCATCTATATACACAAAAAATTTGTTGTCATGCTGTTTCAGACTTTTTTTCTTTACGAGTGATGTTTAAAATCATAAATGTTGTCCTTAGCCCTTTGTGTAACATTACACTTCCTTGGTTCACCTTCTGCAACTAGTCTCTACTCTTTTTTGTGCTTATTATGATGTTTAGTATGTCATTGTTTCCTTGTAGTTTTACAAGAACTCTTTTTTCTGAAATTACTTTCCTTTGATTTCTCTGGATGATTTCAGGAAATTTTCGGAATTCCAAACCAAAATCCTAGAACCAAAGGAGATCATTACATGCCATCCACCTCAAAACAACTAGAAGCTGAGGGAGGTGATGATAATGATGATGATGAAGAGGATGGTGATGGTGATGGGGATGGTGGATTCGGAGAAGGCAAGGAGGACCCATCTTCCGAAGATGGAGAAGATTTTGGCAACCACCCTAACAACAATAAGAACAACTCGAATAGAGGTCCAGGAGGAGGCACCGATGGCCCTCAAGAGAATGGTGAAGAGGAAGATGATGACAACGACGAGAATGGGGATGACGAAGATGATGATGACGACGACGACGACAATGATGATGACGACGATGGTGGGGAAGAAGAGGGAGAGGAAGTAGTTGAGGCAGAAAAGGACGAAGATGACGAGGAAGAGGATGAAGAGGAAGCAATCCAACCCCCTAAGAAGAGAAAGAAGTAAGTTAAGGTAACTAGTAAGGCCCTAGTGTTCTTGGTACGTGACTTGTTTCCTAACTGTCTCCTTGTTTAGCTTATGAGGAGATCTATCTAGCGTAATGCTTTTCGATAAAATGTAATTTTTACGTTCTGTTCTGTTGTGACGAGAGTATTTCTTTAGAACTCTGAGCTGCGGCCATGTTGTTAGCGTCAAGAAACTGTAATATTATAAAGGTGGCCTGACCTTAATCTAATTGCTTGGAGTTTTCTCAACTTTCAGAGGGTTATTTCAAAGCTAAGTTGTATAACTAATTTTTTAATTTACAATTTTCAAATTTGACAATCAATTTGAGAAAGAAGAGGACGTTTTTGATACCCCTAGTATATTACTACTCTTATCCTATATATAGAATTTCAATTTGAAATTAATTTTTAAAATTTTAAATTGATAATCCCTCCCAATCTCTTCCGCTATTTGCTTTCTTTATCTCACTTGCTATTAGCTTTCTCTATCTCGCTTGCTATTAATTCGTCTTGCGCCTTTCGATTAGGATCCGCCTCGGGGGTTAGATCGCTTGGCTTATATTTTACTAATATCTAAGGCAGTCAATGTGTCAATTATATTTTACTAATATCTAAGGCAATCAATGCGTCAATTATTCTTCTCCCATTAGACTTGTAAATCCTTTACTCTTTTTCCTTCTCTCTGCTAGTTCTCCCCCTTTACTTTATTTTGAAAGGGCGGAAAATATCACTCTATCAATAACAAGAAAAAAGTAGCAATTTTGTTTCAAATTGTTTTAATTTGGAAGCAACCTGTTATCTATCAATAGGCAAGAATAGACTGCTATCAGCTACATTGCCTATCTATTCTATTATGGTCGGCTTGGAGACATAAGAGGAACATCATCATCTCCATCTGGGTACGATCATAACTCCATTCACTCGTTCAACCTTAGGGATAACCATTAGCATTGAGGTCAATCACCAAACCACCTCTAACATATATACGACATTAGACGACACGAGAGTGCATGATCAAGACAGACCTAAAGAGCCTACATTCTACTTGCAACCCCTTTTTCTCATGTCAAAGATCTTACCATTTTTGAAAGAACTGGAGTTACATCTCTTTTTCATTTTCATTTCCATTCAAGAGTTCTAATGTGTTGCCTACTCAGAGTGAGCTCCTCATTCCCAGTATAAATCAAACTTAACGAAGACCTTCACTCAGTTATCCATTTAGGACTCCCTTCGCTCTTTTGTTACTCTTTTAGCATCTTTTAATTAAATTAGAATGAAGAACTTAGTCCCAATTGCCAACAGTTGGTACGTCCTTAAGATTAGTAGGATTACGCTCAGATCTTACACCCATGGTCTCCTCCTTTCAAATTCTGTTGTTATTACGTAAGTGATCATTGAATCTTCTAACTTTCCTTCATCATGTTAGTATATTGGTGAGTTGAACAACAAGAGTTGGAATCGAGTTTACCTTACACTTACAAACGTAGGACTTAAAATCAATATCACCGTCATAAGATACCTGTATGCAGAAAGATCCGGTGTTGAGTATGCTGGGAGATATGCTAACAATGAGAAGAAAAAGGGTAGTAGAAATTGTTTCTACCAAAGACAATTCATGTTGAGGAAACAACTTACCCTAAATCTTGAAAACAGGCAAGCAGTGATTGGGAAGAGATAGGTCAATCCCAAAGCCCCTCTATTTCGTACGTCTCTTGAGGTCGTTTCGGGAGACTGAGAGAACCAAGTGAGTAAGAGTGATCTTCACTCTACCGTCACCGGTATCTTTTGTGGCTCCACTATAACCAACATCATGTTGGGGACTCTTCGTTTAGGCCATTGGAAGATGATATCCTATTAAGGTCTACTTCCTCTTGTTTTATAGTGGAATCACTTTATCAACTATAACTATTGTTTCTTGTCGCACCGAAACTCCTCTGTTCGAATTACCAGAGGAATAGACTTGTTTAATAAAAATATTATAAAAAGAGTTGTGGATCTCACATTCAAGCCACATATGAAGAGTGTGAAATCCTTAACGTAAGCCCTTTTTTCTTCTAGAAAAAAATTGACAAAACTTTATCAATAAAATGAGTTCTTTCATCAATAAAGAACGATTTGTTTTGTAAAAACACCTTCTTCGTATCCATATTTTTATCTTTACTCGTAAAGATGGCTCTCGTCTGACATTCTATTCCAACCATAACGGTCAGAGCAACGCGACTCGATCCTTTATGCACGAACGGGGGCTTCGTATACTATAATAGTCCTACATCGGCAATATGAAATAAGACGGTCTTCCTTTAATCTTTCTAAGTAAAGCCAAGGCTTTCGTGCTTCCATAAGCCGAGTTGCTTCTATATTTATAGAATAAACGAATTGCTATGCTTAAATAACTAATAGAGTACAATTTTCGGGCGTACACAACTTATGACTTATGTTTTATGAATAATACTATGTACACAAACTATACACAAAAAAATTGTGCACCAATAATACAACTCATGTATATCAATATAAATGTGTAAAATATTCAATAGTAAATTTTATTATCAATTTCTCTCTTTATTTATATTATTTACACACAATTTTTTGTACATAATTTGTATCCATAGCATTTACTTATGTCTTATTTAGTAGGTACTTTGTCCGCATACCTCCATCTTCTTCAAATAAAAATTATCACAAAACATTCACACTTCCATAGTTTAATTCACCGCTTTTGGTTTTTATCTTATGAAAAATTATCTGCTAGCACACAATTTAAGATCTCCTTCCCTGTCTACTCCTGAGATGGATCTTTCCAACCTTCATAATCAAAGTCCTTTCTACACTCATAATTTTTGGATTTGGCTCCCCATTACTTTTTCTCCAATTCCATTCAATACGGTAAGTAATTTTATTTTTTAATATTGTATGTGAAATCGACATCAACCACTTGAACTATTTTATTGAGGTGAATCATTACACCAAGTCTATTTTCTATTACGACAGATACTTTATATATAAAAATAAATAGAGATCTTATCTCAAGTACATTAGTAAATTGACCAAGTTATTTTGGTTAATTACGAATTAATCCAGAGTTAATCCCAAATTGTTACGATATATGTATTTTTTATAATTAAACCAAACTTTTATATCTTGTATAGTATTATTCTAAGAGTGTACATAAAAAATATGTACAATAATAATTATATACACTAAACTCTCCACTTGAATGATATTACTACAATCTATATTATACTATTTATATTTAAATTATAATATCAAATAACACAAACCACAATTTTATATTACATTATCAACATTAACCCATACTTCGTACGATGTTATCAATTTAGTTTTAAAATAATAGAACACCTTCACACCATTTAATCAGTATGCACACATTTTATCGACAATAATGGTGAAAAAATCATACTAATTTTTAATGGCAAAAGTACTTATAAATAATTATAATTTTTGCATAATTTGTCTATATTATGAATCGAGATTAATATATTTGGATCATTATTAACAAGTTGGTATGACAAAAAAATTGGTTTATCGGATAACATCGAAGGGATAAGGGTAGTGAAATCCATAATTTCATATTAACTTACAAGTGTGATACTTTTCTTTATTACATTTTACATCAAACAAGGGCTTCTATCTTAACAGTTAACACCATGAAGCACAACCATTACATCTTCAAGGGAAGGGGGAAGGTATTCCTAGTCTTCTCTTAGAAACGCAAGACTACAACTTGAGAGGTTTCAGAATTCAAACAGAACCATAATAGAAGCTATACGGAATAGTTAAAGGGAATTGATATTTAAAAATTAAAATTTGATATTTCCACAAGTAAAATCCAAAGGTTGTGGGCCATTTGGATCATATATGATAAAATAATAACTTGGCTACAACAAAATTACAAACTTGAATTTATAACTATGAACAACTTGTTCAAGATAATTAATGAGAAAGTATCAATCAAAGAATTAAGAAATTTATTTGAAAAACAACATAATAAAGTGGGTATATTGTTTAAAACCAAAAACAGATTCAAGACAGATTGAAGAAATTAATGTGAAATCAAGAATAATAAAAAAAACATTGCAGAGCAGATCAAGTGACCGAATAATAACATAAAACAGCCGAGACAAAATCATTAAGCCCCATACAATAAAGATCATGAAAAGGAAAACGTGTAAAATGTTGGCTAAAAGTACTAAGAGAAACAAAAACAAGTTAAAGAGAAACAAAAGAGTTTGTTCCAAATTATAAATACAAACTTAGATAATATAAAAAGTATTGAAGTTTTATTATATAAAAAAACCTTCTGAAAACCGAGTAAGTGAACCGTAATAGGTGCTTAATGCAAGTCTTCATTACTGCATGAACACTGTTCCTCAAGCTCGGCTGCACTTTATCTGCAAATATGGAGCCCAAATATGTAAAGAAGGAAAGAACAATAAAAATTTCGACCTTTGAGAAACAGCTGAAACTTTTGACAGATTACATGAATAAACAATATTGCCGTAAAAGAAACAAATTGATAGTCAAAAACATTATAGACACTCAACATGTCCCAATGACTATAAAGAGATTGTTTTGGACAGTTGCTAATATTTGTGGAATCCAATTTGGATAGTAAAATTTACATTCACGAAAAAGGAATTTTGCAGGAAAATTACTCTTTCACTACATGGTTAATTCATTAGGTTGGTGGCGTGTATCCTACTAATGTGCCAGTAACTAAAGCTAGGGATATGAACCACTATATAAAAGAAAGTAGTACCAATAAAATTTAGCAGGACTACATCACCTTAATGCAGACATACCATAAACCTTCCAAGATAAAAAGGAGAAATACTCAAAATTTGATGCATTAATTATTTATGGTGCCCACAGAAAATCATTAGAGTCGGGCCCAAAACCTACGCCACAAAACTACGCATTCCAGCAATTAAGATTAGCTACACTTTCACACGCCCAAGTATACAAGCAGTCCATGATAAGAAAAAGTTAGCACATTGGATAATATTATACAGTGGCCTTTTCTTTCATGTACTAACACAAGGATTCAAATACTGCAATATGGTATTCAGATGTCAAAAGTTTGGGGCTGCTGTGTAAAATTCTCAGCTTACCAGTTCTTGGCACATTTTTCAACTTGGAAAGGTTAAATTATAGACAAATTCAATCATACAAAATTTTCAGCCGTGTTACGTACAGCAAATATTACTTGTTTAGGGAACTTGTGAAATATTCTTAAAATGTTCCAACATCAACAGAGTTTCCCAGAAAATCTTCTTAAGGCAAGAAAAATATAAATCAATCACTTGTGCAAAATTAACTGTTTCATGGTGCAAACAATATAATCTTAGCAACCATACCAATAAAAATACTAAACCCAAGCCTACACAGAAAACAATTCAAAAAGTTTCCAAAGCTTGAAATCTTGAAAAAGAAAACCAAAGAACAAGAAAACATTTTTTACACAATGAGAGAATAAGGTTAACAAAAATCTTTTACCAATTTACCATACAAGATTCAAATCGAAGCATTGTGACAAACTAAACACCATGAAAAAAGCATCATGTATGGTATTTTATGAAACCATCTCAAGAAGTAATACATGATAGTAATGTGCGGATAAATATATTATGGCAGATTTTTACCGAGTGCCAAACTAACAACTGAACTTCTATTACTCAAGAAATCAAAGATGAGATTCAAACCATAAGAAACAGAAACACCATAGGGTTAAAGGAGTTTCAAGAGGGTAAAGTGTGTAATAAATGCGATTACATGATATATGTGCCATGTCACATGTGTAACAAGTATGTAATCATCTTTAACATTGTTTCAGTCAGAGTTCATACCCTATTAACTGGTTAAAAGCATACAAGAACCCTATTTTACTAGGACACTATTTGACACAGGCATTATTCTAAGAGTAGAAAATGCACCAAACAGGGAAAGAAAGATTTCCTCTTCAAGTAGGCAAATAATAGCCTTCACAACAAGTTGTACTCCGTTAATATCTTAAAATTTTGCCGCAAAAATTCTTGTTTAATTGTATAATATAAGGGTAAAACAGGGACCACTTGAACCACACAGCTTGTGTGGACAGGCTTTCAATGTACAATGTAAAATTGCTTCCATCTCATTTAGTATAAAAAATCACTATTAGTATATTATTTCCATAAAGTAAAGAAAAAAAAGGATAAAAAAATGAACTTATTTAATCTCTGAAAAGTCACAAATAATGAGAAAGGATCAAATATTTTACAAGTAGAATAATGAAAACATAAAACGAATTACGGGGTACAACAACAAGTTAACAAATCAACTGTATTTACTTAAATAGTTAATTAATACATAAATATCATATAGTCATGTATATTTCAGTATTTGAAATATATATCAAATCAGTGAATTAATCAAAGCAAAAAAAATGTCAAACTCTTATCATATAAATATTCAAATATTAAATTAATCATATGAAATTGATATGTCAAGAGAAACTCATAAAAATACATAAAATTATAAAGCATCAAACTCATTCTACAGAAACAAAAAACATGTGAAAAAAAGCATAAAAGCATAAATTCATCAAAATAAACAAAAAACAAAAAACAAAAAACAAAAAAAAAAAAAAACAAAATCAAAGGGTAGATGTGAAAAAGACCATACCACATATATGATGGATAACCACTGAAAGACCCACCAGCCTTACTAGTTGACGCCTGCCCCATTGGTGAACCTGGGTAAGCATGCTGCAAACCCTGCAACACTGGGGCAGTAGTAGAACCACCATACGTCCCGAGCAGCGATTGACTCCCAACTAAACTCCCCATCCCCTGACCTGCCAATGCCCCTCCATAACTCCCTAAACCCATCCCCATTTGCCCAACTTGATTTGCTCCAATCACACCTTGCGCCAACAGCGGATTCAACAAACCTGCAGTTGGATTTGCAAACAGTCCTCCATACATCGAATTCAAACCCAGCTGCTGTCCAAGCATTGAATTAAAATGCTGATGCTGCCCAAACAATGCCAAGTTCTGCGCCGCTGCCACCGCCGCCAAAGACGGCACAGGCTGCATTACCGTCGTCACTGATGCATTGTTATTATTACCCCAGCTATTTTTTCCTTCAACGGCCATCTGACAATGCAATTGGTATCCATCAAACATCTTATGCGGTTCTTCCAATGCTTTTTTCGCACCTTCCTGATTCTTATACACAAACAACGCAAAGCCCCTTGATTTCCCCGTCTGCACATCAAAACCTAGCGGCCCAATCTCAATCTCCCCAAATTTCTCAAAAAACTCACGCAATTTCGCCGACTCCACATTTTGCTGAACATTACTCACATAAATCTTCCGGTTAGCAGAATCGGAGACCGCCACAGGGCCAACCGACGCCAGCTGACACGAGACAATACGATTACCAATTCTCTTCTTAGGTTCCCTTAGGGCTTTATTTGCCCCTTTCCGAGACTTGAATATAACAAACCCAAACCCCTTCGCTTTACCTGTAACTCGATCGGTGACAACGTTGCAGACCTCGATTTCGCCATAGGGTTCGAGCGCCGAGACCAGGGTTTCGCGCGTGGTGTCCCAACTGAGGCCGTGAACGAAGATTTTACGGTGAGAGATGTCCCGATCGGCGGCCTCGTGAATTCGAGAACAGATGGAGGGGGTTTTGACAGCGGCGTCGATAAGGAAGCCGATGAGTTGGTCCTTGGTGTAGGGTTCGAGGAGGGTCTGAATTGAATCGGCGTTTGGCTCGGGGGAGTCGGATTCGGAGGAGGTCTGAGGGTCATGTTTGGGGATTGCTGGGGTTTTTGAGGGGGTTTTCTTCTTGTTTTTCTTGAGGGAATTAGATTCTGGTTTGATGGGTTTATCAGCTGCCTTAACGAGCCTTCGCTTCTTCGTTTTGATCTTCGTCATTAGAGAGAGAGATAGGAGAGTGTACTGCGTACTAGAGTTTAGAGAGAGAATGGCAGCCGCTGTTTGGAAGGAGTAATTATTAAGCGGTTCTCGAACATTAATGTATGTATATTATTTATGTGTTGATATTTTAATATTTAAAATAAAATAATTTATTTTAATTATTAAAATAATAACACTAAATATCATGTAATAAATGCGAAGAATATTTAATAATTTTTCGTTTGAAAATTATTTAATGCTCTGGCAGTGTTTGTGTGAGACTGGCGGTTTTAGACAGAATCAGAGAGAAAAATGGAAAACATGTAACTTCCTTTCTTTTTTTCACAAATTTAATTTTATCCTTCTTAATTTTTTATTATTTATTTTTTAAAATTTTTTTAATTAAATTTCTATTATATCTTCACGATAATCGACACACAATATTAACACTAGTATAAATTAAGAGAGGAGGAGGAAGGGATGAGTTAATGATTTAATCAATTCCATATTTTCTTAAAAGAAAATATATAGTCTATCCTTTTAAATATAAAATAACTATTAATTTTTGAAGTCAATTTATAAATGTATTAAATTTTCCTTAAAATAGCATGAAGTACATCAAAATTAATACGTATACGTTTTCACAAGGGGAAAAAAATTTAATAGGTAGTATATTTAAATTTAAATATAATTTGATAAAGTCAAACAATATTATGACAGCATTGCAATTTTTTACAAATATGTGATCAATAAAAAAGAATAAGTTCCAAGACATGAATGTAGACGTTAAATGTATTATATTGATACTATCTAGTGGCAAATATTATTTACTTAAAAGTGTTTTGAGATTTTTTTTTTTTTTTTTTTTGACAATCTATTTTATTATAATTTGATTGTTACGATACATTTTATCGTAGTGTCTAAAAGTTAATTTAAGAAAAACTTACTTTATTCATATAGCATAATTTTTTGATTAATTTTAAAATCTTTGTACTCATGTTGAGTGATATGTGACACCCCTAAATTTATTTGAGACGCCATAAAATACACAATTTTTAATACAAATAGTACATAGAACAGAAATACAGAACTCAATAATACACAATTAAGTCTTCACTATTATTGTCACACTGTATACAACATATGAAGACTACAATAGATATCTCCCGGACCGTCACTCTATTCCCCTGCTAGACCCGGCTATTCTCTCATTTTTTGAAAAATCATGGAATAAAAGAAAGGGGGAGCTCAAATAGCCCAATAAGAAATATCATGACTAAGATAATGACAAATAAATTATCATTAGCCTTCAATAGTTGAGTTCTTAATTGAATATAATAGACAATAAGTTTTATATCAATAATAGCAACAGAAAGCAATCCATTAGAAGAATAATGTAGACTATGATGTCTACTCGCGTCTCTTTTTAAGAAAAATATCATCAACTTTTATCATCTTAAACACCACTGGTCATGATAATATAAATTTTCAGTTCCTGATTATAATCATGTCAGTCAATAGTTCATCTTTGCATTACGGGCCAAAGATATTCAAATATAACACCAACGGTAATGATTATACCAGTTTTCAACCTTTGGTTTTAATCATACCAACAACAGTTCATCTTTGCCACAAGCCAAAGAGAATATTCACCACGTGCCCTAAAAGACACAACAATTATATCTTCTTTATCCTATCATCTGTGCCCCAGGCTACAGATATTCACAACAACATGGTTCTTGATGATTAGTATAACAACCGTGATATAGATGATGAAACAGAATAAACAGTATGATCAATAAATATCGAAAGTTTATGATTTTTCTTTGTGCAGATTCAAATAATGTCCAAATTGTCAACATGATGTGAACTTAACACGTGACTGGATATGAAATTGGTCAACTTGGTCAGTACTCGTATACTTACAGGATTTTTACAAATACTCAAGATGACTTTAGCACACTCAAAGAGAACTTATATAAAGAAATATTTGGAGAGTGAAAAAGAGAACAAGCAAGGAAGTTTTTTATGAAAAATCCTTAAGTTAAGGCTTCTATTTATAGCAAAAAATCTTATCATCATCAAGATTTTCTAATTTAATCCAAACCGTATATTTCAAGATAAAGTTTAATCCATACCACTCATTTCATCTTTTAAAATTTTCTTAAGCTAAATCATTCATTTAAAGATCATATTTTAATCTATACCGTTCAATTTACTTTATATATAAAACAACTAATTTTAAATAAATCAATTAGCTTTATATATAAAAATAAATAACTTTATATAATTTATCATAATAAAAACAAATAACTTTATCAATTCAATTATTCAACAATAATTCACAATTGTTCATTATTATGGCTAATTATTGTAAATGCAGTGTAGTTGGCTTTTCGAGTTAGATAAACAGAAAAATCAACTAATAATAAAATACAACAGTTTAATCAATATCATAAAAGAGATAACAATAATGCTGAAAATAAATAAGGAAATAACACGTTACTGTGTAATGACAATTATTGATTCAGTAATGTGAATTATTGTGCATATGTTACTGTGACAATTATCAGCTCAATAATATAAATTATTATGCATGTGACAATTATTGGTTCAATAAAGTCAATATAGTACAATAACCACTTTATCAATTTAATAATATGAAACACTGTGCAATACCGTGTGTTACTGTACAATACCGTGTGCTACTATGTAATACCTTGTGTTACTATTCATTTACCACCGGGTATTTTAACAGTTCAAAGTGATAGTATTGTTGACTATATTTATTTAGAAAGGTTACGTATGTCGCTTTCTATATTCGACAATAATTCGTTGTGGGGGTCCACCATTATTTTGTTATTTCGGCGCCTTCGTACGAATCGAATATTCCCCGACAAAACGAATATTCTCCGACCAAACGAATATTGTCCGACATAATACAATTTGCATATAACATCCTTAACTTTTAACCTTATCAATTTAACCATCTACTGTTTCAGAAAAAATATATATGAAGAAAAAATTAAATTTTGTATTTCATAAAATTCGGGGCCTTACAGATAGACTCAAACTTATAATTTTATACAATAAAAGAGAAGTTTTTATCACTATACTATTACATTTGTCTTAATTTATTTAATTATGTTATAAGATTGTAACTGAAAAATATAACAAGATTATTCCAAAAAAAATCTTTGACAAAAATTAGAAATAAAGTAGAATAAGATTAATGAAATTCAAAATAATTTTAGCAGTAATTGTGATATAACAAATATAAAATATCTTTAATCATTGTTACTTCCTTCTTCTCTTAAACCTCAAAAATAAAACAAACAAATATTTTATTTTCTATCCTAAATTTGCAAAAGATAGAAGGTACTTTACTTTATTTTTGTTGACATTAAAAAAAAAATTATACTTTATAGGAGTAGTTTTAGGGCCTGTTCGGTGTGAACTATAAGTTGATCAAATTAATTTATAAGTCTTTTTTTATTAGAAAAGTGATATTTTTTTAGAATTTTTTGATATTTTTACGTATAAACTGTTATTATAAACTTATAGCGACAATCAAAATCATTGTTATAGATTTATAACAACACTTTTTATGTAAAAATATCAATTTCCTTTTATTATTTGAGCATTTGTATGCAACTTATTTTTTAACTTATAAATAATTTTTTAAAAATAATATTTTTTTCTTTTTTTAAAATTAATTTATAAGTCATTTTAAAATAAGTAAGTTTAACCAAATATAAAAAAAAAATTATCCTTAATTTACTAATTTTTACAACTTATCTTAACTTATAAAGTATTTTAACTAAACACCTTTATAATTTTTTTTATATTAATTTATAATTTATAAGTTAAAATAATATAAAACATTTTTATTTACAATTCATAATTTAAAATAACTTATAAATTATTTAAAAAGAAATCATTCCGGACAGCTTTTCTGTCCTTTCATTTCTACCCTTTATTTGGGTGCAACCTTTCTCTTCTGCTCGAAACTCACAGACAATGCGAAAAAGTCCACTAGCTACGGACTGATCACTGCAGAGTCTCCCCTGTATACCTGACAGGGCTGAAAGAGGAAGGATAAGAGTAGATAAATTAACCATTATAAGGCTCTGAATTTGTATCTCTCTCTAAGTCGATGGCTGATCACAGTGATTCTTCCCCTCTCATCCCTCCTCCGATCACCGACGTCAATGAGATTGACCTCGAAGCGGGTCCCGGTGAACAAATTCAGTGTCGAATTTGCCTCGAATCCGATGGTACTACACTTTAATTTCGCTCTTTTTCCACTTCAATTTAAGTTTTGTTAATTCCCATGTACTTTCTTCGGTTAAATTAATGAAATTGAAGAGGAAATTAGGTGAAGTTTATTCCTTATGTGAATTATGTTAGGCAGATTTTTCACTTGGGTTGTTCTAAATGTTTCGGAGTTATGTTAATATTGGATTTCACTTGTTCAAATAATGAAGAAAAGAAGTAACTTTTTTATGAACTACACGTCTTTTGAGCTGAAATGTTGTACGGACGTTATATATCTCTTTTTTAATTGGAGATAAATGGCATTGCATGTTGTTATGTTAATCGTCCAAATTCGGAAGAATTATTATATTTCTAATTAAGGAAAGTTGGGAGCTTGAGTTTGCTGCTGTATCAATCTCATCTGTATGCCTCAATAATCATGATGTTATCTCAAACATTGGAATTAGTGAATGGTATCTGTGAAAATTGCATGGATTAGATAGTTAGCTAAATTTTGTTATAAACTTACAAACTTATAGTAATACCAGTGTTATCATTACAATACAGACTTATAGTAATACCAGTGTTATCATTACAACGTCAGATATCTTAATCCATGGAAAAGATTTAAAGCTTACAGTGTCAATATTATTCCTTTTACCTCTATAAACTGATGGGTTTATGCAAGTTGACATTCATGGGTTTGATTGCTACCTAATCATTTTTTAAGTTTAGCGGCCATTAGGTTATCTCATGTTCTGTTTCCCCTCTTATCAGGCCGGGATTTTATTGCTCCTTGCAAGTGTAAAGGGACGTCAAAGTATGTTCACCGCGAATGTCTAGATCATTGGCGTACTGTGAGGGTATAGAATTTATTTTCGCTTTCTTTTCAGTAAATTTATGGCCACACTGTTGGTACGATAAAGGTATTGCCTTCTATTACGCTCAACAATGTTATATTTTACGACGTTCAGTTGCTTGGATTGTAGCTACTTCATTTTGTACTCTTAGAAGTTGAGGTTCTTTTGGTATATTTGTCTTCAATCAGCCACCTCTCTGTTACTTGCTTCTTTATCACAATCATTTCTCACTCCTTTCTATAAAATATATGTAATCCAATTGTGAAATAAGTTTAGGAGAAATATCCTTTCTAGTATGGATTCTCCTTTCTGAGTTAACCTGTAATTTATGTGTATTATTGTACATGCAGTGTTTCATCCAATGGTTGTCTATTAGGTTTCTCCTGATACTTGAAAATGAAGTTTCTTTTGTTTATATTTAAATTTTTTATTCTATTTATTTGATTACTTTTTAGTAACTTTTCAGTTACCAGATGTATTTAGTGAAACTGCATTCTGTAAATTTCTATAGGCATGAAATGAGTGGCTGGTTTCAGCACTACATATACAAGAAATTAAAGAATGTGACTTTCTGTTGAAGAGTTGATCATGTAGAAGGTGGAGCTTCCTTTTTGAGCTTAAAGTTCCTTTCAATCACAATTTTTGTGGATGAATGCAAGGGCGTAGCTACACTACGTAATAAATGGACCACGCTCCCTCTATATGTTTTTTCAAAAAGCCTACTTTTCAATGTAAACTTTCAATATGGTACCCCTAATTGGGAAAATAGATTACCTTTAATTTGGAAAGTATTCAAATAAGTACCTCAATTTATAATTTAGTCAAAGTACCCAACTTGTAAAATAGTCAAAATTAAGTATGCATTTTCCAAACAATAACCTAAGAAAATTTCTTGTTACTGCCAAAAACTTGTTTGGGGTCCATTTTGAAAACTCTGGCTCAGCCATTGCATGAATGCAGTTTGAGGGTTGGTGAATGCCAACTTTGACACTATGTGCAACATCACCAAGGAGATTCTAGAATATCAAACAATTGAATTTGGGATTGAAAATTTGGAAACTTGTTTCCCTTTTATTAGTGACTTGTCACCCTACGTGACCTCATCGAATAAGGTGTGAACTCCTGCTTGACTCTTCAGGACAACACCTAATTACGTTTAGTCTCAACACATGAACCTGGTTATATTTGGAAACTTTAGTTTTTGTAAAAACTATTCTGATCTGAAGAACTCTAATTTATTTCAGCTGAAATCTAACATTATGTGTCAACTATCAGTTACTTTCGATGTTTGCTACACTTCTGAGACATACATGAACGAGTCATATCTGATTCAGATTGGAGTCAATTAAACTTAGTTTATTAGAATATTATAGCTATCTAATAAAATAATCATGAAAAATTACTATCTTCTGAGATTAAGAGTTTAATACCTTTATAATTGATACAAGATGATCAATTTCACCTTAAGCTTCATCTTGTTGATGGAAAACACTGAGCTATATAACATGAATGGTGGGTTGTGATAAAAGAGTTATTGTTCCATAAAGGAACTGTCCTCAAAAGCACACAATTACCTTGAGTGTAGTTACAACCAAGTTGAACATGCTGTAACTATTTAATCTTGTTCAGACTATATATATAATTTCCTTAATTTTTTTAGTAGCGAGGTACTTGTAATTATTTTTCAGTGTCATATGGGGAATGGGTACCTACTAAATAGAAAAGAATTTGTCATGGGAGGTGTCACGTAATGATGTTGGACACTTACACTTGGTGTTGGTGCTTTAGTTGTTACGTGGTAAAAGAGAAGAAAAAAAAGATGTTAGTTTGTTGTTTTAGACATAATATTTAACGAATGTAGAGATGGAGACTTGGAGTGCTTATACGTTGTTAATAAATATTGGGGAATAACTTCTTGTTCTATAGCTCTACAATTTATTTCTGGTAGTATGGCGAGATTCAGTTTTTTTTTGTTGCTATAATTTATATTAATCATCAGAATCTGTTAGTGAAACTTATTGAGAAACAAAATCCTCTTATGGAAGATGTTCTTAGAAGTTAGTTTTGTAAATATTGCCTACTTATTTTCTTATTTACTGGTGTTCTAATATTATCTTATTATTTCACTTTCTGCAGGAAGGATTTGCATTTGCTCATTGCACGACATGCAAAACACCTTATCATTTGAGAGTTCATACTGTTGCTGATAGGAAATGGCGAACCCTAAAATTCCGATTCTTTGTAACTAGGGACATTTTGTTCATCTTTCTCTTTGTTCAACTATTAGGTCATTGGTTCCCTTCTTTTGACGGATTGCTTCTTCGAGACAGTCATTTTTTCCCTTCTCTTCATTGATATTCTAATTCCCATGTCTTATGTATAACGTAACAGGTGATTTCTTCGTTGGCATATTTGGTGTTTCTAATCGATGGTTATCAGAAGTTCTGGCTTCGTCTTGCTTGGGGATTTGATAGAGAAATTAGTTTTTACTATATATGTGGTAAAGCCTCTAAAACTAAATATACTCAGTTATTGTTAGGCGCTACATTTTTATATGTCCTAATAATTTTTCATGTCATTATCTTATTGTTCTTTTGTCATTACTTTTGATAGCCCTTATTCTGATAATATAAAATAAAAAATAAAATCTATAAAATGATATGAACGTCAATGTGAAATTGGAAGTCACCGTGGTCCTGAAATTAAGTGATGGTTCTTCAACCCATCTTTATTGAATAGAACTGTTGTTTAATACTTGACACTTATTGTTCTCACACTTGTGCTAGAAAATTTCTGATAAAAAGGATTTTGTTTTCCTTGGTAGTTAGTGAGTGCAGATACCATATTACAAGATGATATTTGCATATTAAAGGAAATTTGTCTTTTGTTAAGTCAAGATGGTTCATACTACTTCATTATCCTTTTGCATGTCTGAATTGGATCAAAGATAATGAGTTTTTTCACAATAAGCATGCCTATCTACTTTTTACTCTGCTCGAAATTTGTGACTACAAGGAGAAACTTGTCATGTCTTCCAGTAGTTGTTGCATTTCTTTTGTCAAAATTTTCTTGTTTTAATTGTTATATTCCCCAACCGAACGGCTTGAAACACTTTTCTATAAGAAGCATTATTAGCTATTTGATTTTATTTTTGTTGAGGTTTTATTACATTGGTTATTGTTTGAAGCCATAAATTCTTGTCTGTGACATATTCTTGTCACTATTAAGCTAGCTTTAAGGACAACAAATATTTTGTTTACCTTACCTACACATCACACATTTGAAACTTTGTTTTAATGGTGCTTAAATTCTTATGATTATTGCTGGCATGTGCAGGAGCACTACTGTTTTTTGCTCTGCTGGGATTATCTGGATGCTTCATAACTTGTTATGATCGAAGAGTGCGGAATGATCTGGCTCAGCCTTGTAGAGAATTGTGTCTTTGTTGCTGCCATCCTGGGTATAACCCTGTTCTGTGGTTCTTGGGATCTTTGACATCCTTGAAGAGAATGCTTCTGGTCGTTCTTATTATTTTAAATGGATTGTGAAAAAGAATGTATTGTCATTTGCTTTGTTTAGTTTCCCGTTAGAATATCAGAGTCGTCAATCAATGTTTCCCCCCCATTGATAAAATGCATCTATAGCACAATTAGTGGCATAAGCTTTAGTATATATTTGCTAAGGACTTTGTGCTTCTTGCGACAATTAGCAAGAAATAGTGACGAGTGTTTCACATCTTCGCATACACTTGTGAGTTATGGTATTTTAGTATTTGTAATTGCCTGAATGTAGTAACTTTAAGGTCTATATGCATGCCCTTAGTTTAAATTGCTTTACAAAGAACAAACTACAAGATTACATATTGAAGAGTACACTTTGGTTATTCTGCTTAAGATAAAGAGATTTGAACCTATGGATCTTTCTACTTCCCAACATATGTTTAGTTGAGTTCTATTGATTGTGTTCGTCATCCTTGCAGTCTGTGTGCCGACTGCCATTTGCCTGGTACCCTTTGTATGTGGACGGACTGTACCACATGCTTTGAGAGTTGTGCTAGTGCAGCAGGTGAATGTGGTTGCTTGGGAGGTGCTGGTGAAGCTGGGTTACCATTATTATTTATAATGGCTTTGATTGTACTGATATCATTTACAGTGATTGGTATATTCTATAGCGTATTGGTGGCTACAATGGTTGGACAAAGGATTTGGCAGCGACACTATCATATACTGGCGAAAAGGATGCTAACAAAAGTGAGTAAGAAACCTTTTTCTAATTTCAATAGTATGTTAGTGTCCTTACATAGTTGTGTGATGTGTGAAGCTGGTCAGTTTATTTTTATTGATATTTTAAATAACATTATATTACTAAGGGGTTGGTGAAGATGAGAAATCTCCACTGTGGAGATAGGTTTTTGCCCACTAGGCAATTTAAAATTGGAAGTCCATTTGATCTAGTTATTTTTATGTTTTTTTTTTATCTGAGCAATTTGATTCATAAAATGAAGACTTTCTCAAGCATCTGGGTTCTGAATGTACGAAAACACCATATATATGTTGTCTCCATTAAATGTCCCACTTAAGAGGAATTCTAGAGCCTTATTTAATGTTTGAACTTGCGTCATCAAACAAGCCATACAGTAGGATTGTTGCATTATTTTATTCCTCTTGTAACTTCCACACCATCGAAATCTTTAATTTTCCTCAATTTCATTTTCAAACTCTTGTGAATTGCTTGATTAGGAATATGTTGTTGAGGATGTTGATGGCGAGATGACTGGGTCTGATTGGTGTCCTCCTCTCCCACCTGAGCATGTTCAGCAGCTGAAAGCACTTGGGCTCTTGTAAATGTGCCCACTTCCACCAGAAATGTTGTGAAGATGGATTCTTACTGTCTATTCCAGGAGGCCGGTATTTAGTATTGGCTTCTGTTTCATGCAGTTAGGTCCAGCGTAAAAGAAACTCTTTCTGGTTGACCGCATAGGTAATTCTTATACACACGTGATGATGTCCATGATATGTGAATAACAAAAGGGAAACCTGTAATTACTATTGAGGACTTTCCATTTCTACTTTGTAATCAAACTCCTCATGTATCAGTGATATGAATCAATTTATAATGGTTATCTGGTGATCATTTTCGACTGTAAACTGCGTTTCTATAAGTTCATTGTGCAGATCGATCTACATTGAAGAACCTATAATATGCAGCCAGAAACTGGGGAAACAGGGATGTATTTCTCATTGTTTCTTGTTTTATGTTTTTCCATCCATATACCTGTACAAGTCGTCTCGTGATTTTATTTTTTAGTTATTTCATGGGACTTTTATTGTTCTAGGATATTGGAGAGGGGCCATGCAAGTAGCAATGGTGGTAAGTTCATTTTTGGCTGGTAAAGCATTAAATTAGTTCATATTGCCTTCCATTTTTTGAAATAAATACAATCGCGTCTATCATCTGGAAAAATATAGCCCTGGCCATGTGGATATTATTTCAATGTATTTAGTTTTTCTTAATGGTACTCCAGCATGAGTGTTTTGGCAAGGAACTCGTAAGTTCGAGTCTGTTCATTAATTCTTGTCTATAGATTTTTCTTATTTTTTATTTTCTTTATTTTAATCAGAAAAAATGAAAAAGAAAGAGAATAAGAAAGAAAGAAAACACAAAAAGTAAGATAAGATCCTGAAGGTTAGACTAAAATACAATTTAGACTTCAAAGTTTATAGGATTGTTCAAAATTTCACTTTAATATTTAAAATATATTTAAGTGTATTATAAGATTTTTTAACAAAATATACCATTTAAGATTTTAATCGGTCAAAGGTTATGGTGGTGTATTTGTTTATTAGAAACAATTTTGAGGTGCATTTTATTTAGTGAAAAAAATTTAAAGTATACTTTAATCAATTATAATTTCAAAGAATGCATTTTATTTATTTAAAAAAATTAAAATATGCTCAAATATGTTTTAAACATTAAAATATAAATATCAACAACTCCATAAATT
Source organism: Hedera helix (assembly GCA_947179155.2). Classification (NCBI taxonomy): domain Eukaryota; kingdom Viridiplantae; phylum Streptophyta; class Magnoliopsida; order Apiales; family Araliaceae; genus Hedera; species Hedera helix. The sequence continues at coordinate 32,643,310 of OX359270.1, forward strand.
TTGGAATGCAAACCGATTAAAATACAATAAGAGTCTGTTTGAAAACATTGAGTCGATAATTTGGAATTAAAATTGACATTTTTAATACCAATTTAACTGTTTGAATAGTTAAATTAAAATAAAATCCAATTCGGTATTTTTCGCCAAATGAATACTGAAGCACAACATAAATATTTAAAACTCAATTCTATATAATAAAATATAACTATTTTTGAATTTCCTGTTTAATTAATAAAGTATTAAGATTGTTCAAAATTTAAGATAAATATCACATTTAATAGTATCAAAAACACTTATTATAAGCTAATATTTTATAATTCATTAGCAATTGAAGTATCAGGCTCACATACCAAAATACACTCAAAAACACACACAATTTCTCTCTCTTCTCCCTCCAAATTTAGACTGCTCCGCCACCGGATTCTCTCTCCAATCCATGGATTTCAGCCACGTGGTGCTAGTCGCCATCCTCCGATCTGAGGGATTCGAGCACTACCGCTGCGATCGGAACCTCTCCACGGGAATCAACAGATTGTGAGATTCCTTGTTTATTTTTGTAGTTATCACTATATAAACTGTCAAATTTGTGATTTTTAAGATTTTTTTTAAAGGGGGTAGTTGTATGGTGATTTGTTATTTGCTTTATTGGCCGTGAAATTGGGTATTTTAGATTAAATTGTGACTAATAATTTTTAGGGGGTTTCAAGTGAATGTAGATAAAAAAAAGCTAATTATGATGTTAAGGTGGAGGGTGTTGACATGTTCCCTGATCTAGTTGTGGGCGGATTTTGTTTTACTGTTGATTTTATTTTTTTCCTGTTCTATTTTATTCATTAGAAGCAATGATAAGGTAATGGGTTTGAAATGAACTTGTTTCCTTGTGCATTTTCTTTTAACGTTGATGTAAGAAAATATTTCAACTCTACCATTGTCATTTACTTCATCAGTGAGTGACAAATTTAATAATAAAAGCATATGTGGTAATGAACCTTGGATAAGTTTCTCAGCTTTCATGGATATGTATCTTTTTTTCTTATAGATCAAACAATATCTGGAGGGAAACTTAGTCTAGAGGTTAAGTTTTTCGTTGTCAAGTTTCTTTGTCCACTTGTTCTTGAATTGAATCAATTTAATTGGGTTCTTCATATCGACAGATGTATTAGGCTTCTGTGGTGCTTGTTATGAAAGCAATACTAAGAATGTTATTGGTTCTTCTATCTCTGTTTCCTAATTTATCGGTCCGTTCTTTTCAAGTTGCATAATACATTAATTCCTCATTACTGGTCTTGCTTCTTTCTTCTTTTTTTTTTCATACTTGTTCAGGCATAAAAGCATCAGGGTGCAATTTAATGAAATTCAGCATGTATATTAATATTATTAATAATTTTTGTTAATTCTAATTTATAACTTCAGCATATAAATTCAGCATGTATAACTTCTATTATAATTGTCTAGGTGACCTTGTTAACTACAGTACTACTGTTATATTCTTTTCGATTCTATACCTGACTCTTAATTTTTATTTTTTCTTTCTTCAATCAAATTCATGAAATGAAGCTCAAGATAAGATTGCCTATTTTGAGATTATGCTCTTGGACATTGATAGTGAGCATATGGGGTTTCACGAATCAGAATATGAAGCGACTGTTAGGATGCCATTGGCTGAGGTTGCAAGAATCTGCAAATATCTCAGCAGCATTGGTGATACACTGATACTGGTATTCTATTTCATCATTATGCTCATCGTTATTGTTCTTTTCTTCATTTTTTCCCTTAATTTCCATATTTATATATTTTTTGCAACATAGAAGTTCAAAATACAAAGAGTGAGATAAATGGGTTCTTTTAGTTGTGATATATGTGAGAAAAGGAAGGTGTGAAGTTCTCCACTAGAGGTGACATTGGGACGGTAAACATCATTTACAGGCAGAACACTTTTGTAAACAAGGTTTGTTTTGGTCTAATCTTGTTAATTTTTTAAAAATTCGATTTAACTTGCACCCCGACCACAAATGTTTTTTCCCCTTTTCCGAACTAATAGCTAAAATGTGATTGTTCAATCATAGCATCCATTTTTTAATGCCCGGTGCTACGCTTAGTTTTATTTAGGAATGTAACAGATGGTATTATTCATATTTTCTCTATTTTTTTTTGTTTTGTTGCTAAATCATATTTTCTCGTGTTATACAATTCAGTCAGAAGAAGCTACCATTATAGAAATGCAGGAACCAGTTTCATTAACATTTGCCCTGAGGTATATGAACTCATTCACAAAGGCCACCCCTTTGCAAACCAAGTGACTATCAGCTTATCTTCTGAACTACCAGTGGTGGTAAAGTACAACTTCAGATACTTTCTTGATGGAGGAAAAGGAATATATACTTATTTGGTTATAAATGCAAGACCACCATTTGTTCCTCGAGATTGATCAATAAAACCGCCAGATGTCCTATGGCTATTTTTCTGCTTGAAAGATAAAAAGATCATAAAGCTATATTAGGGAAAAGAATTTTGTGGCTGATAGTTCAATCAGTACTAGATTTTAATTCATTAGCTTTGATTATCAGATACACAACACACATGCAAGTATTTCACATTTTCCTTAGTCTAATTTACAATCACAATATTCTTGTCACCAGTTTGATAAATCTTATTCATAATGTGTGTAGAATATTTGTGCATACAGGATTTCAGATGCTCCAGTCGGATGAATGCCTTGTCATTTATGTTTTTTTGGTTATATCATCTTGATTTAATTGTTGTAAACTAAAATTTGCAAGTTAAAAAATGGATGATAATTTGTCGAGTTCTCACAACATGATTTCAAATGAAAATAAAGAAGTGAAAAGATGTAAATTTGTAATGTGGTATTACGTGGTTGCTTTTACCATAGTTGGTATGTGATAAAATGAGTGACACATGATAAAAGAGTCGTATCAAAATTTAAGAAGTGCAAGGAAGTTTTATTTAAGGCGGTTATAGTTTGTGTAAATAAATATGTTGCCTTAGAATGATTATTAATTATGAGTTATTTTATATGAATGAAATTTTTTATGATGGATATTAGTTGAGCTTTATTTTATATGGATTGATATTGAAAATAATATGAAAACATATAAAATTAATCAATAAGTTCACATGCTTTATTTATTTCTCTTGTGCAGGTTTTAGTAAAACATGTAAAAAGGATAAAGTTATGAAAGGATTTAACAATAATTATTTTTTTATAATTTATTTTTTTGTGTATTTTTTTTTATAATGGATACTAGTTGTGTTTTATTTTATAGGAATATATTTAATTATGTTGATTTTTTAATATTGAAAACAATACAAAAACAATAATTATCTAAACATTAGTTTTTAAAACACAAATACAATATGAATTTAATATGTTAACCAAATAATATAATTATTTTGTTTTAGTATTGAATTTTTGTGTTAGATCTTATTTTTTAATTGTGGGATGAGAGTTTATGTTTTAAAGTTATATTTGTAAATTTATTTGAAGGGAAAAAAATAATTTTACAAATATTATAATTAAACAGTATATATATTTTAATTTTTAAAAAATAAAATTTAATACAAATTTTTATATAAAATTTTATTTTTTAATAATTAAAATTAAAATATAATGTTTTAAATTGTGTTTTGCGCACGTATACTTATCTTGCGAAAGTGCGGTAGGTACATGTGAGCGTGCAGGATGAAGTGATACAGAGTCCCTAGGTCCCACCGTAGGGTCCATGATTGATTAAACATGTAGACCCGTGTGGCGTGCTACTAGCCCAAATGAAGACAAAAAAATAAAATAAAAAAATTTCAAATGAGAAGCAAGTCAAGGTTTAAATTTGAATCCGCCAAAAAAAGGGGTCCCACCTTAAGAAATTTGGAACATTCCCTAGTGGTGGAATATGACTGAATTACAAAATTTTGACAAAACTCACTCTTTAACTTTTATTTTTACAAAGTTTTCCCTCCATAATGTATTAATTATATAAAATTAACTTTCTAACTTTTTAACATGTATACCGTGGAAGATAAATTTTGTATAATTAATACATCTTAAAAAAAGAGTTTTATAAAAATAAAAATTAGAGAGTGAGTTCTGCATAATTAAAATATTTTGAAATAAGAGTTTTAAAAAATAAAAATTAAAGAGTAAATTTTATAAAAATGATATAAACTGGAGAGAGAGTTTTGTAATTCAATCGGTGGAATATTTATAGGAAAATTTTAAATTTACCTTCTTTTTTTAGCGCATATAAGATAAATGAATTTGATCTACTCATTTGCGTTAAAGATGAAATGAGATAAGATCACACTAATTTTTATTTTTATTTTTGATAATTTGAACAAAATTTTATGGATCTCAAGAACTCATGCATTTAAAGTCTTATGAGGAATTATTTTATCATTGAACTATGAGAGACTTGATGATCATACTTATTTATTTTATATATAGATAAAAAAATAAAATAAAAAAATAAATATAGAAGCACTCATATTTATACTGTTCCAGTTTTAAGTAAACAATGACTTTCTGGAATCCACTAATAACAAGTGAAACTTGGTGAGGTGCAGTACACAGATTCAAGGTACACATGTATGATAGATTATATTTGATTAAATCATAGCTTTGCCAATCCTAGCGTCTAGCGATTAAGAGTCCATTTGGGGAACTTTTAAAAATATTTTAAAATTAAATATGAAAATATTTTGGTATTTAATAATTAATTAAAAATAGCTTTAAGGAATAGAGATTTGAGTTTAAAAGTATTCAACACTTTTGGTAAACGTATAAAATACAAAACTATCATTTAATTATTAAACAAAAATAAAATCTCATACTACACACTGGCCTTAAATTTACATTAATACCTTCATAAACACTTATATAATCATATAATCAAATACCGGTTTAATTTTCTTATAAAAGTATTTGTGTCAAAAACTTTACGTCTAAAAATATTTTATCCCGCCTTAATATACCATAAAACTTCGTTATACAGACACCAAGACTTGTTAAAAATTGAAAATTTATATACGTGTATAAATCTCGTAAAGAAATTGAATTGTGACTAAAAGATAATTTCAAGATAAAATTGATAAAATTATGAAATTATAGATTATGTAAATAAAATTATTTTTGTGAAGTTGTAGGGAGTTCCTTCCCACGATAAGATAGGGAATTTGGGATAAACATAAAAAAAAGATTCTTAGTATTATTAAATTTTATAAATGAAATCCTTTAAATAAATAGAGGGGATATTATAATACAAAAACTTGCAAATGTAATGAGCTTCGGAAAGTAGTAGGGAAGAAAGAAGAGTCGGTAGGACACACGTGTGCTGCCGGATTCCTGAAACGGTTTCTGAACCCCCGGCGTTAATAAAAAACTGAGGGGCGGCGCCGAGACACACTCGACGGCGCTTTGACGTAAACTTTTGAGACAAGACGATCAAATATTATATTTATTTATATAATTAAAAAATATAATATAATAAAAATTTTAATATCATGTTCTATATTTTAATAATATAAATGAATATAATATTTAATTATGGTGTATTTATATTTATTTAAATTTTTGTCTACCAAATTTATTTTAATTTTTAATAAATATAAACACACAATAATTAAAAATTATATTCAACATTATATTTATTTATGTTATTAAAAAATAATATAAATTTTAATGTCATATTTTATTATTTAATAATATAAATAAATATAATATTTAATTATTGTCGTGTAGGCGGATTCTCTTACGCTAGGAAACGGTTACTAAACGGTTTTTTTTTTTTTTATCTATATATCTATTTATCCCCAGATTCAGTAGTGTGTGAGCATCTATTCATTGTAATAAAATATGCTAAATTTACTATGAGTAAACATATAAATTAATTATTTTGTGTGTGTGTGTATTTATGTTAATTTATAGATTATATTATTACAACATAAAAAATAAATTAATCTTATTAATAATACAATTCTTCATAAAGTTTTCTTCTGTGTCTCAACTAATAAAGAAAGGGAGTTATCGGTCGAATAAAAATTCAATGTGAAAATAAGGTGCAATCTAAAGTTACATTTGTTTACAAAAAAAATATTTGAGATTAAATTATTTGTATTGACTTAATACTATTTTAAGTTATTTTATGTGATATCCCCAAATCTGGGTCCACACAGTCTAAACTTGAGTTGTCAAAATACACAACAACTATTACAATACAACGTACCACAATACAGTATTCAAATAATACACAACTAAGTTTTTATTATTATTGTCACACTATTTTATAACTTATAAAAACTAATATAACTACAACTCAGACCTTCACTCCATCTTCCGATTAGACCCAGCTACTCTCTCATCTCATGTTGAAAAATAATTGAACAAAAAGAAAGAGTGAGCTCAAATAGCTAGTAAAGAATATCATGACTAAGATAATGACAAATAAATTATTGTCAGCCTTCAACAGTTGAGTTTTTGATAGAATAATTTAAACAACAAGTTTTAATTCAACAACTGCAGTTAAATTTTTAAACAAAGTTCAGATCAATAACTGCTGCAGAATAACAACTATTAAGAAAATCATATAGACCATGATGTCCACTCGCTTCTCTTTTTAAGAAAAACATCAACTTTTATCATCTGAAACACCACTGGCCATGATAATACAATTTCACAATTCCTAGTCATAATCATGCAAGTCAACAATTCATCTTTGCACTACGGGCCAAAGGTATTTAATCTAACACAAACGGTCATAATTATATCAGTCTTCAGTTTTTGGTCATAATCATACTAAACAACAGTTCATCCTTGTCTCAAGCCAAAGAGAATTTTTACCACTTGCCATAAAAGACACACCACCATTATGTTGCATTTATCCAATTATCTGTGCCCTAGGCCACAAATATCCACAACAACTTGATTATGATTATTAGAATAACAACAGTGATATAAATGATGAACAGAAGAAACATGATAAACAATAAATTTCGGAAGTTTATAATTTTACTTTGTACAGATTCAAATAATGTCCAAATTATCAATATGATGTAGAGTGAAATTCAAAATGATATTCAAGATCCACAGTTCAAAAGAAAGTTATAGAAAAATAGGAAAGTTCAATTAAAATAATATTAGATGAAGCACAAACTATTAAGGAATATATAATCATTTTAGAAGTTTTACCGAACAATATTTACCATAGTAAGTTTAAGAGTATAAAAGAAATGATATCCCTTACCGTAGTAAGTTTGAATAATGAAAAATGAAAAAGATGTTATCCCTTACCGTAGTAAATTTAAATAATAAAAGATGATATTCCTTATCTTATCACGTGACTGGATATTTATAAAAACGAGGTTGATCAACCTATATATTTATAATATAATTAATACTTACCACATGTAAATTTCAAGGGGTATGATAACTCATATATTATGAATTATCAAAATTATTTATATAATATAAATTTTTGTAATGTAAAATAATAACTTCAAAAATAATTTTTGAAATAATATTTTAAAATAAATCTTTCAAAGAAAGTTTTTAAAAATAAATCTTCTCAAATAAGAGTCTTATAAAGGAAGATTTGTGAATACCGTGTGAAATAGGTATTTGTGCAATTACTAACCGTTATGTATTCCTAGTAATGACTCATGCAATGATAGGTACAATGATCTAATATAAAAATAATAGTATATTAAGTCATTATACCTATTATTGTATGAATCATTACTTATAATAAAATTAAAAACCAAACAACATCGTCGCTACCTTAGATAACGGCAGCACACGTGACAGTTGTACCATACGTTTCCTCCTAGCCATTACATTAGATAGCAGTAGACCACCAACGTTGTCGTTTTATGAAGCCTCCTAACAACTACGCTGTCATTTTAATGCAGAATCCCAGTCCCTTTGGTAGCGGCAGACAACTCTTCTACATCATATAAAACAACATTTTTATTGGTAATAACTCACACAATTATATATTAGATCTCTTTTTTCCTTTTTGTTGAGAAAAAAATATCACTCACTGTTATTTTATTTGATAAATTAAATGGTAAAAATATCAGTATATGCCGAATAAATTAAATATGTATTTATATCAAAATAATATTCACTGTAAAAAATAATAAGCTGAAAATAACAAAGTGTATAAAAATTTTACGTGAAAATTTTGTATTTGCATCTATGTTATTCTCTATTTGATTTGGTGATGAATTAGATTAAAGTATAAAATATTGTTTCATCACTGAGATTTTGAATTTATTGTAACAAAATATTAAATTCTATAAAATAAAATAAAATGTATTAATTAAATATACTAATATAATAAAAAAAAAAACAAAATTAAGAATAATAAAAAATATAAATTATAAATATATCAATCGCAGAGTGAAAAATATATATATATATTCAAAAGAGAACTCTGAATAAAATTCAAATACATATCAGCCGAAAGCCAAAATAACTTGACAAGCAACTTCCTCGTACATCTTTACTTACGAGTTGACATTACAAACACATGTCTAGAGACTTTTTGGGGATTGGATTAGAGAACGGATCACAAATATTTGCTCCACCACAATTTGAATGGATTTACTTTAGGCTTGTAATAACTATTTCAGTTGAAAGCCCAATCCATTAAACATTGCTTAGAAACTTTTAGGTTTTGTAATTTTTCCCTTTAAATTTGAATGAGAAGGTAAAAAAGGTTGAAATGCATAGTTAATGTTTAGATGGAAATATTATGGTTAGGTATTGAATTCCTCTATTTTTCTTATAGAAAAAATCCATATTAATAATAGTATGAAAATCACATTTCAGCAATGACACCTAGTTCAACTAACTACTAACGAGAGGGCTGGTTGTACAATTTGTCCAAATTCAAATAAGATGTTTACAAACTTCAAAAGTACTCTTGGATTTTACGTATAACCGAAATGTGTCCAACCGTATCGAGTTAGCCCAATTTAAAAGATATAATATGAATGATAGGTATTTAAGTTATGATAACGGGACGTGGTTCATAGAAACATTGTTAGTACAAATGTATACTCGAATGATTTAATGATGATTAGATTGTTAATGTATAAATTGTGTATAAAACAGGGGGAGATTGGTAGTTCAAGTGCATGGTTGAAATAATGGATTATTAAAGTATATTTGTAACTAGTAATTTTTGTATAGTCATTATAAAAGAACTCATTGTAAAAGGACTTAGGGATCAAATCTGTTAGGTTGATTCGAGCCACATGGATAAATAAAAAATGGTCCTTATGAATAAATATGATATAATATATTGTAAAAGAACTTGGGGATCAAATTTGTTAGGTTGATACAATCTTGAAATTGTAATAGATTAGGGAGAAGATCAAGATCAGTCCAGCAGAATGAAGAAGCATCAGAATCAGAATCAGAAAAGAGGATAGAAAACTGGGAAGTTCGTAGAGTAAAGTGTTGGTTTGCAAATATATATATATATATATATATATATATATATATATATATATGTATATGCAATCAAATTAATGTAACGCAGCGAAACATGGCACAAATCATATTTAAAAAAATTCAACAAATCAAATTTTAAAATTTTTGTATGCTATACTTATTAATTGAGGAAGAAAAAAAGATTATACCTTTAGATAAATCAACTCTTGAACAACTACAAGTTCACCTCCCTTAATCATTCGCGTTCTTCTTCGATTCCACTAATTAAACTCTAGCTACTTAGTGTGTGCAGTGCTCTAAAAGTGATCCACCAAGATTTTATAAAAGGAAGAAGTATAATTTAGATTCAACAAGATCTTGGGTGGCTAAACATAATTCTCTCTCTCTCTCTCTCTTTTTCTCTCTAACTCGTTAGATGTAGAGAATTATGAACTACTTTTTAATAATACTTTTAACAACTGAGTAACCATAATCTATCATAAAACTCCTCATTATATAGAGAAACTATATCTCTTAGACTCTCTAGGATTACGGTTTTAATTTAATTCATAATCTAATTATGAATTAAATTAATTATTATAATAATTAAAAAATTTAAATTATTTATGAACTTAATTATTTATAATAATAATAATAATACTCCTCTTATTAATTTAAAATTAATATTTTTAAAATACTTAATTATAAATATTAAACTATTTAATTTATTCCACAATAAATTAAATATACTCAATTTATTATTACTATTATGTCATCTATTTCTAAAATAAATATTTCTCTTTTATGGTATGACCCTTCAGGTTCAATATTATACCGGTTGTAAAATAAATAAATTAGAACCGTTATAATATTATTCATTATGAATTAAACTCCTTTAATTTAAAATAAATAAATATGTTTATTCTACAATAAGAGTGAAGCGTCTTAATATATAAATATGACTTTTCAGATAATATGAAATTAACGTTTAATCACAAAGAACTTATTCAGTAAATAGTTACTGTATAATTTAATCTTTTTACCACACAATTTAATATTTTAACCGATTAAATATAAGACATGAAATTACTGTCAACTCTTACTTTATTTGATAATATGCATTTCAATTCACAAATGCACAACTCTAGTTAATGTAAATTAGAAAGTTCTTTCTAATTTTCATTCCACATTAGTCAAGGATTTTTGAGTTGTCATTTATTGAATTACATAAGACGTTATCTCCTTTTACTTGGAAGTAGTAGATCATTTGTTGATCATTCACCTACATTCATGTACACTTTATTATACCCCATCATATCATTTGATATACCAACAAACTTTAAGGATTATATGACTAAGTATAACTCAGAATACACAAAGTACTATGATTATCTCAAGTAAAAGGATCAGTTGTACTACTATCACTTTAGGAACTCCTATTGACAGATAAGTAAAACTCCATTAGGTGTTCCTATAAGAGAGTCACGTTCAGTGAACTTATTCTCCAATAAACACCTACAAACTTATTTTATTGTCACCACACAAATGATTATGGGATCAATCATCATCTTCTAAAGAACAAGCATAATATGTATTAATCTATTCAAATCTATTAATCCACATTAATGATCCTATGATTAGAAATATTTTAATTTTGAGATATCTAGAATTTAGATCTCATTAGCATGATCAACATTATGATTTTAAAAATATTGCTCTAAAACTATAAGTTTATCCAATTGATTAATTCTACTAATTAAACATGGATAATAAATACTTTTAATTCAAAATATTTTTATTAATAAATTGAATAAAATTACAAAGTAAATATTATCACATCAAATGTGATTGACTTGATGACATGCTATTTTTATAAAAAGCAGAATAGTCAAATCATAAAGTAAACTAGGATCGTCGAGTGAGATACCTATAACTTAATTTTACGATGTCAGAATTATCAAGAGTAGAAGAACAAAGAGATCGTTAAGCTGAGCAAAACAAGATCGTTGAACAAAACAGAGTTATGAGGCTAAAAGAAAAAGATTAGAAGAAGACTCTGAGCTAAGCATTAAAATATAAGAGAAAAATAATCAAGCTCAGAATGAAAAATTAGATCCACGTCTATACAGGAGAATAAATTAGAAGAAAAAATGCATCCCACAAGATCAGCACAAATATGAAAAGTTTGTAGAATTTAGTCTACAAGCTCAAAATCGTATAATAAAGATAAAAGACTCAAGTCATAGAATGAAGATAAAAAAGGCTCAAAATTATGGATTAATGTCAATAACTTAGAATATCAGACTAGAGCTTAAGTATTATCATCAAATCACTAAGTTACTTTAGTAAGACGAGCCACATCATATAGTTTGAGCTATAATATTGTCACCTAACAAAGTACAAAACGTCAAACAACATTGAATGACAGCATCGTAGAACAATAATCATCATGAAAAGATAAAGTAAAGAAGATGATTCAATAACTTACGACAAAAGATTGAGATGATCTTACCAAGAATTCTCCAATATAAAGAAGTTTAAAGAAGACAGGTAGCAAAACTTTACTTAGTAATGAACATGTTAAAAAACATGTGGCATACACTTAGCCAAAGGTGTAAGACCCCGAATTTTATGAAATACAAAATTTAATTTTTCTTCATATATATTTTTTTCTGAAACAGTAAGTAGTTAAATTGATAAAGTTAAAAGTTAAGGATGTTATGTGCAAATTATTTTATGTCGGACAATATTCGTTTGGTCGAGGAATATTTGTTCTGTCGGGGAATATTCGTACGACGGCGTCGTACGAACCAATCATTGGTGGACCCCACAAAGAATAATTGTCGGATATAGAAAATGACATAAATAATTTTTAAATGGTCAATGGTACTATCACTTTTAATTGTTAAAATATCCGGTGGTAAAAGAATAGTAATATACGGTATTACAAGTAACATACGGTATTGCATAGTAGCACACAGTATTGCACAGTAGCACACGGCATTGCACAGTGTTTCGTATTATTAAACTGATAAAGTGGTTATCGTACAATATTTGACTTTATTGTCACATGCACAATAATTCATATTATTAAACTGATAATTGTCACAGTAGCATATGCACAGTAATTCACATTATTGAATCAATAATTGTCATGACACAGTAACGTAATCTTTCTTTTACATACTTTCTGCATTATTGTTATCTCTATTATGGTGTTATTTAAACAGTTGTATTTCATTAATTAATTGACTTGATATCTAACTCAGAAAGCCAACTACACTGTATTTATAATAATTAGTCATAATAATTAATAAGTGTGAATTATTGTTGAATAATTGAATTGATAAAGTTATTTGTTTATAATATAAAGTTAGGTGATATAAAATGAATGGTATAGATTAAAGATAATATATAATTTGAAATGGATGATGTAGATTAAAAGATGATCTTTAAATGAATGGTTTAAATTAAGAAAATCTTAAAAGATAAAATGAATGGTATAGATTAAAGATAATATAGAATTTGAAATGGATGATGTAGATTAAAAGATGATCTTTAAATGAATGGTTTAGATTAAAGAAATCTTAAAAGATGAAATTAATGGTATGGATTAAACATTATCTTGAAATGAACGGTTTGGATTAAATTAGAAAATCTTGGTTATAATAAGATTTTTGGCTATAAATAGAGGCCTTAACTTAAGGATTCTTCATAAACTCCCTTACTTGTTTTTTCTTTCTTTCTCTCTCTAAATACTTCTTGTGAAAGTTTTCTCTAAGTGTGCTTAAGTCATCTTGAGTATTTGTGAAGTGTATGTGTACTGTTCAAGTTAATCAACCTCATTTAAATCAATATCCAGTCACGTGTTAAGGTAATGGATTATCATTATTTGATTCTCGAAAATAATATCGTTTTTTTCTTACTCATAAGATGTGTCATTTATTTCCATGTATTAATTTGTGGGAATAACCTTACGGTGCGGAGTACCGCCTGTTGGTGAATAATCATTCGTATTCATTCCTTATTAATCTCTGAGAATAACCTTACTGCGCGGATTACCGCCTGTTTGGTGAATAACTCTTCGTATTCAATTTTTATTAAATTGTGGGAATAACCTTACGGCGCGGATTACCGCCTGTTGGTGAATAACCTTTCGTATTCATTCCTTATTAATCTCTGAGAATAACCTGACTACGCGGATTACCGCATGTTTGGTGAATTACTCTTTGTATTCATTTCTTATTTGTCTCTTGTGGAAATAATTTGAATACACGAATTATCACATGACACTTTTATTGCATATTCGTTTATAATATCATTTTCTTTCATATTCGTAAGTGATATTATTTTCCTTTATACTCATAAGGGATACCATCTTTTTCATCTTCCATTATTCAAACTTACTATGGTAAGGGATATTAATTTCCTTCACCTTTTGTTAATCAAACCTGCTATGGTAAGGGATATTATTTTCTTTCATACACCTAAATCGAAACTTATTATGGAACTATTGCTTCTATAATTCCTGAAAATATTATATGTTCCATAATAGTTGCACTTCATCATTTCAATTGAACCTTTCTATTGAACTGTAACCGTTATTCTGAACTGTGGATCTTGAATATCATTTTTAAATTTCACTCCACATCATGTTGACAATTTGGACATTATTTGAATCTGTTCAAAGTAAACTTCTGATACTTATTGTTTATCCTGTTTCTTCTGTTCATCATTTATATCATTCTAATCATCCAAAATCAAGTTGTTGTGAATATCTGTGGCCGGGGGCACAGATGCGATATAATTGTTGAACAGATGATAGGTTAAAGACGATATAATAGGTTAAAGGCGATACATCTGTTCGGTATTTTTTATAGCACGTGGTGAATGTTCTCTTTGGCCCGTAGTGCAAAGATGAACTGTTGTTTGGTATGATTATGACCAAAGGCTGAATCTGGTATAATCATGACCGTTGGTGTTATATTGAATGTTCTTTTTGGCCCGTAGTGCAAAGATGAACTGTTGTTTTGTATGATTATGACCAAAGGCTGAATCTGGTATAATCATGACCGTTGGTGTTATATTGAATGTCTTTGGCCCGTAGTGCAAAGATGAACTGTTGATCTGCATGATTATGATCAGGAACTGTGAAATTGTATTATCTTGACTAATGATATTTCAGATGATAAAAGTTGATGATGTTTTTCCTAAAAAGAGAACCGAGTGGACATTATAGTCTGCATTATTCTTCTAATAGATTGCTCATTCCGCTGCTATTATTGATCTGAACGTTGTTCAAGAATTTAACTGCAGTTTTTGATATAAACCTTGTAGTCTATTGTATTCTATCAAGAACTCAACTGTTGAAGACTAATGATAATTTATTCGTCATTATCTTAGTCATGATATTCTTTACTGGGCTATTTGAGCTCACCCTTTTTTTTGTTCCATTGTTTTTCAACAGGAGATGGGAACGTAGCTGAGTCTAGCCGGGGAATAGAGTGAGAGTCCGAGGGATAGCTGTCATAGTCTTCGCGCGTTATAAAATAGTGTGATAATAATAGTGAAAACTTAGTTGTGTATTATTATACACTGTATTGTTGAACGTTGTTCTACTTTGTAATAATTTTGTTGTAGTCTTTTGACAACTCAAGTTTGGGCTGTATGAGCCCAGATTTGGGGGTGTCACAGTTGGCATCAGAGCTTAGGGATATGGTATTTAATGGAGATCTGGGGTTAGAACTAGGAGGGGATAGACGAATAGAATCAATCACTAGTGTGTCCTACCTAAATTAGATTTTTTTATCTAATGAATCGAATTGAATGTAGGAACATGAAGAGATGAGTCAGTTTGTTTGAACTAACAATTATTTTGTGACACCAGTTTAGTATGACATCTGAAAATCAAGAGGTTAACTATGGAATGCCTAAAGCGAATGTAGCCGAGAATTAAGAGGCCCCAAACAATCCTCCTGCCAACATAGTGTATATAGTGTGATAATAATAGTGAATATTTAGTTGTGTATTATTAAGTTCTGTATTTCTGTTCTATGTATTGTTTGTTTTAGTTACCGTGTATTTTATGGCGTCTCAAATTGGACTATGTAGGCCCAGATTTGGAGATGTCACGTTTAACTACTTGCATCATAACTGCTATAACTATTCTATATCTTGCAATAACTTTTCAGTATCATTACTTAAAAATTAGAACTGCAAGTTCTTTATCTCAGATTAGAAAAGAGTTTTACCAAATTACCATTTTCACTGTGTTAATTATAGTAGTTTAATTATTTGATAAATGTACTTTAAAATAAATATCTTTGAAAAAAAATATGATCGCTTCAACCCCTTTCTAGATTATTTTTGTGTCATTTGGAAATAACAAACTTTTTGTTCCACCTAGTTCCTGTTAATTAATTCTTATTTATCCTATATATTGGTTTATAGTTCAAAAAATACTAATATTTACGCTTTTTATAAATTCCGTGTCTTATCATTTGTTTTTATTTTTTATCTCTGAAATTGTGGTGGATTGTTAGATTTTTATATTCCTTTAAATAGAATTTCAAAGCCAAAGTATTTAATTAAATTAATTAAATATGTTGTTGTACTGGACTTTTTGACCATAGTGAAGTATGTAAGTATGTTTTAAAGTGAAAGATGTATAGTCCTAGTTGGACTAATATATAAGTGTTATGCATCAAGTCCCAAGTATGTTTTACAGTGAAAGACGTATAGTCTTAGTTGGACTGTTGTAAGTGTTATGCATCAAGTCCCACCGGTTCAAATTCGTTTTGTGGTTCAAGTTTACTTTGTTTTTACAAGTCAGCAACGTTAATTTGGAGCAGGCTGATTTAGTCAAATAGAAGACTTGTATCGAGTCCGGATTTATAGCCACCTTGTTGCGGTTGAATACTAAAAAAGACTCATTCTTGTTCGAGTTAATGACATAAAAAATCAACCAATTTTATAAATATTATTAATTTAATTAACGTATCATTTTTTTTAACAGATTAACTATTATATTTTTAAAAATTCTTTCAAAATATTCAAAAATCAAACCATGGTTAATTTTTATTGAAGTGACTTTAGATGTGACTATTGATGTGTAATTTTGAAGAAAGATATATGAAGTGAATGCGTTGATGAGTAATTTTTATTTTATTTTTGATGAATTAGACAGAAATAATCGCTCAGTAAAAAAATATTTTTTTAATTAATTAGAAAAAAATAATTGCTCAATAAAAAAAATATTAATTAATTTTATAAAAATATTTTTTGCTTATCATTGTATTAATATTATTAATTGCAATTAAAAAAATTCAACAAGCTTTGTCTTAATGTTACCCGCCAAATTTTTTTTAACCTCGTAATATTATTGATCCCATTAAAAAAAATCCCACCTTTGTTAGTGTATACCAATGTTTAGAAAATCGGATCGGTTATCAAACCGAAAAAGTTATCGGGTGGATAGGTCACTGGTCCAACCAGTGGTCGAACCGTTATTGAATCAATGATGTCATAAATACATAAAAAATCTATTATTAATAATTAATAAAATTTTAAAATATCTAATTTTTTATAAGCTAAAATATAGTAAAATAATGTTATAATCTTATTAAAAATATTTTTGTAAAAAATAAATACTTGAAAATCAGGTCAACCAGTTCAACTACCGATTTTTTAGTCGGATCAGATCGAAAAATCGACCGATTCCGATCGAACCGTCGGTCCAATCCGATTTTCTAAAAATTGGTGTATACTACTTATAAAAATATCTCGATGGTATTATACCTGAAAAAAAGGACTATTAATGATTCTCGGTTGTTTGAATATTGGTCATAATTCTCATGCAGCTATTTTATATATCAAATTACTTTTGCAGTTTCTGCAAGTACCCTATTAGTGAACTTTTTTTATTGCAATTAATAATATTAATACAATGATAAAAAAAAACCTAAAAAACTTAATTTATTTTTTACTGAGCGATTATTTTTGTTTAATTTAGCAAAAAAAAATTCAATTATTTTTGTCTAATTCAGTAAAAAAATATTTTTTAAAAAGAAATTACCCATCAACAACTATCTCATATAATTTTTTTAAATTACACATCACCAGTCACCTCAACAAAGGAGTTAACCATAATTTATTTTTGAGTATTCTGAAAGAATTTTTAAAAGTATAATGATTAATCTATTAAAAAAATAACACGTTGGTTAAATTGATAACATTTATAAAATTAGTTATTTTTTTTGTCATTAAGCCTTCTTGTTTTTATTTAGTTCCTATTTTATAGATAACTTGTAAATGGATATATACGTATTAAGATAAATTGCTATCTGTATTTGAAAAATTAATACCCTATTTTTATTTGTATTTGATATTTGGCAAATTTTAAAAATATTATTTGTACTCGATATTCGAAATAATATCCATTTTTGTTTATTTTATTCAAGTTATTCAAACTAAGAGATTATATAAATATTCGGGTATCCGAATTCGTTTATCAGTTACCTAATAAATTATTTATTCAAATTATCTACAAAAATTAAAAAAAAAAGTTGAATAATTACTTATCACCATTTAAAATTTATCAAACACGCCATAATCCATTATTGATCATAAAAATAAATCAAAATTTAGATATGTTAGAGAAAATATTAATTTATTATTCACTAAGCACGTAGATTTTGAAAATAAAATATTTGTAACAAACTAATAACTATAATATTATTTTTATAGTATATAATTTTCTTGTTAAATGATACATTTTAAATATTTTACACTTTATAATAGTAAAAATACATTAATTAAAATTAAATAAATTTATTTTAGTTTTTAATATTATATTTAAAAGTGTTATTTTCTTTTTTTGAAAGTGAAATGACATAGTTTAAAAATTATTTTCATATAATAGTATAAACTAATTATTATATATGTATGGAAGGTTATTTGAAAAAATTATTTTTACTTAATATATGATGATTGATGATTAAATTATAAACACACACATATAAGTTATTCAAATACGAATTTTGGATACAGATACGAATTCGAATATCGGATACCCGCTATCTATTAGATATATTTACGATTGAATGTTAAACGAATACGAATACGCCTATATCTATATTTGTTTATTTAAGGATACCTTAAAATCAAATATAAATATATCCGTTTTGTTTCGAATATGAATAATACCAAAAAAAAATAATAATAAATTAATACAGATGCGAACAAAAATTATAACATTAATTTTTATCTATAACTTAATATAAAGTAGGGTTTTAGTTCTCCAGTAACTACTACAATCCATTTAAATAACTTTGCATATTTTTTTCAAAAAAATATATACTACTAAAACATAGTTAAACTCTCCCCCCTCTAGACAATATATTTTGTACTCTCATCCTTCTTATTAATTGTAAAGTTAAAGATGTTTATGTCATATTTTCTATTCAAGTGCAAGTTAGAGAAAACAAAATTGTTGAATTTCGAAGAGTTATCTCTGTGACTTTTTACACCGGTGATTTATAATATTAGAAGAGTAAAAATTATTCTTAAGAACAGTGTTCTATATAGATCTCAATTCACATGGGTGATATCTTTTTAATTTCTTTTTATTTTTATAGTAGTTTTTCAATTATTTTACAACATTTAGTTCTCATAGGCATATAAAAAAAACAAATTCATAAAATACAAAATTAAGAGGAAAAAAAAAACATCAACCTCTAATTTTTCATTTAATTAAAGTTTAAAAAGCAGATACAAGCATTAAGAACCTCTAATCAATGAACCCTTTTCTTCCTCAAACTTTTATGCTAATAATATACACACACAAAAAAAGAAGAAGACAAATGTTACAATAATAATACTTTTTCGGTTTCAAAATATAATTTATTAGTATTTTTCTTTTTTACATATCATTTGTTCCTGTATTTTAAAAATCGTATTTAATTTAATACTACTAATTAAAGAGCTAATCTACGGAGATAATTACCATGAAAAGTAGACAATAACACCATCATATCCTCATCACTTCCATAGTAATCTTGATTACTCCGTTGCCGGCGATATTTAGCGACAATCTACTACTAATTAAAAAGCTAATCTACGGAGATAATTACCATGAAAAGTAGACAATAACACCATCATATCCTCATCACTTCCATAGTAATCTTGATTACTCCGTCGCCGGCGATATTTAGCGACAATCTACTACTAATTAAAGAGCTAATCTACGGAGATAATTACCATGAAAAGTAGACAATAACACCATCATATCCTCATCACTTCCATAGTAATCTTGATTACTCCGTTGCCGGCGATATTTAGCGACAATATCCTCCGGCAGCACGCTCCTCCGGCAGAGCGGACACGTGGCCCAATCTTGTTGCAGCCAAGTGTCAAGGCAGTCCTTATGGAAAGTGTGATTGCATTGCTTAAGCTTCCTAATTTCCTCTCCTTCCTCAAATGCTGATAAACAAACAGAGCATTCTTTTGACTGTTCTTTTAATCCGGGCTTATAACGGCTAGCCGGATTTTTCCTTTCGATGAGTTTGAGATATTGGGTGGTGGTGATCGGGCCGTTGCCGGAGGGATAAAATGTTCCGGTGACGGAGCGGAAAAGAACTACTAATTCGAGTAAAAGGAGAGTGAAAAATATTATGGTGATGGTGTAGAGGTGGGAAAAGAATTGAGAGAAAACTGCCATTAGTGGAAGTGGAAATGGAAAAGAAAAGGGAGAGGATATACTGGTTGTGTTTGGCTGTGGATGAAATTTAAGGATAGGAAGTGTTGACCAAATGGCTCAGGTTTGGGGGAAAACGAAACTTCGATGTTTTGTGGCGCCTGTTGAAATCTTTTGGGAAGATAGGATTGTGATTTTTCAACTGTAATCTTTGAACTGACTGATGAAACTTTGGTATGGGAAAAATAGTGACAAAAGAGGAATGGGCACATTGGTTGCATCTAGGAGAGTTCGTTTGTTTTCTATTTTCTTTTAGGTGTTAATTGTTGAAAAGTCTATATTCATTGTTGATTATTGATTATTTACATACCCATTAGGAAGGAAATTATTAATTAATTAATACACGTTTGCAAATTCAAAAGGAAAAAAAAAAGGACATGGAGGAGAATCAAGGAATAAAGATTCAATTATGCTACGTTTAGATTGAAAAAATAAACGTGAGATGAAATGAAAAAAATTGTATTTGGTTGCATAATTAAAATAGAATGAACTATTCTCATTTCTCCTAAATTTATAAATTTTATTTCTCGAATAAGGGTATGAAATGATTTATTCTATTTGAAATAGAATAAATTATTCAACTCTCTATTTTATTCTCTCCTCTCTTCTATTTCTTCACTCATTTTATTCTTTAAAAATAAATATAATATTATAGTTTGATTAAGCGTCTTTAATCACTAATGTAACCTCACAAATTTAAAAAAAAGAAATAATGGAAAGCATGGAACCAAGATTCAATTAGAGTGGATTGAGTCTCTTTAAATGAACTTTTAATTATAATACCGGGGTCGGGTTTACATCGTGGTTGCTGAATTTTCTTACAACTGCATAACTTTACTATAAAAAGGAAAATCCTCCAAACTGGTGAAGTTAGAGGATTTCCATCTAACTAATTTAACAACTAAAATACAAAAATCTGCCTTGAGTTTTTGCGAAAAATATGGTGTCCGACTTTTACGATATAGCAAATGACTAACTTGCGGTACAACTAATAGTATAAAGCTGCACCTTTTAATTAATTTTATGTTATTAATTATATTTTAAAAAGTACAATTTTACATTAATAATAATTTTTTTCTTTTCAAATTATAAGATAATTAATAATTTTTAAAAATTAATTTGATATATTTTTAAATTCAAAATTAATTTTTTTTATTAAATATTATAAAAAAATAAATTTTATAATGAGTATTACTTTATAATATTCATCACGTATTAGTTAAAATTAAAAGAATTTATTTTAATTTTTAAAAATAAATAATAATTTAATATTTTAAAATGATGAGAGTATGTGACGATGATAGACCGTTCCCTGCTCCAGTGATTGAGACTTTGTGGCCTACAAGGTACCAACGTTTTAAGAAGAGCGTCAGCGAGCCGTTCCTACAAATCGAGTACGGCGGTTGAGCTCATTTCAGCTTCATTGGTCACAAGTTCAACAGTCAACACAAAGAATATTGAAGAATTTATGCATGAGATAAGGTAAAATACAAGATTATGACGATGTTTAACGACATTTGGAATCTTCTAGGTTTTGAATGTTAACGCGTTTAAGATCTTAATGATGGTTCAAAACACAAGGTGCTTATGGTGGGTTGTGACTAGACCTACCAACTAATTATTTATACATTTATATTTTCTCCGTCATAGAATAAATATTATGATTTAATTTTAATAATTAAATTAATTAACTGTAAAATTAATAATTTAAATTATTTATATAAAAATTTAAATCACAAAACTTGATATTAGTTAATAAAATATTTTTCGTAATTTATTATGATCATACTCTCTCGGTGTATGACTTGATAATTTTTAAATTTTGATAAATTTAAAAATAATTAATTTGATCATAAAAATCAAACAAATCCCACATTGATTACGAACACAAGTATGAAGTATCAAAATTGAGTTCTAATTTATATACAGATTGGGTCCTCCAGTTTTTCATGTACTACAAGGGACAACTTTGGCACCATAGATGCGTGTACCAGAAGAAATTTTCCCTGTCTTTTAGCCAAATTCCAATATTTAAATAGTTACTTTCGAAATTATATATATATATATATATATATATATATATATATATATATATATATAATTGAATTTAAAATTTAAAATATATTTTTAATTGTAAAATAGAAAAAAAATTGCAAAAATTTTACATATAAAATTATTATACATTTTATATATAATGTTAAGATTTATCATGAAAAATCATCCTTTTAAGAATATATCTCCAATTAATGGACCAAGTATAAGAGAAATTGAGAGAGAGAAAAATTTAATAATGAACTTATATTAATTTAATTGGGTTAGTGGTAGAGACGGGTCCGAGAAGTAAATTTGGAAGGTGGGTCAAATTAGCATAATGCTTTGTTTGTTAGTGGAGCATTATGAATAAAAGCTAGGAACATTGTGTAATTGTATTTCTACTAAATCAATAATTTCATTTTTCTTTTTTCACGTGACGTGGGGCTAAGTTCGTTGATATGGAGGGCCGGCAATGCCCACCCCTTTTGTTTCTTTTACTGTTCTTCGATGTTTTCATTTAGAAATATCTACATTATGTCATTGCCTACTTTGTCACAATACAATATATATATATATATATATATATATATATAATCACTTGGTTGGAATAAAATGTGATTGCATAAAATAATTATAACATCCCCTCTTCAAAATAGAATAAAAAGTTACGATAAAATTATAAAATAAATGAAGAGTTCTAAAATAAATAATTCTAAAAACTAATAAATACCACAAATCAAATTTTAATAAAAGCCAAATTAGTTCAAATCACAATCTAAGATAATTATTACAACTCCAAATAAACTAATTTATCATAACCTAACAAAATATATCTAAACCATTGAAAAGATGATAGCTCTCATCACATTTACCCTTGATTCCCTTGATTACTTGCCGAAAGAAAAATACAATATGAGTCAAATATCTAGTACAGATATATAATACAAAAATAATGAATTGAAACGAATAGTGCAAATAACTGAAATAAACTAAAACGAACAAAACTAACACAACAAAATAATAGGCTAATCAAATGGCTGGGTATTATTTTATATCGAGCTCAAAACAGAACATAAATATCTTGCAACACATGCAAGTCAAAATATTGTCATACAGGCAAGTTAAAATACTATCACATAGGCGCTTACACATTGAACTGCAGATCTAAATGTATGCAAAATCGAAAGGTGTGTTCGGCACAAATATCACAAATCCGCAGAACATAATAGAACCTAGGGGTGACCCATACGTTTCCCACAACAAAACACCAAATGACCAACTCCCACCGGAGCACAAAACAGAGACGCCGTGAACTGATCACACTGCCATAGAAGGTGTCATGCCTCGATGCCAAGTGGACATGCATGTGGTACCATTACAAGTGGTTATAACTCAAGTATACCTTACGGTATCATCTAACAAATGGATTTTAAGTGTACATGATAAACTGAAAAGAATCAACACAAAGTCTCCAAAATAAATTAACATGTATGTTCTACATAATAAAAAAATACTAAATATGCTGAACAAGTCCAAAGAGTACAAGTACAAGTTCTAAGTATCAATGCCAAAACGAAACTATCACATAAATTTGAGAATAAACAATCAAGTGAAACAATGACTAATTTTTAAACGAAAAGCAAAACTAACAAATCAAAATTAAAAAGATTATCACTGAATGAATACGAAATTCGTACTTGAATTGACAATGTAATACCTAAATTATAACCTCAAAATATGATTCGTTAAATTTTCTCCGTCCAAACTAATTACACAAATTAAAAATAAATGAATATAAGTACAACTACAAAATATAATTTTCATATTTAATGATTTTTTTTATAAAATCAATTTTTTTTTATTATTATTATTTTGAAAAACTTTAAAACTAGAATACCTTAATTATGTACGTCCGCCCATAAATCAATTTCATTCTGTAACTTATTACAATTGTAATTTTATATAATATAATATAATATTAAGTTAATTTAATTTAATTAAAAAGTTAACTAGGCATTACTTCAGGAGGCATATTAAGCAGGTATTTGATAAAAACTGAATGAAACAGTTCTGAATGCTTAAATAATCTGAATGAACTAAATTTCTGAATACTGAATGAAATTTTTTTTTTGATGAGTGACATGTATAAAATATCTGAATAACATATTTTTATTATTTTATCTCTTTAAAAAAATTCAAAATTGTTATAAATTTATTTAATATTACTTAATATAATATTTGATATTTTTTAATTTATTCAATCGAGACTTAACCATTCAGTTAAAAAAATTAAACTTAGTCATTCAATCCAAAAATCTGATCGATTCAACCATTCAATTCTAAATAAACACATTAAATAAGTGACTAATTTAACCATTTAATCATTCAAATACATTAAATTCTAAATAAATACTCCCTAAATTCCTAAATAACACTACAGTGCGACAATCAATATTTATTTATTTTTGTATATCTTCTGATCCGACATAGGTTCATCTACCAAAAAGGGCAACTAATCAACACATAAATAAGATATTCTTTCGAAGTAGATTGTTCAGAACTTTTAAAAGAAGGTTTTTTAAGGAAATCATTTGTTTAATTACTGAAGCACATGGTTTTATTACTATTCTTATACAACTTGCCATAATCATGATTATTTACAACCATTCAAATTAATAAACTATAACCATACATCGTTTACCCAGTCATATATATATATATATATATATATAGATTCATAATAAATGTTTGCTCTGTCCATTGATAAATTTAACCATCTGCCGAACTTTGGAAGTCAATAGGTCTCCACCCCAAGCTGTATAGTCTGACTGATTGAAGTTTATTTGATTCATAGGATCTCATCCCCAATCCTGTTTTATTTAAAGTAGAGTATAGCAATAAATTCTCGATAGTAAATATTGATATAGATAGATGCATTACATAAAAGTAATTTAATAAGGATCTTATATTAATTTATTATATTGCACAAATTTGATAATCTGTACTGGAGTAGTTTGTATATTTTTTTTCATAAATATTTAATATTTTTTTATTAATATATTTATTATTTTTTATTGACATAATACATATATTATGTTAATAATTTAATTTAGTATATTATATTATAATTGAAATAAATTTAATTACTTTTAATATTATGTGATTAAAAATTAAAAATTAATTGTTAAAAAGAAACTTTTCATATTTCTATGTCCACAATTTAAGAGAAATTAATTATATTTATTTAAGTAAAATTATATATAACTTTTAATATTTCAAGAAGAAACTTTTCTTGTTCTTCATCCATAACTCTATTGAAATTAATTGTAGTTATTATACCACATTAAATATAATAATATATTAATTTTAATTTATGAGTTAACTCGGATTGTCATTCAATTGATTTTAATTTATCTTCTCTCGTGACTTTATATTATGTAATAATTAGAGTTTTATGTTATTCATAATTAATTTTATTACAAAATTTATTTTTATTAATATAGAAATAATTTTTTTTAGAAAACATATATAACTTTCGATCGCGGAGATGTGAAATTGAACCAAACTACATAATTTAATTTAATTAGTGTCAAAAGGAGTAGCGTATCATTATATATAACAACTATCAAACATTGATTTTTTTTTTGTATAATAATTTTTTTCCAAATAAAACTTTTGTTCATATTTCAGTGTTGATTTAGGGTTTACACATAATAGGATATAGTTAAAACATATTAAATTACAGCGTTTTTGTAGAGTTTTTATATATTTTTTAATGTTATTTGTAATAATATTAACCCTCAGATGATCGCTGTCAACTTCGTATCTTTGCTATATACAATAAGGAGAACAATAAAACAAAAGTTGACTGAGTTTTTTTGGTTGATCATGAATTGACTTAGAAAATAAATATTCTTTTTTAAGTTATTTATGAAAATAAATTTTAAATTTTTTATCCAAAAACTTTGAAAACTCATATTATCTACTTCAACAATAGTTTTTTCTTTTCCTTTTTATATAGATTTATATATTGTAATATCAAATCAATTTTAAATGTCTCGAAATAATTTTTTACAAGTCAATAATAATCTTATATGTTAAAACGGAAAGAGTATTATATACGATATTAATAAAGGTTAGTGACAAATGTATATTTAATAATTTTAAATTTTTTTAAAGTACATAATAATATAATATCGTATTATTATAAATTTTTATTTAATTTTTTTATATATTATATATGATAATTTTTTATTAAAATAAATAATCAAATAAAAAAAAAATATGCTCTTGCCTTACAAGGGCCTGCATACTAGTAACCGTAATAATCATGACTACGGTATGCAAAAAGTAATACTCCCTAGCTCAAAAAAGTCTTATTTATAAAATTAATATTTAATAATATATTTTTATTTCATATATAAATTAAAAAAAAAGTTTTTAATTTAACAATTTGATATAATAATGAAAAAAATTGATATTTTTTCAAATAAAATTGATAATTTTAGTTTTGTAGAACGAAAAAATTTAATAAACAAGTATTTTTTTGTGGAGAAGAGAATAAAAAATAATAATTTAATTATTGAGTGGCCTAGTTGGCTTAAAGCTAGACTTTTGTGGGTGGGCAACTATGGGGTTCCTAAACTTCTAATCATGGCGGAGTTCTTGTTTTTAATCTCACATGCAGTGTTCGAGGAGGTATAATTTTTTTTTTTAGATATTTTGCTTATCCGTATATAAGACAAATGAATATGACTCTATTTTATTTTATTTTTAACCTAAATGAGTGGACGAGACTCATTTGTCTTATACGTGAGTAAAAAAAATAAGTAAAAAAAGTGAGCAAGTTTAATTTTTTTTTTTATTTTTATGATTGATAATGAACTTTTTTTCAAAAAATAAAAAGAAAGAAAAAAGAACGTGTATAGATAACAAGTTATGGCACGTGGTATAAGTCTGGGCCTGTCTAACGGAACCCCTTCCATGGAGACTGGCCCATTTAGATTGATTGGGCTTATCTCACTCGTCACCATCCCAGGGAAATACGAGTGTTGTGGTACTTTATATCTACGGCTTTTGTCGTCCAAAACAACTAATTTTTTAAGGGAAAAAAAATTGATCTACAAAGAAAAAATTCATTAAAATTGTAACAATGGCAAATATTTATTTATTTATTTTCAGAACTCTCATCTAAGTCTCTTTTAACCCTTTTATATTTCTATTACTAAATATTTAAGATAAATTAGTTATAAATAACTTTTAAAATGACTTTTATAATATTAATTTTTTTAATGCAAAAATAAAATCTTCCAACAACTTTATGTTTTTTTTTAATGTCCCTAATCTATTATAATAATTTGTCCAAACCTAAGGGGAGGGGTCTGTCTAGGTGGGAGATGAGATAACTTTCTATTTTTATAATTTAAATCCTTAACCTTTATATCGATAGAAGTGAGTTATACCATTATATTGATAGAAGTGAATTATATTAGTGAATCAAGTGATCATCGATAACAACTTTATATTTTGTTTTAATAAACAAGCCTTACAAAGTGTAAGAAAAAATAAAAGTATATATATATCATCAAATGAGACTCTCATGAGCCTCCTAACAGGCACATAGTGTATTTAATTAGAATTAAACATGCACAATCCTTGCAACATAAAGATGTACCAACTAGTTGAAACTTCAAATAAATTAGTCTCTATCTTGGAAGTGGTATTGATCATGCAAATACTATAAACTCATCTCACCTAATTGATTTGCCTTTAACAAATAGATATCTTAACTAAATAAAATGCTAGTGGCTAAATAACAATGTAGGAACCAGTTAATTAGTGGGTAGGCCAACACGGTTATAACACTATTTGTTCGTAAGGGAAGAATATTATTAGTGGTTTGTCTCTTATTTAATAAGTTTAATGATCAAAAGCAAAAAAACAAGTTGAACCAAATTGTTTAAGTCCTGTTGAAGGCTGATAGCTAAGCTTAGTGATGTCCAAGCTTAGTGATGTCCAACTATGCATCTTCCATGTCATGACTGATGTATTGGTTAAACTACATGAATAGATCGATCATCGAGCAACCCTAAAAGATGCATATATACCTCCACCACATATACAGTCTCTGTTCCAAAAGTAAGATACACTTTTAGAATGGCGATTTTTAAGATTTTGTCAAACATATTCTTAGTATTAATTAGAAATGTGGCATGATATGTGGTACCATTTAT
Organism: Hedera helix; assembly: GCA_947179155.2. NCBI lineage: Eukaryota > Viridiplantae > Streptophyta > Magnoliopsida > Apiales > Araliaceae > Hedera > Hedera helix. The sequence continues at coordinate 32,671,781 of OX359270.1, forward strand.
CTTCAATATGACATCACTTGAGACAATAAAAACAATTGAGACTTTTAGTATTATCTTAAAAGTAATTGCACGTTAATTAGAATTAGATATGCATATTTAGTTTTGAAACAAATCGAGAAAAAAACGTATTTCTAATTTTAAAATAGAGCGCCTAATATATTATCAATTCTTAGTATCTTATCCGTGTTTAATCAGTGTTCTAATTAAGCCGCCATAGTTATATGAACAGATATAAAGTAAATCGTCAGCCATTAGAAATTAAACACACACACAGACTTAGCTAGTGATATGCCTAGCCCACAAGTGCAAAAATTTCTCCTATAAATTCCCACCTTCTGGTTCTCCAAGTTCATTCCAATACTACACCATAAACTTTTTAAATATTTCATTATAAATCTATTGTATTTACTTAATTTCTCCCATCCGGTCATGTCATCCACCGGTGCTAGTTATGCTCTTGTTCACGTTCAACAAAAGCGTCTCGAGGAGAAAATGGAGGAGAAAGAAAGAAGAAGGGAGGTAAATAATGGTGTAGAAGATAAAAGAGTTTGTGATCAGACGATGAGTAAATCCGACGGTAAAAACAAGATTCACCCTGGCAGTAGTACTTCTTCATTCTCAAATAAATCCGAAAATTTAATGGCTTAATTTATGCTTGATAAGTGTATCTATAATTAAGGAATCATCATGCTTGGTTTATCAATTGAATTTTTTTTTTGTTGCTAAATTTAAATGTATTAAAAGGAGAAAAAATACAGAAGCAAAGGGGCATACCCAGACCAATAGAATACAATACGACAAAACACTACAAGAGCATGTGTTTATTAGATATGCATGTTTAATTCAGCTCTTGTAGTACCCTATGTTTGCCTAATTAAATGTTGTACAATTTGGTGAAATAAAGTATGTACTGCATGTGTTTTCTTCTCTAATTTTTGCATGGTTCTGATGTTAGCGCTCTATATATTGCAAACGAAGCGTGCATATTGTTTAGTAATGTTCAGTAATAAAACTAACTAATTAAACTCTTTGTGCGGCCTACTAGGTTTTAAGAATACTATGAAGGATCCTCTCAAATTTATATACTCCACACACACACACACACACACACACACACACACACACACACATAATCCCCTTCTCCAGCGAACCTTAAAAAGCGAATCAAAGACGAAACGTCGTCTTTGGTATCTATGGCGACGGTTCGACCCGTGACCATAGCCATGCACTCTATGACGACGGGTTGAACCGTCGCCATAGATACCAAAGACGACGGTTCGTCTTTAGTTCGCTTTTTAAAGTTCGCTTTTGAAAATTTGCCTATATATATATATTACAATTATGCACTACAGAGTAACTCAATTTTTTATGCAGTAGGAATTTTTTTTAGTACAATTGCGTGGATAGAAAAATACCAATAATTATGCGAATTGTACTCCACATATTTTATCCTCATTTTTTCAAAATCTGCTACATTTGTGCGAGTTCAAACACTCTGAAAAACACAGTTCGGTTAAAGAACAAGATCTCTCAAAATTAATCTTTGTTATTTGCAATTCACGAGATTGGTAAGTAAGATATCATATTTAATAACATTAAATCTTAGATATGGATTTATTAAAGGGTCGGTGAAATGATTTTCAGAAGGGACAGAGGCTTAGGCATAAACAGAAAACAGACCCTCAGTATTTGGAAGATAAAATCAATAAATGCATACATATGCAAAAGAGTTGCATGTGTACACAATTAAAACAAGTTTCTATCATTGGCCACTGAAAAAAATTATAATTTGTACTTAGATATGACTTCAAGGTAGGTTTTTGACCCTCTATAATATATCTAGTGTATTGAATGTGCATTCGACTCCTCTGAACGTTCATTAACAATTAGACAACAATTTTATTTGTCATAAATTTACTAATTTGCAGTAAAGATAATAAACAATCGAAGCATATCAAATTTCAGCATCCACATTCTATGATTTTGAAATCACTTACCAAAATTATAGAGTGCGGATTCTGAAATAACATACAAAAATTGTAGAGTGCAAAATCATATTATCATGTACACTATATATTAAATGATTTCTAATTCTACAGGGTGCAGGATGATATGGCGTTAAATAAACCTTCAAACAAAATGCACTCTATGATTTTGATCAAACTAGCATTCATTGTAGTAAATGTTGATAGAAAGTTGAGTTAATATGAACGTGACTGATAAACACGTCATTTTGTATATTTTATATTCCCATATTTATTATTTTATTTGTTTATTTTATTTAATTAATTAGTTTTATTTTGTTTTGCAGGAAATAAAGAAATAAATAAAGTTGAGTTAAAAAAAGATTTCTAAAAGCTTTATAGTTGATTTTTATTTGGACTACAATTAAGAGGTGTGCAAGGAAAGGATTCTTTGAAGATAACTCATGTACAAGTTGAAGTTAACAAGGAAATTAGATTAGGGTTCAATTTATTTTTCTCTATAAATAAGAGTCTTATTTTAGAGAAAAAAGGGGGATCATATTTTATTTTCTTTTTCTCTCTTTTAGTTCTCGGTAAAGTAGGAGTTTTATTTTCTTTGTCTTTGCTTCAGTTTCGGTAAAAGGAAGAAAGAGACGGCAGCTTGTGTTTTAGGTGTAGTCAGGAGTATTAGTAGTCATATGATTGCAAGAATTCTTTATTAGTTTAATATTAAAGTTTATTTGATTATTGTTCAATTAGTTTTAATTTAATTCATGCAATTTATATTAATAGTTTTAGTTTTGTTTTCTTTTATTATGAATTCTATGTCTAACTAAATTTCTAATACCTGGGATGAAGATGAAATTAAATATTGCATATTAATATATTCTTTCCATTCCGATATTAATGTCTAATTGTTTATTTCTTCAATTTTACCTTCGTGCATAATTCGTTTTGGTTCTATATTAATTGCGAGGTTTTGATAGGTTATTGTTAAGATATGAGTTTTTAATAATTCATGCTTGCTCAATGAAATTTTGATGAGTTATAATTAATCCTTAAATTTTCATAATCTATACTTGCCCATATTAATTATATGAATCACTATTTTTAAGGGAAGAAAAAATAATTAGAAATTAATTAAGGAATTTTTATTTATTTATTATGTTAGTATTTAGTGGATTCGGATTCCTAGGTAGTTTTTCTCATTACTAGTTTTCGTTATTAATTTTTAATTTACAATATTTAGTTAATTAATCATCTCCACCACTTTTTATTTTTAATTTGTTTGGAATATAAATTAAGGGAACATTAAAATTAATTTAGTCTCTGTGGTTCGACCTGTACTTGCCCGTTCTTCAATTTGATGATGTGCACTTGCAGTTACTATTTTTTATCACATCAAGTTTTTGGCGCCGTTGTCGGAGACTAGATTTAATTTCTTATTCCTTAATTTTTATTTCTTCGAATTAGTTTTTACCACTAATATTTTTTTTTCCCAGGATTATCGAAGCAGATTGAAGGAGCAAAAAACATAGATATTTTGTTGCTGCGCTTTCTTGGTACTTCGTATCTCCATAATTTTTCTTATTTTTTTTAATTTTTTTTATATAAAATAGAAAAAAAAATAGTAGTTTAGTTTATTATTTTTAGTTTAAAAACTAATTGTCGCATTCATGCATTCACTCACGTAGAGCACATCCTGCTTAGGTTTTTATTTTATTTTATTTTATTTTTTTTAAATATAAACTATAGTAATTGCTGGCGGATTGAGGTACGTTAAATTTCTCATTCTTTCGTAATTCACATACTTTTAAGACATTTTATTTGTTTACAGTTTTTATTTTATTTGTTTATTCTTATTTTTAATTTAACTTTAAGGGCACAAACCATAACAAGATAAGGTGGGGATTTCATCACCCTTCCTTGGCCCACAAACAATCTAACTTTGCATAACCGACTTAATAAAATCAAGTAGACGTTGACCCCTAAGACTCTCAAGCTCAATTAGGACAAAAAATTCTGAGAGGAGTCTGAATTCCTAATTAATTATATTACTGGTGTCTAGGCAAGTGGTTCAAAAGGTAAACTCCTAAAGGATGCGCGGTTATTTAATTAGTCACCGTACCCACGAAGAGACTCCCGCCGTTCTTACACTTATCTGGCTAGCGGTGTGATTAATTTTGAATTTGGCGGACCTTAAAGAGTAACTTGGAACAGTTAGGAGCTGTCTAGATTTTATTTAGATTGACCTTAGAAGTAGTTTTTATTTTATTTTATTTTATTTTATATTCCTTATTCATTTTCTGTGTGCTTATTTGTTTACGTGCTTATCTGCTAAGTAGTATATGCAAAAAGTGTGGGTTAGGGATAAAACATCTCGGTTAGTGAGAAGAATTGATTTTTCAGATTTCACTTTAAAAGACCTCACTTCTACAAACATGGAAGTTGCACAAACTGTTTCTTTAAGGGACCGATGTTATCCTTCTCGCTATGCCCACCCTTCATGCATCAGTCTACCACCAGTAAATGGTAATAATTTTGAACTAAAACCGCACTTTATAAATATGTTACTTAGGTTTACTGGAATAGAAGATCCATATTTATTCATTCGGGAATTTGAGGAAGTCTGTGCTTTAATGAAAATTCAACAATTGTTTGAAGACTCGATTAGGCTAAGATTTATCACATTTGCTTTAAAAGATAATGCTAAAAAGTGGTTATATAGCCTAGCGAATAATTCCATAACAACCTGGAAGGGATATGTTGTTACATTTCAAAATAAATATTTTCCAAATCACAAAACATCCGAGATTAGGACTGCAATTTATCAATTTTACCAACTTGAAAATGAGTCGTTTTGGAAATATTTTGATAGATTTAAAAATTTGTTATCCCAGTGTCCACACAATGGAATTGAAAAATGGAGATTGTGTCAAATTGCCTACGAAGGTTTAGATTTTTCCACTAAAACGATGTTAGAGTCAATGTGTCAAAGGAATTTTCTAAAAAATGATGAGGAAAGGGCTTGAGAGTTTTTAGAAGACTTAGCAGAAAAAACCATACAATGGGAAACCACCCGAAAGACCGATAAATCTAGCTCATTTAGGGGTGTTCATACAATTGACAATTCAATTGCTACCGAAGCTAATTTGGCGAGTGTACTTAAAAGACTTGAAGCGTTAGAAACTAGAGATACATCACATGTAAACTAACTTGAAGAATTTGACCAAGTCAATGTAATGTCTTAAAGACCTAAGAACGACCCATTTGCACCCACTTATAATCCACGTTGGAGAAATCATCCTAATTTTGCATGGAACCAAGGATCATACCCAAATAACTCTTCAAATCAGGTTAATCGGTCTCAAAATCAAACTTTTCAACCCTATCAAAAGCCGAATCCTGGTCCGTACCAAAATTCAAATTTAGCAACTCAATGTCCACTAGGTTTCCCTAATGAAAGTGAAAAGAGATTTAGCAATTTAGAGAAAAGCATGGAATCTTTAATGAAATCTCAGGAAACTTTAATGAACTCTCAAACTAATTTCATGCAAAATAGTAACCAAGCCATATCTTGGTTAGAGATTCAAATGAGTCAATTGGCCACTATAGTTAGTGAAAGAGAGAAGGGAAAGTTTCCTAGCCAACCCGAGACCAACCCGAAATTTCCAGTCCCTAATCAAAAACCTTATCCTGCTAATTCACTTGAAAACAACCAAAACCAAGTCAATCATTTGAATTCTGTAATCTCTTTACGGTCTGGAAATCATTTTAACAATCATGCTGGTATTGATAATGAAGAAGAGGAAAAATTAATTGATAAATCTAATAATCCATCTTCACAGTCAGCCCAGCCTGAAAAGCCCACCACTTCTGAGTCAGTAGGCCCATCTAACAAATAATTGTTAAAAAATGATCAAACCATATTTTCGGAGTCTAATGAAAAAGTCTTTAAACCAAAAGTCTCATTCCCCCAAAGACTAATTTCAAATAAGCAGTCAGCCCAGTTAGACAAAATTCTAGAAGTGTTCAAACAAGTGAAAATTAATATCCCTCTTCTAGATGTCATTCAACAAGTTCCCTCATATGTTAAATGTCTAAAAGATTTGTGCACACACAAAAGAACCACTCATGTTCCTAAGAAAGCTTTTCTAACAGCCCATGTTAGTTCTATCCTGTCATGCCAAGTCCTTGTGAAGTACAAATACCCCGGTTGTCCTACTATTTCATGCATCATAGGAGACACCTTAATTGAAAAAACTTTGCTTGATTTAGGAGCGAGTGTTAACCTTCTACCATTTTCTGTGTACCAAACCTTGGGCTTAGGGGAGTTGAAAAAGACAAGAGTCACACTTCAGCTAGCTGACCGTTCTATTAAAGTGCCAAAGGGAATAGTTGAAGATGTACTCATTAAGGTTGGCGATTTTGTGTTCCCTGTCGATTTTGTTGATCTTGAAACCCAACCTGTTGTCAATCCCAACAGTCAAATTTCTGTCATTTTAGGTAGACCATTTTTAGCAACCTCTAATGCGTTAATCAATTGTAGAAATGGACTAATGAAATTGACATTTGGGAACATGACAATTGATTTAAATGTGTTTAATGTGGGAAAACAACCTAGTGATTTTTCTGACCAACCCGTTGAAACAAACATGATTCAAGAAATGTCTGAAAATGAACTTAATGGGGAAGATGAAATTCTTAACTTTTGTCTAAAGAACTTTGTTCAAAATTAGGATGATACAAAATATGTACATGAGGTGAATGAAATGTTAGAGCCCTCTACATCAATGTATTCTAAATGGGAACTTGTGATCGAGCCAATTTTACAATCTTCAGAATCAAGTCCACCAGAGTTAGAACTCAAACCTCTTCCTGATGATCTTAAATATGCCTATTTAGGTCCTTCCAAAACTCTTCCAGTGATCATTGCGTCCGATTTAACAAACCCACAAGAGGAAAAATTATTGACCATCCTTAGACAAAACAAAGAAGCCATAGGATGGAGCATAACAGATATTAAGGGGATTAGTCATGTCATTGTCCAACATAGGATCCATTTAATAGATGATGCTAAACCTGTGAGAGACCCACAGAGGCGGTTGAACCCAGTTTTAAAAGAGGTTGTTAGGAAGGAAATTCTTAAATGTCTAGATAATGGGGTCATCTATCCCATTTCTGATAGCTCTTGGGTAAGTCCTGTTCAGGTGGTGCCTAAAAAGTCTGGCTTAACTATGGTTCAAAATGACGATAATGAGTTAGTTCCCACTCGTGTCCAATCTAGTTAGAGGGTTTGCATAGACTATAAAAAACTCAATGAGGCCACAAGGAAGGATCATTTTCCTTTACCCTTCATAGACCAAATCCTAGAAAGGTTAGCTGGTCATGCTTACTATTGTTTCCTTGATGGATACTCAGGTTACTTTCAAATTCCCATAGCCCCAGAAGACCAAGAAAAGACCACATTCACTTGTCCTTATGGAACTTTCGCATATCGTCGTCTACCTTTTGGACTATGTAGTGCCCCTTCCACCTTTCAAAGATGCATGATGAACATTTTTTCTGACATGATAGACAAATTCCTAGAGATTTTTATAGATGATTTTTCCATATTTGGGTCTACATTTCCTGAGTGTCTTCACTACCTCGACTTAGTTTTAAGGAGATGTAAGGACACTAACTTAATCTTAAATTGGAAAAAATGCCATTTCATGGTTAAAAAGGGAATTGTTCTTGGTCATATCATATCTGAAAAGGGAATTGAAGTAGATAAAGCCAAAATTGACCTCATTGCTAATCTCCCACCACCTCGGACAGTCAAAGAAATTCGTTCATTCCTAGGACATGCAGGCTTTTATAGGCGATTCATCAAAGATTTCAGTAAGAAAGCAAGACCCTTAACCAATCTTCTAAGTAAAAATAAAAAATTTGAATTTAATAACAAATGTTTCCAATCATTCAAACAACTTAAAAAGAAGTTGACCTCAGCTCCTATCATCAAATCACCCGATTGGAATCAACCATTTGAGTTAATGTGTGATGCATCTGACTATGCAGTTGGTGTTGTTCTAGGGCAACGAATTAATAAGATTCTCAATGTTATATTCTATACTAGTAGGACTTTGAATGATGCACAATAAAATTATTCAACTACTGAAAAAGAACTTCTAGCTGTAGTTTTTGCCATAGAAAAGTTTCGATCTTATCTTATTGGGTCTAAAATCATCGTCTACACTGACCATGCAGCCTTTAGACACCTTCTCTCCAAAAAAGACTCAAAAGCCCGATTAATTCGATGGGTCTTATTGCTCCAAGAATTTGACCTAGAAATAAGGGATAAAAAAGGGTCTGAAAATGTGGTAGCTGATCATTTGTCTCGTTTAGTTGTGGAGTCTAATTCTGAACTGCCTTTAAATGATTCTTTCCCAGATGAGCGACTTTTCTCCATATCCACTACACCTTGGTTTGCTGATATTGTGAACTACCTAGTTACTAGTGACATTCCTTCCCATTGGTCCAAACAAGACCGATCAAAATTTCTTTCACAAGTCAAATATTTTTATTGGGACAACCCCTATTTGTTTAAATATTGCCCTGATCAAATCATTAGGAGGTGTGTACCCGACCACGAGTTTAGGAGTATCCTATCATTTTGTCATGACCAAGCTTGTGGAGGACATTTTGGAGGTAAAAAGACCACTGCCAAAGTTCTCCAGTGTGATTTTTATTGGCCTAGTCTATTCAAGGATGCCACAGAATTTTATGCCAATTGCAATAGGTGTCAACATTTAGGAAGGATCACTAGGAGGAATATGATGCCAATGCAACCCATTCTAGTCATTGAGTTGTTTGATGTGTGGGGGATAGATTTCATGGGTCCATTCCCAAATTCTTTTAGAAATCTGTACATTTTACTTGCAGCTGATTACGTGTCTAGGTGGGTAGAAGCTATACCAACCAAGACCAATGACAATAAGGTTGTTGTCAAATTTCTAAAAAATAATATTTTATCAGCCTTTTGAATCCTTGTTGAAAAAATATTCCATCACTCACAAGCTTGCCACACCATATCACCCTCAGACAAGTGGTCAAGTAGAAGTCTCGAATAGGCAAATCAAACAAATCCTGGAAAAAACGGTGAGTTCTAATAGAAAAGACTGGTCTCTTAAATTGTTAGATGCATTGTGGGCTTACCGTACTGCCTTTAAGACTAACTTAGGAATGTCACCATATAGGCTTGTGTTTGGAAAAACTTGTCACTTACCTGTGGAACTTGAACACCGTGCTTTATGGGACCATAAAACAATTAAATTTTGATATATCAAGTTGTGGGAGTCATAGACAATTGCAATTGAATGAGTTGGACGAGATTAGGAATGATGCTTACGAAAATGCTAAAATTTACAAGGAAAGAACAAAAGTGTTTCATGATAAATCAATTTTGAGAAAATTATTTTCACCTGGTCAAAAAGTTCTCTTATATAACTTTAGACTGCATCTATTTCCTGGCAAATTGCGTTCTAGATGGGATGGACATTTTGTAGTAAATGTAGTTTACCCTCATGGGGCAGTTGATATTGAAAATCCAAAAAGTGGTGAAATTTTCAAAGTTAATAGTCAACGACTTAAATCCTTTTTAGAAATGCCAACCGAAACAGAGGAGGTGGTGGACCTTGTTGACCCACACTATTCCGAATGACTGAAACTGCACTTGTAATTGTAAGTTTTGTATATATATTTTTCTTTCCGTCCCGTTCCTACCCATCATACAAGGTACAATTTCTTTTATTTCTTTGTTCTCTATTCTCCATTTGCATACATTGAGGATAATGCATGATTTAGGTATGAGGGGGAATTTAACATTTATATTTATCTATTGCATTTTTTTTATTAGCATTTTATTTTATTTTATTTTTTGTTTTTATTTCAAAAAGTTTCTTTAAAAAATAAATATAAAAAATTTGAAAAAATGAAAAAATTTGTTTGACTTTTTATGAATCGGATTAATTCTAATAAGTGTTTGTGGAGTAAAAAACTTTGAATAGGATTAAAAGATTTAGAATGCTTGAACCTTTGATAAGATACAAAATCCTAGTTTGAAATGCCATATTGAATAAAATTAGAATTCACCTGCATTTTTACACTTCACGTTCGCACTAATTCTTAGTTGTGGGGTATAAATTATGAGTCAAGTAAATTCAAGAAAAAAATTAGAAATAGAAAATAATAATGCAATGTGATGGAGCGTAAAACGCACTCGTTGTTAAAAAAAATAGGAAAAAGAATCAACGATATGGAGTGTAAAACGCACTTGTTGTAAGAAAAGAAAAAAGAGTTAAAACATAATAAATACTGCTTCAATATCCATTGAATAAAAGAAAAATCAAGCTGAAAAGTATAATGGATATAAGTAGTTTAACTAGTCTGATTTTTGTGGCCTTTGTTACTCGAGTTAGTAAACCCTTAGGGGTGTCTTTACACCTAGTGCCCTAAAACCAACTGGTTTGGGAGTCATTGGTCAAACGCTCGTTAAATGGGTAACTCTGAAAAGTCTAAGAAAAATAGACATTGCACAAGTCAAGACTGAAAAAATAGAAAAAAAAATAGAGTTTGCTTGATTTTCACGGTAAAAGTCCCTACTAAGAGTTACATCACATACACATGCATGCATCACATAGAATTAATTTTATGAAGGATGATATTTAGAATGAAGATGGAACATTTTTGATAAGGTAAAAGTGTGATTTTGAATTTGATCTTATTTATGTGTAATACCCATGGATACTTAGAAGTTTTCTTTCGATTTCATAATTGGTTAAACTCAAAAAGATTTTTATTTTATTTTGAATTTTGTGGGTATATTCACTGCAAACCCTAACGAGACACAACTCGTCCACTTGGGTTAACATTGGGGTTTAAAGGCTTGTTGCACATGCTAAGTGCAATCGTGTTTCCTACGAAAATGGGGTAGTTTAGATTTTGTTTTGTTTTTATTTTCCTTTTGTTTTACTCGAGGATGAGTAAAAGCTAAGTATGGGGGTATTTGATAAACACGTCATTTTGTATATTTTATATTCCCATATTTATTATTTTATTTGTTTATTTTATTTAATTAATTAGTTTTATTTTGTTTTGCAGGAAATAAAAAAATAAATAAAGTTGAGTTGAAAAAAGATTTCTAAAAGCTTTCTAGTTGATTTTTATTTGGACTACAATTAAGAGGTGTGCAAGGAAAAAATTCTTTGAAGATAACTCATGTACAAGTTGAAGTTAACAAGAAAATTAGATTAGGGTTCAATTTATTTTTCTCTATAAATAAGAGTTTTATTTTAGAGAAAAAAGGGGGGATCATATTTTATTTTCTTTTTCTCTCTTTTAGTTCTCGGTAAAGTAGGAGTTTTATTTTCTTTGTCTTTGCTTCAGTTTCGGTAAAAGGAAGAAAGAGACGGCAGCTTGTGTTTTAGGTGTAGTCAGGAGTATTAGTAGTCATATGATTGCAAGAATTCTTTATTAGTTTAATATTAAAGTTTATTTGATTATTGTTCAATTAGTTTTAATTTAATTCATGCAATTTATATTAATAGTTTTAGTTTTATTTTCTTTTATTATGAATTCTATGTCTAACTAAATTTCTAATACCTAGGATTTAGATGAAATTAAATATTGCATATTAATATATTCTTTCTGTTCCGATATTAATGTCTAATTGTTTATTTCTTCAATTTTACCTTCGCGCATAATTCGTTTTGGTTCTATACTAATTGCGAGGTTTTGATAAGTTATTGTTAAGATATGAGTTTTTAATAATTCATGCTTGCTCAATGAAGTTTTGATGAGTTATAGTTAATCCTTAAATTTTCATAATCTATACTTGTCCATATTAATTATATGAATCACTATTTTTAAAGGGAAACAAAAATAATTAGAAATTAATTAAGGAAAAGAAAATTTTAGTTATTATGTTAGTATTTAGTGGATTCGGATTCCTAGGTAGTTTTTCTCATTATTAGTTTTCGTTATTAATTTTTAATTTACAATATTTAGTTAATTAATCATCTCCACCACTTTTTATTTTTAATTTGTTTGGAATATAAATTAAGGGAACATTAAAATTACTTTAGTCTCTGTGGTTCGACCTGTACTTGCCCGTTCTTCAATTTGATGTTGTGCACTTGCAGTTACTATTTTTTATCACATCAGTGACACATGACAAACTGTGATTAAAGTGTACTGTGTTTTAGTATATATAATAGATTGTAGAGTTGATCATATGATCGTTGAGTAACTTTATTCAACGATTTTTGCCTTACAATTTTTGGCTCTGCGATATGACTCTACGATCTAGTACTTCGATCACTTTACGATTTTACTTTCTACTTAACGAAATACCAGTTTGTCTCGAATAGCTTAATTAAATAACACCATATGAGTCCTACTCGAATCAAATAACATTGCTTCGTGTTCTCCACATGAAAGACTATAAAATTATACCATTACCTCACTTCAATTATTACATTATTAAATTTAAATTAAGCTCAAAAATGACAAAAAATAATTATTAAAAGTGCTTTTTTCTAAAATCATCTTAATAAAAAACTGTGACCTTAATCCTCTTTAAAGTTTGAGGAACTACTGCAAACATACTTGTTTAGTGGTTACCATCTAATTTCCAGCAATTGGCTTCTAAGTTTTTTGATGCCCATAACATAATCACAGAGTCGAACTACCATTGTAATTAAGATGAAGTCACTTGCATGTGCATGCATGACTGGAGATTATATTCTCTCTTTTAAAATATAAGATTATTATTAATTTTTTAAAATTAATTTAAAATATTTTCAAGTTCAAACCTGATATAATTTTTTTTTAAGTCTATGTAATCAATACAATACTTAATATTGCATAATATGGATGGAGAAAAGAAGAGATGGTTTTAGTACTGATGATTATAAGATTTATTATTTTATAATTTTTAATGATCAATCACAATTTTAAATTTAACAATGTCTCAAATTTATTTAAAAAGTCAAAAATGATTTTCATAATTTGGAAGAGAGAAAGTACTATATAGTTTATTAATTTGTCATTTTTTCCACATATATTAAAAGGGTCTTTTTTTAATTGATTTATAAATTATCAAAATGTATTTAAACTTTTCAACATAATTTTACTACCATGCCACCATTATTAATTAAACTAACAACTTACTCTCTCTATTTTACGAAATGGTCTCATTTGCAATTTTTTGTTCACAAAAAGAGTCTTTTAAAAACAGTACTAAAAAATTATACTATGTTGTGCTCAAAATTGTCATCTTGATGTCAAACCACTACTAATCAAACTAACAAGTAAATATTTTTTGGGTATACAAATATGAAACATGCAAGAATTAATACATCTTTAAATTTTGTAAATCTGACAATTTTTTAGTGAAAGGTCTCTGTTATTAATTTTAAAGATAATATGAAACAAAAATGTATCTTTAATATTTATAAATAAGAATGTTTTTGTGAAATGTAGTATTTTCTTTTTGAGCTTTTTTCATATATCAAAATAAGGCTACAACAGCTATATATACCATATAACTTCAATTAGACTATCTATATCAACTAATTAAGCTAGCTCAAACCTTTGTTGTGGCTTTGACCAGTCCTATTAGGAAAGGTTAGATACCAATTAAGCTAGCGCATGGTCGTTGGTAATACATAGTATGTGTATATATATATTGAGTTTAAATCTTGGGCTAGTGCTGAGTGCCTGATGAAAATTGCCTAGCTAGCTAGCTATACTAAGAATTAGTTGAACGTGCACAATAGTTAATAGAAAGCATTGGGATGACTTTAAGCAGTGATAAGCACTGTTCTGTTTATTTATAATGGGATCCGAGACACGCGTTGGGTGTATAATTTATATTTCATATATAATTAATTTTAAAAATTATAAGTTTAGTTTAAAAGATAAAATAAATATAAATAAATTTTGAAAGTAAATTATTAAGTTTTTAAAATTTAGCGACTGAATCCCGAGAATAAGTTCATTAAGACCAAAGAGAAGGCGGCTTCGGTCGTCGGCTCTCCTGTCGTCAGGTCACCTGCTTTCTTGACCTTCCGGCACTGGGCAGGCGTCAACCCCCATACATGGTCTTACGACTTTGTAGAGACTTGTGTTTTTAGTAAACAGCCGGGTCTGGTCACTGCGACCTCCTTTGTGAGGAGGCACCCCTTCTCTAGAAATTACGGGACTATTTTGTCGAGTTTTTTAGAGAGAGTTGTCTCGCGCTCTTAGGTGTTCTATATGATTTCTTAATTGATAAGTAGTGTAGTCCTTTTGGATTTGAGACTAATGGAAACCATGCATAAATCAATAAGATACAAACACAACTAACCAATGATCCAGCAGCGGACTCCTCTCTATTTCATCCAGAAATATTGGAGTTCAACCAAGCACACGGACAAAGTATGAGCTCAACCAACCACATATTAAGTATAAATTAATTAATCTCACCTAATTTAGCTTTAATATGCACTAGTACTTATATATTTTACTAAACTAAAAGATAACTCCAGCTAGATACTAATGGCTAAATAACAACGTAGAAACCAGTCACAGCACTGTTCTAATTTCCTTTTTTTTTAAAAAAACAAAAAGAAAAAAAAGAAAAGAAAAAGAAAAAAAGAAGCTGCTAGGCGGAATTGTGCTAAATTCATTGATGTCCAACAATGCAACCGCCATAACAACACTGACGTGGCATAATTTTTTTGGCTAGCTTAGTATTGGTTAAGCCACAAGAAGTGAGCAACCCTAATTAAAAGATGACCATTTTTCTATGCGAATATATATATATATATATAGAAGGAAGAAAGCCAATGTCACTAGAGATTTTAATGGCAGGTCCAATTCTAATTTTAATCGACGGCATCCATTATTATGATAGACGTGTAAGATGTAATTGTTGAAATAGTACTCTCAATCGGCCGATTGTTATAGATAAGTTCCATATATATATATATATATATATATATATATATCCTAATTACCACGTAGCTAATTATATGACTTGTATTAACATTGATCATATGGAATAAATCTTCAACCATTAGACATATTATACACTAGCTAGGGATTGCTGCCAGTTCATATTTCTTCTTCAGATTCTCCAAATTCATATGTTGGAACAGAATGGCACTGACATTTTAGTCTTTATTATGTTTTTATTGCTTTTATATTTTTCTTTTTTTAAACCTAATTTTCTTACCATTTTCATGTATCAATTATAAGTTAGGTTCAACCGTCTCTGGGAGTACTGGAAATTATAAAGAGCTTATATATATTTGTTAGGGAGTGACTCCCAGAGGACAAGTCGGGACCCGAGTCCCCAATGGATCTCTGGGAGTACTGGAAATTATAAAGAGCTTATATATATCTGTTGTGCATAAAACGCGTTCAGATCAAAATCCTCTTCTCTTATCTTCATCGGCCCATTGTATTTACACTTATCTGCAACGGTTCCCTCCACAAGAGGAGAGAAATCTTAACAAACAGTATCCCAACAACTCGTATAAGTACAATAAAAAGATATCTGGTACGTTTTTACACAGACATTTTTATTTTTAGACTTTCAACCACCATTTTGTTGTTATTGACTTCAATTAACCATTGAAGGTGAATTCGAAAATCAAACCTCCGTGCATTCTTTCATTTTCAGGGATTTCGGAATACCTAGTGGTGAGCGTTATCAATATTATTTCTTGGTTGTTAGAATGTCTTGCGTCGTTGTCAAACTTTAAACTATAATTAACTATTACAACTATTAATTAATTTAATATCCTTCTTTAAGATTAATCTCTATTGGTCTGCCGGTAAAACACTTATATAAGCACATTACGTTAAGCGAGGTTTCTTTTCTTATGCTTTTCATTTTTCTATTTATAATTATTATTTATAATTTTGAGGAACAACTTGCATTCAGTGGCGGAACCAGGAACATTTTATAGGGGGGTCAAAATCTTTTAATAAAAAAAATTATTTATCGACGCTTGAACTGCTTCTTTCAGATGTACGACTGAAAGGAGACAATTGTATTCTGCGACTCTGCATAGCTTGAAAACGTCTCAAAATTTGTTCGTTTTCAATTGTTGAAAAAATATCCTTGTCAATATAAACTATCAGACTGTCATTCATCCACTCGTCTCCCATTTTATTACGCAAATTAGTCTTTGACAATTTTCATCGTAGAGTTATTTCAACAGTAGCAGTCGCAACTGGTAAAACCAAAGTCAACTCGATCAATCGATATACCAATGTAAAAGTCAAATTTCTTTTTATTTCAATCAGCTTCTTAGCAAGACTTCTCAAACCTTTGATCCCAAAAAATTGATACATCCATCTTATTAATCAAACTTAAAGTTATACCGCTATTATCATCAGAAGCACCATCATCATGCACACTTTCAAACACTTGTAATACAGAAGTCCACATAGACATAAGACGGATTATAGTTATATAATGTGACCCCCAACGAGTATCTTCTGGCCGTCTTAAACTCATTTAAGGTTTAATTTATTTGTACATTTTATTTATGTATTCAATCGCTTCTCGTGAGATTTCAAATTAATTTAAATCAAGTGACATAAGGCACGAGGGTTTTAAATTTATCTAAAAATGCAAGTAAAAAGTTGACATTGAAATTTGGACTAAAAACGTCAATTAATTATAAAATGAGTAATTTGTCACATTATAGAATAACAAATGGTAATTAAATTATGCTTCAAAATACTGACAAAACCCCTAGCATTACTACAGTAAAATAATTTTTATCAAATGGGGGGAGGATTAAGCATAATTTTTTGAAGGATACTCAATTGTGATTTTATTATGTAGAGGAGGATGGTAAAAAAAAATAATACAAATACAAATAATATAAAAAAAGGGAAGAGATTTGGTCTAACATAGGCCGTACAAATTCAGTCCCGCTAACTGCTCGATCCTGCTAATGCCCACAATTTCATTTCTTTTTCCCCATCTCTCTCCCCTTCCGATTCGCCTTTTCTCTCTCATACACACACAGTCACTAAAAGAAGCACTCGATTTTTCGGGATCGGACGGAGATGGCGATGGCAGAACATGCCGGAGAGCATGAATATCCGAAGGAGTGGCTGTCGACGAAGGACCGAAGGAGTGACTGTCGGCGATCATGGAGTATCCGGCCCTCAGTCGATCAGAGATGGGGGGTCAAGAAAGGAGACATCTAACCTGTCGGCCGGAGTTACCAGGGTCAATTGCCCCCCCCCCCCCCCCCCCCCCCCCGGCCCCCGGCGCTTGCATTACTAGTTGTTACCAATGTTCTCATAATTGGCTTCAAAGTAAGTTTGGACTCCCATATATTATTACTAAAAATAAAAATATATTATTACTTTTATTCTAGGTAAACGAAGCACTATTATATTTTTTGATCAATGTGAATTAAAAATAATTATAAAAATAATAACATGTCGTTGTTATACAAATGTATTTTCAATTTTAAAAACGAAAGAATTTAAGAACATAGTAGGATCAGTGAAAGATGAACTCACTTTTGTAGGTGCGTGCGTGTGTGTGTGTGTGTGTGTTTTGTTTGTGTAGACTTTGTTCAAGTGCTTGCTCGAAAGCTATACAACTTTGAATGACAGTTACTGGTTCGATGGAATTACTTTAGTTAGTGATAAGTAGTTTTAACTGATACTTTGTCACCTAAATTCGGCCATCTTTGAATAGAATATATCAAACAACTATTATATTCCGGGAGAATTAGCTGATGTGGTAACTGCACCGAACACTCGAACATTATCTTGTTCAAGTCCCGTGAATTACTAAACGAATTTAAAAATTATGCTCAAATAAGCTACTCCTTTATAAATAACATAACCATGCAAAATATTTTGAATATTAATATTTTAATGCAAACTCGTAATATACTTACTAATTCTCAATGCCTTAATTTTTTAAATAACAACATCATATAGTTTTAAATCAATTGCGAACATGAAAAATATTTAAATTATAATATAATTACATCAAAAAGCTAACAATTAAGTGCATACATTTTAATTGAACCCTATGTACGTATTTGCTATCAAGCTTAACAACGTCGAGTTTTAATATGTTATAGCTCGGCTGCAAGTACTAACTCGTTTATAAAATAAATAAATTTGAAGTAAATATTAGTCTAGTCGAACAATACCAAACAATTTATCTTCGTTATATAACTCGGGTCATTTACAGCTAACATAATCTCTCTCTCCCTACAGTTGACGTTCGGCTTGTATGTGCTCAAGCATATAGGATACAATAATAATAATTAATTATTGTTACCTAATTATTGCCCTTAATGTATACTAGCTTATCTCCTAAACTGAAAGATATAATGACTAATTAAGGCCAAATAACAATGTGACCACAGTATTCCCATAGTGGCTTTGTTTCATATCAAAGTTTAATGAGCAAAAGCAAAAAAAAAAACTAAAAACAAGAACAAATTAAAGAAGATTAGTCCAACAGGAAATATATATAGTTTAACTAAATTGTTTAATTAAGAAGTCTGATGGCTAAAAACACTCAATGATGTCCAACTATGCACCCTCCATATCACAACCGACGTGGCATAATTTTTTGGGTAGTATTGGTCAAGCCACAAGAAGAGCAACCTTATATGATAACCATTTTTTTTATGTTCTTAACTCCACCACCTAAATATTCTTAATTCTTAATTCCTTGTTACGTGTTATTTCAAATTAAATCGCCTTAATTATATGAATAAGATATTGAGCAATCGTCAGCCATTAGAAACAAAGACACCGGTTTGGTCACAATTAAAGGGAAATCCTCCTCTATAAATTTCTTCATTAGGGTTCTCCAATTTCATTGCAGCTAGCGATATAGCACCACAAAAATTCATACTATATCCAACTGAAATAATCATGACATCGAGTAACGGTGCTAGCTACGCTTTGATTTACATGCAGCAAAAGCGATTTGATGAGAAAATGAAGAGAATGCAAAAAGAGAAAGAAAACGCAGTCAAAGGAAGATTCACCCTCGCACTTATCCGTTCTCGGAGTTCTTCAGCAGCTCAACAGAAACAAGAAAAATGAGATTTATCAATTAATTGTGACTTATTTATTGCTCGAGGCATTTGTATCATGGTATTATGGCTTTGTCTACGTAAAATAAGAAATGCTTGATAAATAAAATAAACTAGTGTGTTTGAGTTCTTGTCCAATTTCTCCGCGGTTGCTCGTACTAATTAAGCTCTTACATATATATTGCACATGAATTATAAATGTTTAAAAAATAAATAAAATTGAGTAATGTTTGATGATATAATTAACTAAACCTTTCGTGCAATAACAATGAAACTTTCTTTACATTATCAGAAATTGGATGTACCTGTTGGAAATGAATATGAGCAGGAATTATATATATAGTGACCATTAAGTTGAATTTAAGCCAAAAATGTTGGATAAAGGACAAATAAACTATTATGGATCCATTATATTAGACGGATGAATCAACTAATTAGTTTATACATAGGATTCAATTATCAACGTCTATTTCTAATTTTAGCCTCCTTCTCATTTTGAGTAGGAGAGGTTTTTTCGTAATTAATTTGTTGAAAAAAGGGTGCAATTAACATAATTCTCCAAAAGTACTCACTATGTGATACATTCGAAAACCTTTAAATACTTTTCACACACGATTTCTGGTCAACTCAATGGTTTATCAAATGTTAACGGGTGGTGGTGGAGACCATGCATGCATGTCAAGCTTCAAACTAACTAAGAGTTGATGTAATTTGACAAACTCTTCTCAAGTTCCCAGCTGTATCTTACGATACTCCTTTTCTTTTTATCCTTCTTTCTTCCCAATTTCAGTGTAAGTATAAAATAGTGACTACAAAAGTTTATATATTATCAAAGTACGTTGCACCGTTCATTGTAATACCTACCGGCTACAATTAAAAAACACGTCATCTACCGCAAGATATATAGTCAGTGTGTGTTAGTTAGTGTGAGCCCATGAATAAAATTAGGGTTCATATTAAATGAACTAAAATAAAAAATAACGAATAACGAATGAATGAAGACCGAAAAAGACGAAACGAAAACCCATTAGGGTTCGCTCCCTTAGGGAGGACCCCCTTGGGATGGATTTTTCCCGTCCCGTGATACGTTTTTTTGACAATAAAATTGATTTATTTGATATTTCTAAACATTATACAACCTTAAAGATATAATTTAAGAGGTATTATTATGAGTCCCAAGGCAGAAGGCTCATAAGAACAACTTGTTTTGAAAATCGGTTGAGAGATTGGATTGGTGGTTAAAAGAATTGGATGATTTGGGCACTACTCGGATAACCTAGGGTATTTTATGAATTTTTCTATCATTAAAAGTATTTCTGAAATTTTTCATTTTGACATGTGTCTGACAAATGACCTGAAGCCTATAAATACCCCTTCACTTGACAAGTGAAGTAACTTTGGACACTGGAAGAATTTATTACCACATGAAAGCTCTCTCCCTCAAAACAAATAGGAGGTGGAAAGAAATTGAGAACTTGTGATCAATTCTGAATCGAGTGAACAAAATTGTTGGCGTCACCTATCTTGAATTCACTCGAAACACTTGTCACAACTCTCGGACACCATCGATTATGTCGTGATTCCGAGAGTTCTACCACGTGTTATCCTGGTAGTTGCTCACCAATTATTCTCCCTTCAATCATTCGACAAATTTCATACTCTTTGCGAATTTCTTACCTCCACCATTACTACTAACCATAACCCTAACAAGGTACATAATTTTTGTGTCTACAATTAGTATCGTAATATCTAGTCGTTATATATATATATATATATATATATATATATATATATATATATATATATGCTATGCTCGTTTTCCATATAATTGATCCACATCAACCGATAATTAAAATATTGGCGTAATGCGAACCATTTTGAATAAAGATGACCAGCAAAAACTTAGAAACCGCAAAATAATGGAGTAATAATCGAAAGGACAGGAATAATTTTTTATCATACAATTACGTAGTTGTTTTAGACACCAATCAGTAATTATATTTTATTTGAAATAAAGAGGTTAAATAAATAGTTCTAACAGTATGTATAATTTGATGACGACACATTTTACCAACCAAGAAATAAAATATGCTCTTATATGGATCACGAATTCGATAGTATTAATTCGGAAGGTAGTGCAAAATACCTAATTTTGATACTATTAATTCTAGAAAATGGTTCGCAATTATCGTTTGATGTGGATCAATTATATGGAAAACGCATAGCATATAAGAGCTAATTATTTATATATATATATAACGACTGGATATTACGTACGGATGCTAACTAGCACACACTAACTATATATTACGTACGGATGCTAATTAACACACTAACTATATATCTTGCGGTAGATGAAGTGTTTTTTAGTTGTAGCCGGTAGGGTTCACATTACACCAATATTTTAATTTGGAGGAACTACTAGCTTTGTTGGTAGGTTTAGTTTCTACCAATTAGCTTCCGGGTAAAGTTAATTTGGTCACCCATAACAAAAGCACAAAGTCCACCGCCATTGTCATTAATTAACATAAAACCACTTTAGATAGTGGGTCACTGGCTGCAGATAATATATACTCCTGTATGGACTATAAATATTAACCTAATCGTTAGCGGAGTCAGAATTTTATTTTAAAAAGTGTCAAAATTTTATATCAAAATAAAATTTGACATTCTTTCAAATCTTAAAAATCATTTATGATTATTTCTATACTAAACATTGCAGTAATTTCTTTTTCAATATATAAAATCAAAGAGTTGGTGAGAAAATTATCTTCTATCTTAAATCGAAATTTAATTTTGATAATATTTATAGCTGAAATAATTGTTCGGTAGTTACAGTAAAAACTGAAAAAGTAAGCATGAGTTCAAAAATAGTTGACAAATAAAGGCTTTAATAAAGTCTAAAACTTTTTTTATTTTTATGTTTTTATAGGGGGTATCAAAACTCAAATATATAAAACATGTACTTAATTAACTATATATATATAACAGAGGATTTTCATTCTTCAAAACTCAGGGATGTCATGACACCCCCAACTGATAAGGTAGTTCTCCCCCAACTAATGGTAAGTACCTAATCAAAAACCTATATATACAGAAGTATTAGTTTGAACAGAGATTAATCTTAAAGAATTGGTGCAAGTATGGTTAGTTAGTTAGTGATAAGTACTGTTTAATTCGATCTATATTTATGTTTTACAACTGATAAGTGTTCTCTTTTGGCTGATAATATGTTACATTCTCCTTATGGAGATATAATATCTAATTTTATTCTATAACAAATCATCTACATTCTACAAATAAACTTGTACATGCAAGCCTGGTGATCTCTTATTCAAGTACATCTTTCCTTAATTGCCGCCTCTTTCTTTTTCTAGCTCTCTCTCCATTCAGAAGTGGCCCTTATGCACACAGTTTGTGCTCAACCATTTTTGTATGATTAAATTAATGTGCCTTAATTTTTAACATAAATTTACTTCCCGAGGAGCATATCTAAAGCTAATGGCTATATAACAATGTAGAAACAAGTTAATTGGTAGGCCAAAGTAGACAGTCATACCACTGGGCAAAAGCAAGGAAAATACTTACTTATATCTTTAGTGGTTTGATTCTTAATTATCAAATTAAATAAATAAAAAACAAATTAATGAAGCATCCACTTCTACTAATTCATTTGAAGGTTTGATTGCTAAACTCAATGATGTCCAACTATGCACCCTCCATATCACTACTGATGTGGCACATTGTTAAGCCACAATTAAGAAGAGTAACCTTAAAAAAAGTAACCATTTTAATTAATTCATATTATACACTACGTAAGTCCACCACTTATATATATTCTTAATTCTTTCTTATCTTGTGCTAAGTAGACCGGCTTAATTATATGAATAATTGAATATTTATATGACATAAATCCCCAGCCATTAGATACATGAGTTAGAGATGATTGTGTGCTCACGTAAGGCAAAAATTTCCCCCTATAAATATCCTCCTTTGGGCTCTTCAGGTTCATTGCAATACAATACAATTATAGACCATAAACTTTCACAATATATAATACTAATTTCATTTTTCTTTGCATACAGCTCCTAGACATGTCATCCACCGGTGCTAGTTACGCTCTTATTCACGTTCAACAAAAGCGTCTCGAGGAGAAAATGAAGGAGGAGAAAGAAAAAAGAGGGGAGGTTAATATTGGTGTTAAAGAGAAAAGAGTTGGTGATCGGACGACGAGTAAATCCGGTGGTAAAAACAAGATTTACCCTGGCAGTTCTTCTCTGTCAAATTAATCCGAAAGATTAATGGGTTATGAATGCTTGGACGTGTGCGTGTATGGAATCATCATGCATGCACGGTTAATTTGTCAATGTAAAGTAGTAAAATTAGACATGTTGTCAAATAGCATGTGTCCCTCCTCTTGTACCTCTTTAATTACTGTCACCCTGGCTAGCTCTGGTGCCCTTTGTTTATTTAAATGTTGTACAATTTGGTGAAATAAAGTACGTAGTGTGTTTTAATTCTTCTCCAATTTTTGCATGGTTTTTCATGCTAGCTCAGCTCTGTTATGTATTGCACATGAATTAACATGCATGTTTAGTAATGTTCAGGTTAAATTACACCAACTACGCTCTTCGTGTCTATAAGCTAAAAGGATCGAGGAGGAAAGGACAAGGGAAGGACCCTTAATTTTGATACCATCAGAACTTGAAGTACTTAAATGATTAACTCAACGCCTTGAAATTCAAAATCTGTTGAGGGATAGACTCGATCACGTGATTTTGCATGATAAATGAAGAGACTCTCACGACTCAATTAATTATCACCTTTAGCATGTGATGTAAAAATATTATATAACTGCAAATACACAGAATTGATAAATATTGGTATAACTCATAGAGACAAGATCAATTTTAAAACATTCTTAATATTTATTCTATGCAAATTAGAAAATAAAGATAAAAAAATTATTTATTATAATTAAACACTAATTAAAAGATAAAAATTAATAATAAGCAAGTAATCTAGGAATTCGAATCCACTAAACAATAAACATAACAAATAATTTAATCTCTTCTATTTTTATAATTCAAATTATGCTACTATTTTGGTGTACATAATTCCAAAAATAAAACAATTAAGTCCAATTAAAATTAACTATACATTTAATCTCCATTCCCTTTAATTTAGTAATTTATAATTAACTTGGGCGTGCATAGATTATAAAAATTTAAGAATTAACTACAACGCATCAAAACTTTTTCGAGTAAGCATAGATTATGAAAAAATCATATCTTAAAAGTAATCTATCAAAACCTCTTCATTAATTTAAAAGTTACATAAGAATTATAAAATAAAGGTATTTCAATAACAAAACGTGAAGATGAGATCAATTGAACATCGAAGTACAAATAATATAATAGAAGGAAAATAATATCATGGATAATTTTTTAAAAATCATCTTCTTCCTAAATCTAAAAAATTAGCTAGACATTAAAATAAATAAAACTATTAAAGTAAAAAAGAAGAAGTTTAAACATAAAATAAGATAAGAAAACTCCTTTTATTGAAGATCCTTCAACGAGCTTACAATAAAAAAATTTAATGTAATTTACTTCTACTCATAAACTAAACTAATGCATAATTAATACATTATTCTAATCTAATTTTGGTACTCCTCTATTTATATGGATAAATTACTTGTTCTCCAAACTAGGTATAATGAACTTGATCAGTTTTTCTTTAATATTTTACATAAAATCAAGGGAATTGATATTTTCACAATTAAAAGTGTTAGTTCTACAAAGTCTTTTCTCACATGAGTGTAGACCCCACCTATTATTCATGTGAGAAATAACTTGTGAAACTATCATTTTAACTTGTGAAAATATCAATTTCTAAAATCAATCTCTTTATCTTTATCTTCCAAGTATTTCTTTCTTACACATCTCTTTATTAGATTCCAAATAGATATCAACTAGAAAACTTCTAAAACTCCATTTTATAACTCAAATCCATTCATTTAACTTCTACAAAACAAAATAAAATAAATTAATTAAACTAATAAAATGAACAAAATTAGGTAATTAGAAGTATAAATTATGGGCATATCAAATATTCTCATATCTATCTTTTGCTCGTTCTCGAATAAAATAAAAATTAAAACTAACTAATATTCATAAGAAACATGACTACACTCAACATGTATAACAAGCATTTAAACCCAAATGTCACCCTAGATGAACGAGTTATATCTCGTGAGTGGTTGTAGTGAATATACATACCAACAAAATTCAAAATTATAATATTTTTGGGTTCAACAAATTATGAAATTGAAAAAAGAAAAACTACTAAATATCCATGAATATTATACATAAACAAGATTAAATTCAAAAGAACGATTTCATCTTATCAAACATACTCCAACTTCATTCTAGAAGACATCCTTAATAAAATTAATAAAAAATAAATTATTAAATATCCATTTTAAATTCAAAATAATAATTTTATCTCATCAAAAAACTTCATCTTCATCCTAAACACTATTCTTCATCAAATTAATTTTATGTGATACATGTATTGTGTATGTGATGTACTCTTAATAAAGATTTTTACCATAAATTTCAAGTAAACTCATTTTAAAAATAAAAATAAAAAATCTCATTTTTTTTCCTTCTCGAGTTGTGTAATATCTCATTTTTTTAGATTTTTCAGAATTAGCATTGGATCAATATCTCTCAAATCAGTTGACTTTAGGCACAAAGCGGGACCACCACCTGTATATCAAGTGCGATAAAACCACTTGTACATCGAGTATAAATTTTGGTTTCTGAATGCTGAATGGCCTAGTTTGGTAATTAGAAGCCAACAGAAGTATTACTTTGAATAGTATGTGGCCGACCACCAAGGATACATTAATTATAATTAATTATTTTCTCCTAATTATTGTCTTAATTGTATACTTATACTCTAATCATACACTATATAAATCTTATCCATTACAAATGATGACTATAGGAACTTATACAGTCATTTATTTTTGTATCGTTCATTTTAAGATTTGGTGGTGAGTCGTCCCCAACATTACGCTGTGATAATAAAATATCCATCCATAACACAATGTTACGGTAAGAACAAGTTTACCAAAAATTAATAAATAAATATTTAAATTTCTTACTACAACGTAGTGTTGGGGTAAGAGAATCCACATTTTAAATCACAGGATAAATTTATAGTGACCATATACACTTTTACTGCTACTTTATGTCATGCATTATTTTATACAATAATGGCTAAATAACAATGTCAACGACCAGGTAATGGGTGATTTGTTTTACTTTAATGAACAGATTTAGTAATAAAAATATATAAAATAAAATAAAAACAAGAACAAAAGATATATCCACTACTCCTGCACATGACTGCCACCCATCAAGAATTGAATTTGGTTAATCAAGAACTCTTGAACGTGAATATATATATATATATATATATATATATATATATAGGGAATGATTTATAGTCAAAATTGAATAAGAATCATGTTTCGTTCAATCCAATTTTATTTGTTCATTGTCAAATTCAATAGCTTAGATATAAACATACCGTAGTAGCACTACTGCACAATTGGTATGCGGTATATGACCCACCAAAAAAATGTCTATAATAACCCTCAAATGAAAAAAAAATTAAGGTCTTTTGTTTATCATACCACATAATAGTTGTGCGATATATCAATTTGGGAAAAAAATTTAAGAGATACCGCACAACTATTAAGCAATACTCCTAATTTTTTTTCCACATACCACATAATAGTTATGCGGTATTATCAATATGGACAGTAGAAAGAAAAAAAAAAGGTATCGAACAACTGTTATACACTACTCCTAAAAAAAAATTCTCTTAAGTTTGGAACAAAGTGTTATCGTTGATGAAAGTTCGATTAGCTTAGGAATTTCATTTCCTAGTACCTTTTTTGGTGATGGTGGCTGAATTCGAATCTTTGTGGCTATTCCAGTTGGCTGCTTGAATTTACGTCGTCAACTCCTTTATACTATAATGATTCTACAGATAACTGTAACCTAAGAAATAGAGCAGATTAGTTAATTTCATTTTATTTTTTTGGTGCGTCTTATGAGAAGTAATAATCGTCCCTTAAGTTATAGGGAGGACTAATCAAGTCTTTCTTCCGTTTTTCATTGGGGTAAAATTTCATGGACGATATATATAAAAGTGACTTTTACCGTCTACTTTCTAATGCTTTGCTTCCATCTAACTTAACAAAATTCTTGCATCCGTTACTCGAAATTATCATTTGAATACGGAATATGAACCATCTGACATAAGTGCACAATGTCAAGAGTGCGACACCGTATAAGTCTGTGGAACGCAGTTGTTTACCATTTTAGTTTGTTATGCCACGTGTCACTTGTTAATTGGGTTAGTTTGTTGTTCCTGATAGTAGGCTAGGCTTCAGTATTATAAATGCAGCATGACTGTAATGAAGGGATATCTGAAAACCCAATGAATTTCTAATTCATTGTTTCCTTTCTGCAATTTCCTTTCCTTTCTACAATTTCCTTTCATTTCCTGCAAGTTTATCAGTTTATTAGTTGTAGTCATGACAAATTGGTATCAGAGCCATCAATCATTGGCCCGTGATTCACAAATAGCAGCGGCTAATCTAGAACAAAATGGAATATACAGCTCTTACGCGAGAGCAATGGAGGCAGATGAAGTGATGTAGAGCTCAACCTGTAGATCTGGTAATCTTCATTCATCATTTCACACCACATTACTATCATTTCTCCATACCACCACCACAAACTTACACTTCCTACCTAGCTCAACCACCACCATCGCCAGAACCGCCGCCTCAAGCACCACCACCCTTATCCATGGCGGATCTAAACCACCATCAACCTCTTGTACCCCCACCACCTGGACCCATCTGCTTCTCCGACCAATTTCAAAACCATGACCACTCTCTGTTTCCTCCTCCTTCCAATCACAACCAACAACAGTGGGCACCACCACCTCCCCTTCATGCTCCATATTCTGGCCCCCCTCCTTATTCTGGGCACCACCCTTATCCAATTTTTACTCTTCAAATCAGTGCTCCTACATCCAATTCCTACTCTTCAAATCAGCAGTCCTACATCCAAGATGTTGATTCTATGTCCTCTTGTGTACCACCAACTTTTTCTCCCATGACTACAACACCACTGTTCTCAAGCAATTACCACCCTCCCGCCGACAATTACTCTCCTTATCCCTGCACATACATTCCATACCCTCAAAATCCTGATCCAATTTCCCCTCATCTCCCACCACTCCTTCATTCTCTTCGAATTAAGAATTGCAGCCTTCCAACAGTCCTTCCCCAACTCCATCTCAACCCTCCTCTTTTCCTCAATTAGAATCTCAAGTGTCTGCTCTACATCCATTCGTTATGCATCAACAAGGGATTCCCCAGTATGTTCCTTCACATGTTCCTCAGTCTCATGTTGGACATTTACACTCAGTACCAGCAATATCATTTCTTCAACATTGGCAGAATCAACAGGTTGTATCAGAAGATTCACAGATGCCAATGCATAACCCATATCTTCCATCTCAAAGTGAACAAACCTTGTTGAGACCAAATGGTAATTATGACTATGAAGTGTCTGTAAATGGGCAATCTCTACATCCAAAGTATATGGATGCTCATATTAGTCAAGGGCTTCAACTTCCTGCAGTGGTTCCATCTTCAAATGAGGGAGGGCAGGTTCAGGAATCTATTGATATAAGTTCCATGGTGGATCCTCAACCTCAGCAAAACTTGCAACAAATATCTTCCCAGTTTCAGGTTACCTTGAAATGGGATTCTATTGAGCATAACAGTGAGACTGAGAAGAAGAATGTTACATCCCTGACCAAAGTAGATGCCCAAGACACTGGTGGCTCTAACAACTCTTCAACTACTAGGTTTGAAATAGATGCAGGGACTGCTGTTCCAAATAGTAATCTGCTGCCTAACCCTTGGGGTGGTACGGGTGTAGGTTCACAAACAAACACTACCACCCGGCCAAATCCTACTAGAGACGTAAAGGCAGCAGGCATGCGTGGAACATGCATTGGTGGGGTGATTGGTAGGTTAGGAGGGCTCGGTCTCCTAGAGTTGAATCTCACAATGGGCATTCCTGATTCGTCAGTCGTGAATCAGCTCCTACAGACTCCAGGTGTTTCCCAGATGATGCTAATTTTACCTTCAAGCCCACAATATAGGAATCGGATTCTCGGCATTAATCCTCAACTCCGCAGTATGCTTGACATGAACACTCAATAAAGAGAAATGATGCAGAACCCAGAAGTTCTTCATCAGCTTAATTCACCTGAAATGATGCAACGGGTGTTGTCAATACATCAAACACTTTTTTCTCAGCTGATGGTTCTAATTAAGATGGGTGAGATTGCCGAGGCTTTCCTCGGGTCGATTATTAAGACTGTAGTGGTTACTGTTCCTGCATACTTCACTGACCCTCAATGTCAAACCATCATGGATGCAGGTGTCATTAACTGTACAAATGTGTTGCGAATCATCACTGATCCCACTGTTGCAGCCATTGCATATGGTCTTGACAAGAAGGCTACCAGTGTTGGTGAGAAGAATGTTCTGAATTTTGATCTTGGTAGTGGTACTTTTGTTATGTCCAATCTGACCATTGAGGAGGTTATCTTTGAGACCAACTCCACTACTGGAAACACCCATCTTGACGGTGAAGATTTTGACAACATAATGGTTAACCATTTTGTTCAAGAATTTAAGAGAAAGAACAAGAAAGACATTAGTGGCAACCCAAGGGCTCTTAAGAGGTTGAGAAAATCTTGTGAGAGAGCGAAGAGGACTTTCTCATCAACTGCTCAGACCACCATTGAGATTGACCATTTGTATGTGGGCATTGATTTCTATTCAACTATCACCCGTGCTAGATTTGAGGAGCTTATCATGGATCTCTTTAGAAAGTGTATGGATTCTGTTAAGAAGTGTCTGAGGGATGCTAAGATGGACAAGAGCACTGTCCATGAAGTTGTTCTTGTTGGGGGTTCTACTAGGATTCCCAAGATACAACAGCTATTAAAGGATTTCTTTAATGGGAAGGAGCAGGTCTTTTCTATATTCTCAGACAACCAGCATGGTGTCATGATTCAGATTTATGAAGGCAAGAGGCCAAGGACCAGAGACAACAACTTGCTTGGTAAGTTTGAGCTCTCAGGTATCCCACCTGCTCCAAAGGGGGTACCTCATATCATTATCTGCTTCAGCATAAATGCTATTGGTTGTTCTTCTATAAAGAAACTTGTTATTTGTCAAAATTGCAAAGTGTCACTGTTTGATGATATTGATATTAGAAGGATTGCTAAAAATTATCCTACATAACAGTTAATTAAGTGGTGCATTCGTATTATTGGAACTCCTGAGGCTGACATTGGCGGATGTGTGTTGTGTAAAGGCCATGATTTCAACAAATCAGGATTTGGTCCATGCACAGTTTGCAATTATGATCAGTGTGAAAAGGAATATCATGTCAACTGCTTGAAGGAACATGGCAGTGGACGGCTTAAAGGATTCACCAATAGGGAAATGATTATGTTACAAGGGGGGCAATATATTCATTCTGTTTTGAAAAATCCAGTAGTTAATGGTGAAGGAAAACTTTCTGACACTCTTTTGGATATCATAAAGAAGAAACATAACCATTTTATATGCATAGTGAAGAATGTTAGGAGCAAAATAAGAAGTTTGCAGCTGGATGGACAACCGATCACTGATTATTTTCAGCAGAAAGGGTCTCCAAAAGTAATTTTTCATTTTATGAGTGATGATGCAGCTTATTTCAATTTGGCAATTGAGAATGGAAACTCTCGGAATGTAGTTGTTACAGCCAAGGAAGTTGATAAGAAATTTCGTGCAATTATTAAACAGTATGAAAGAAATAATCCTTGGGGTCAAGGATTGATTGAAGGAGGGAGTATTGTCAAGAGTGCGACACCATATAAGTCTGTGGAACGCAGTCGTTTACCATTTTAGTTTGTTATGCCACGTGTCACTTGTTAATTGGGTTAGTTTGTTGTTCCTGAGAGTAGGTTAGGCTTCAGTATTATAAATGCAGCATGACTGTAATGAAGGGATATCTGAAAACCCAATGAATTTCTAAGTCCATTGTTTCCTTTTTGCAATTTCCTTTCCTTTCTGCAATTTCCTGCAAGTTTATCACTTTATTAGTTGTAGTCATGACACACAAGAACAAGTTGAGCATTGAGATGCAGATACATCCCCCATAGGTGTATCAGATCCAATTATAGTGAAACAAATATCTTTCTTCTACTGAAATGCTTCAGTACTATCTCATCAACAACAATAATTTATTTCAAATCCAAAAGAAAAAAAAAATTCAAGATAAAAAATAACAGTTATATAATACCCTTAATTTTTTTCTTACATAACTATTATGCGGTATGTGAAAGAAAAAAAATTAGGAGCGGTAATCTCTAAAAAAGAATTCAGATTAACATACCGCATAACTATTATGTGAAATGTGAAAAGAAAAAAAATAAAGGTATCGCATAACAGTTATGTACTCCTAATTTTTTTTTTACTAAATTATTATTTGGACTCCAAACTTTACATGTCAGACATCTGTCACACTTTACGCTTTAAAAAATTCGTACTTGCACCCCAAACTTCTATTTTTTGTATTAGGTTACATTCTTTAAACATTTACATGCGACTTTTTTAGAGACAATTGGGTCAATTTAGTTCTCTCATTCACCCATTACTTTATCTTTTCATTTTTTTCATTTATCTAATTCATCTACTTCACCGTTACTTTTTCTCTCCTCCATTAACAAGCAAGTCCCCAAAATTAACAACAATACAATACCCTGTACATTTCTCAACAACATCACCCAACTGGTGATTACAATTTTCTCTCCATTAATTTTAGTTTCACACTTCACCCCCACGCCCCATGTACTTGGGGAAAATTAAATTTCCCGACTCCAAATTTATTATTATATAGATTGTTGTCAGTTGCGACTTATATAAAGGAGTAAATTGTTGACTTTTTGGAGATGACAAGCTTGGAAATTAAAGTTATGCTTTCTGATTCCCCTCTAGGGTAAGCAAGGAAAGAATTGGGACTGCCGGATCCAAAATTTGATGATTTATCATGATAAATTGAATGCAGCTAATGGGTTGCGATAGAATAAGAAATCAAACATACCCAGATCGATATTTGAACAAAGGATTCAGAATTACCACACAAATTTAGTTTCAAATGGGCATTTCAAACATACCCAGTTTGAAATTCCCAGAAAGAAATCAATTAGATCATAATTCTCAAATTCTGAAGTAAAATTAAACTAATAAAAATCAATAAAACCAGTCATGGAGTAATGAAGAAAAAGAGTCACCCGGAGTAATCAATACGAACCCAAGATGGAGAGAGATTTGGGTCAATTGACCTTCACTAAATCTACTCAGAAAGTAAATGAAGATAAATAACAAAGACCCAAATTTTATCAAACAGTTGTACATTTCCAGAATTTTATTTTATCTTCCATAAGTTATTCTCACAAGTTAAAAGAGGCAATAGGGAGAGGGAGAGGGAGGGAGAGAGATAGCGAGAGAGAGAATAATGAAAGGAAAGGAGGTGGAAGGAAAGAGAGAGAAAATGGAAATGAAAAGACTGGAGTTACTGCTATTTAGGAGAGAGAGAATAGAAGAAAAGAGGAGAGATAAAATAAAAGTGAAAAGGAGAGATGAATGAGAGAATTGGAAAATATTTTATTTAAAGTGTTTAGATGATTTTACCTTTAAACCAACTAATGTTTGAAATGAAAATTGGGACTTCCGGTCAGAAATGACCGACAAAATATTTGGAGGATGTAACTTAACACAAAAAATAAAAATTTAAAGTGCAAGTATAGACCTTTTAAAATTTTTGATGTGAAAAGTGTCTGACATGTAAAATTTATAGACATCTGATAGGTATTATGAATATTTTTTTAGTGAATCATATACCGCATAACAATTGTACGATAATATTACTAATTGTTATGTGGTATGTTCATATCTAAACTATGAATCCTTATATGACATACACTTTTTATACCAAACAAGAAGGAACGATCAGGATTAAAATTTTAAAATCGACGTCTGCTACTAATATTAGCGGACGATAAAAAAAACACATATCATCTACTATTAATAGTAACGGACGCTACTAATATTAGCGAACGTTAATTTTTATATTCTAATTATGATCGTTCTTTCTTGTTTTCAATAATATAAATAGTGTATGCCATATAAAAATTCATAGTAAATTACATACTATAAATCATTGCCATATATATATATATATATATATATATATATATATATATGACCTCAATCATGTCCAACTAGGAAGCTCTCCATATCACTGTTGACGCGGATTTGTTTATGTTTTCTCGTTTCTTTCCTTTTTGGGATGGAAACCTTTGAATTGAAAAAATAAGTTGCAAATATTAATTAAGTAATTTATATATTCCTGTACTAAATTACTTGGAGGTTTTGTTTCTTATCAGTGCAACTTAATAAAAAAAAACAAAATTAGAAAGAAAAAACAAACAAAACCATTAAAACTGGGCAAACAGGATTTGCCGATTGTTATTTAGTTCTAAAATTTGAGATAAATATTTCTTTTAACATGTCCAAAATTAAAGATATATTCCTAATGTAAATTCTGTTTATATATCTTGAATATTATCATCATGTCAGCATATTTGCAAAATCCTTGAATTTATAAATAAATTTTTTTAATTAGCATTTGTGTAAGTGCTAGTTATAGATGAGGGAGAGGTGGACTGGATATTGTCCAACTATGCACTAACCATATCAGTTCTATTGATGTGCCACGTCCAGTCCTTTTTGGTAGTAGTATTAATGCTTAAACCACAATCAGAGCCGCCTTAAAAGATAACAACTAGTTAGGTAATCATTAATTTCCGGCCCTCAAGAACTGCCTTCAGTGTCAAATTTTCTGGGACACGTGTAGCCTTCGGTCCCTCCGTGAGAGACGTGAATATAGAGGCCTGTGTAGCATTGGGCTCGGACCTTTATAAGGTTTGGGCCGATATCCCAACAATTAATAAACTGTTTGTTTTATCGTCATCCATTAATTCTGCAGTTAAGCATTTTGTTTTATCAGTCGAACTTTTATTGACTTGGAACAAAATAAAAAATTGAGGAACTTTCCGGCTTGGTATTAAATTAAATTTAATTAGATTGTCGATGTAGGGTCCTTCATTTTGGTGGGTATTTATTATTAATTTTCAACGTCCATATCATATCATGACTTGTGAGTACTAAATCACATTGTTTTTGGTATTACCAATGGTAAGCCAAAACGAAGGGCCACCGTAAATTAAAGATGACCCTTTCTTTTTTTATATCTGTCTCCACTTATTTAGTCTTATCCTTGATTCTAAACTGTACTCAAAATATCTAACATTAGCTACAACTAATTAATTATTCTGTTACTTACATTTTTAAGCCTCAAAATTAATATAATTGCAATTAAGGAACAACTATGAGAAATAATAGTTAGTTTACCGTTGTTATAATTATTTGTATTAAAACTAAAATTACATTTATTTGCAAAAATGATAGGTTAATCAATGTGAACTATCACTCTGGATTTTTTAATCTCATGATTAGTCCGTTACTTAATCAATGTGAACTATTTATGATCATTTCTAAGATCACTTGATACTTTAAAAGAGAATTATATAATACCACATTTTCATGTGATTATAATCCGTCATCAAATAATCTTAAAAATGACAAAATATAGTCTATAAAATTAAATAATGAATTAATCACATGATAGAATAATTTGTAATGATATAGTTTATCCCCCTCATAATTTTTGCAAAGCCTAAATTATTTCATAGACTTTGAATTCTTAAATTCTACGAATCCAACCCAAAAAGTTAAAAATGTATCCTAGGGTCACAAAAGGCAACACTATTTCTTCTTGCCTACAAGGCCATAAATTCCTTCCCTGGGGGTTCTCAAACTCCATTGCAAATTAATCCACCCACATCACACATAATTTCCCACATACAGTTCTTCGTTTTCCGGCCATGACATCCATTGGAGCTACTTTTGGTGTACTTTACATACAGCAAAAGCGTGTCGAGGAGAAAGTGAAGCGAACAGAGGAGAGAGAAATAGGTCAGAAAACGTTTGGAGGTAACAGCAAAGGTGGTAAAAGTAAGAAAATTCACCCTGCCAGCCGTTCATCATCGGATCCAAAGGGGAGCTCAGAACAGGCGAAAGACTTGGTGCCATGAACGTTTATGTATATAAATTATGGGTTTATCTATGTAAATCAAGATTTTCTGTAGCTTGCATGTGTAATTTTATATAAAATGTCCTCTCTTCTCTTATCTTTTACAGTATGCTTTCCGAGTAAAAGTTTTATACCCTTCTCTTTTCTGCCGTTTATAAAATCTTGCACCAACTTCAGGTCTCTGCCTGGTGTTTCAGTTTCTTCTTTACAGATTTCTTAAAATCCCAAAATGGGACCAATCATTGATCTTAGTTAGTCATTTATTCAGTTTCAAAAACTTTTGAGCTACTTGGATCTTGAGTGGAAAGATAATTATCTAATGATAATTCAAAGTAAGCTTAATGCAAGCGAATTAGTTGAGAAATTCAAGTGAATATTAGTTTGCAAATCTTGATTTTTCATAGTCCTCATATTGTTGATAAACAAGGCAATGAATTTGGTAATTAATGTTTGGCGTCATAAATAGTAAGTTGAACTGAAGGACAAGTTCGCTTGTGAGAGAGAGAGTCCACTAGATGATGTTGGCTTTCCTATTCTTGGCATTGTTAGGATAATACCGACATCGTAGTTTAATTGTAATCTTCAAGGACATATTTTGTTTTTGGATTTTTCTTTTTGTCTTTTTAATAGTATTTGGGTCGGTCTGGGGTTGCTTCTTCTTAGACCCGTTAGCTAGATAGCTTGGTTCCCGTGGTTTGTTGTGTTCCAGGCCCTGTAACTAGGTGTTGTGCTTTTGCTTGTTTTAGTGTTAGTACCGCTGTTCTTGTTTTAGTTTAGTTTGTTTTGGTGTGTTTTTTTGTAGCACTTAATTGTTTTAGTGTGTTTTTTCGTAGCAGTTAAGATTAATATATGCCGGTACATGGCATTGACTATGTCGGTACCTGTTGAAGACTGATATTTTTGACTTGTTAATGTTTCAGTTATTGTTTATTTTCACTTCATTTATGCATTCTTGTCTCTCTTAAATTTTAGGATGAAGTCCTAATCCTTACCTCTAAAAAAAATACATAAAAGAGAGCATTCTGATGCAAATTAAAACAGGAATAAAATGTACATTTATAATGCATGCTCAAGTCCTGTATACACATATAAACATACTCATACGATCGTCCCCCATGTATAAAGTAACACCTACAGGTCTTAGAGTTATGTCTATGACTAGGAGAAATGTTTGTTCTTAATTTCTCAAGGATGGGCTATCATATTTCAAATGCACAGCAATCAATTTCATTTTGACCATGAAATGAAGAAATGCAAGATTTGATGCCTACCAAGTAGAATTGTAATTCATGAACTTCACAAAGACAAACACAAGGTGTACCTGCTTAATAATGCTTTCCCTCATGTTGCCTCCTGATAGATGTCCAACTGAAAACAAGAAATTCAGATAATCTGTTTAGCATAGGAAAAACAATTGACAGCTTGGTTGGCCTTGGGATATAAGATAAAGAGATGAATTTTCAATCTTTGAGAATTATATGATAAAGCAAGCTAGTGCTTTTCTCCAGTTTTAGTTGCCAACTTAACTCATCATTCACAGTATAACTATTTAAGGGGGAAGATTAAAAAATTGGTGAACCAAATGATATGGTAACAAAGAATGCTAGGAGTCAGTAGTTTGATTGATCTTAATTCAGACCAAGTCTAAGACGATGAAAAAATAAACAGCCACTCTTCACTTGCGCTACAAGTACACTTGTATACCTGTATTTTATGTATTTTATTGTCAGACCTCTTGCTATGGATCGTCCCAACATGGGCAATTTGCACAAACAGGATTTCAAATTTGTTCAGAATTTCTCCTGCCTGGACACATTGTAACCAAGGTTGTTAGAATCCGGATCCCATGTAGGATCATTTTGGGGTTCACAAGATCGGATCGTAAAATCGAAAGATTTTATGAAAAATAAAATATACATTATTTTAATATAAGAATATAGTTCCAATACACAACATTTACCATAATGATGTTTTATATCTGTATCATCTCATATTTAAATTGATAGAGAAGATTAAAGTATAAATTCTCACATTGATTGTTACATTTTTAGTAGAATTTGACCATAAATTTCACATAAAATAGAGCTTTTATTACATTTACTAACATATATAGTTAATAGACTTGTTGCTTGTAAAAATCAATTACTAATTTCACATATAAAAAGTGGAAAGTGTCAACCAATCAACTTAAAACACCAATTATGTACTATAAACTAATTCAACTAAAGAAAGGAGTACCTAATAGCAATATTCAAACATCTAATGCATTTCATTCATACTCTAAATATATTAAATTAAAAGTTTAAAGCTCTATTTGGGCTTTAGAGTTTTAGAAATTAGGAGTCTAAAGTTTTTGATTTAGTTGAGCCACTTGCATAGGTCAAAAAAGACAAAATACATACTTTTAGCTCACTTTGATAGGACCATATCCTACGATTCCACATTATTCTATGCGATCCTATGCATATTCACGATCCTACTCCAATCCGGATTGTTTTCCTTCCATGGGATCGCAATCCTATGCAATCCTACGATCCGGATCGGGATTTTAATAACCATGATTGTCGCAATGGTCCCTCCAGCTTCCTCTGGCCGTGCTTGTGCTACCTGAAAAAATTCAAACGAATATGATACACTAGCATCGTGATGGCACAATTACTTGACATAAGTCCAAACAGTTGTAAAATATGTTATTCGCATACATAGAGAATGAATTGATTAATGATAGTATGGCATTCTTGAACAGTCTTACAGCAAACCAGCCAGGTAAATAGCCACTAAAACTTGCAATTGCATTCTGTTAGTGGATATCTCGCAATTATCTGGCTATGGGCCTATGAGGTGTGCACATAATGTTGATTGTAAATGAATATATTCTTCATAATCTGAAACATAAATGCTCCACAAGCAGATATCAACCAGAGCTAATGTTCAATATTCAGAGGTCAATAACAACCCTTAGTAGATATATCACTAAATTATTTCCACAAAATTTCAGGTATCAATTCCTTTGGGCTGACCAGAGAAACGTGAAGTGGCAACTACAACCTTTTGCCATAGTTTACACTTCAACAACTTTTAGCAGCTAACTATGTTCAACAACTTTTAGCAGCTAACTATGTTCAAGAAGCACGTGTTGGGATGAAACGAAGTTAATACAACAAAAGCAATTGACATGTACAAGAAAGCATAATCAAAATTATGTTATATTGTATGGATATTACTAGCATATATCACCTCTCTATCTACAAAGCAGAAGAAAGAAGAACACCTGGAAAGAAACATATAAATGTGAAACATTTAATGCCATCAGACAAACCTGCATCTGTGGGCGAACTTCTCCAGCTCAGATTCCTGGACTAAAAAAAGCAACCAAGCTAACACAAGCATTGCATAGATTATGCAAAAGATCAGTGCTTATTATATATGAAACGTCAGAATTGCATTACTGAAAAAAATTGTCTGATATGCAGTAATCAAAATATCTTGTACCATCCACTGTAAGAATCAATGGACGCGATATCCCCTCCTCCGTACGCACCATAATGGCACGCTAAGGGAGAATTTTAAAAAATTGAGTATGCGTTGAAGAGGAACTTTCCATTACACCATAATGGAACTTCCCATACCTGCGTACAATGATTTCCTTTTTTAAAATCGCGTGTGGGAATGAACTGTATAAGATGGGCTAGCTACTAGACACTCCATAACCACCTTTGGCTATGAATCAATCCCATATATACATAAATAAATAAATATATATATATATATATATATATATATATACACACACACACACACACATATAATAAAAAATAAAAAAGAAAAGAAGATAAAAGTGAATAAGAGTACAATTCGCGATGTGTCTAGTTACTTTGATCAATTTCAACATACCACAACAAGAACTTTCACATTGAGGCAAATTATAAGTACTATAAGTTTAACCACACTTTTCCATTCAATAGAACCATTTAAAAAGGCAACGAGCCAAAAACAAAGAAGGCCAAAGCATCCAAAATAATTGGATGCACCGTAAAAATGAGAGTGCTCTTGAGTGATAAGCAAATAAATAATTAAATAAATAAAAAAGAATGACACTTTCAATACACTTTTGACTGTTTTTAAGCTTTGAGAGCTTATCTGCAAGCATCTGCTCATTAAACACACTATTCATCTCACAACCAGCACCAGCCCCACAAAATGTGGTATATGCCTAAATCACCCAAATTACAAAACCCTAATTTTGTATCAAAATCTAGCCAAAGCTTTCATCTTTGAACCCCAGGACTCGATGGGTAAACGCACAATAGGGCATGTGTCGCCCAAATTCCAATTGAGTAAATGGAGGGAAGAAATTCATACAATTGGCTAATTGCATTCGGTATAACAAAATAAATTAGTAGCGGAGGAGGGAGAAGAAGGATTTCAAGAAGTTCCCAGCGTTTGATTTAGCTACCAGAGCAAATTAGTAGCTAGTTTATTTTAACAATAGTGTTTTGATAATTAAAGAACGTGCACTAAAAATAAATATAAAATGATAGTA
The DNA here is from genome assembly GCA_947179155.2 of Hedera helix. Taxonomy (NCBI): domain Eukaryota; kingdom Viridiplantae; phylum Streptophyta; class Magnoliopsida; order Apiales; family Araliaceae; genus Hedera; species Hedera helix. The sequence goes on from OX359270.1 coordinate 32,711,790, forward strand.
TATTTTTATGATCGGTTAGAATCCGTAGGCCTAATTATATATATTAGCATCATAACAAGTCGGCTTGTCTTGGCCAGATTTAAGTTTGGCAATTTTGGTGGTCGTTGATTATGTCAGATTAAATTTTAATTTTTGGGCCTGTAAGTTGGGTCGGACCGATTTCTTTACAAAAATTTGGCGTTCTGAGTTCTAGAGGCAAGGTCGGGTCAGGTCTTCACGATAATATATATAATTTATTAATTTTTTAAAAGGTATATTCTTATATTTTAACTTTACATTTTATTTTTCTCTCCCTCACTCATTTTAGTTGTAATGAGAGACAAAAATAGGTAGATGAATTACTTTTTTAATATCTTAAATATGTAACAGAGTAAGTGAATAACTATTTTATTATTGACTGAATATAAACAAATATTTTTAAGACAAAAATAATATTTACAATAATAAAATATTAACTAAAGAGCATTTTATAACAGCGGTCTGCAGGACAGGCCAGAGCGGACTTTAGTGTTCAAACAACGGCATTTTTTAAGCCAGCATATAGGGGTGTTCATCGGTAAATTATCGAACCGGTACCGACCCTAAAATACCGCAAAAGCAAGAACTAGTACCGGTTTCGAAAACTATAAAAAAATCAAAAATACCGAACCGAAAAAATTGATACCGAAAAGAATCGGTCCCGCCAGTACTAGTTTGAATCGGTTCGATAAAAAATCGAAAAAATCGATTGAAATGAACACCCCTACCTGCAGGTCGGGCTTTAATCAAACTGAGCTTTGACTAGACCGGACTCAAGCCGAACCAAGCGGGCTGCGGGCTTTTTATACATGTCTAATTAGCATTCGTGACTATCGTGATATCTGTAAATTATTTGAGAGAAATTAAAATTTTTATAAAATATGAAGAATTAAATAAAAATAATAAAAAAATAATATAAAGAGGACAAAAGAGTAATACAGTTTTGTAAAGGCAAAAAAAAAAAAGTCTGTCTAAAAGTTGATATTTTTACAAGTAAAAATAATAGTTGTACAAAATTCCTCTTACATAAATTATAAATAAGTCTCACACATATCTTATAAAAATATCAATTTTTACTTATAAAAATAATAATTCTCTAAATTTATTACTGACGTTAAATGCTCAAAAAAAACACTTTGTAATAATAGAGGATGGATTATCGACTAATACACTCTCACAAGTTATTTTATAAGTTATTTTTTATAAAAGAAAAAATTAAAATTGTATATATAACAATACTCTTATATTAGAAGGGAACTGTGGACAGTTCTTCAAAGTGTAGCTCATATGAATATACGGTGGAATGGACCCAAGTATTACTCTCCATTATAATATATTAGTGGGTTTAAAAAAAAGTTATTTAAATATATTAGTTATTTTTTTTGTTTCTAAGAACATTTATTCTCATAAAACACTCCTCCCTCCATTCCAATAAAATTAAATAAATTTATATAATTTTTAAAATTGAAAAATCTTTTAAATTAATTTTAAGACGTTAAAGTGATCTTATATTTTAAAATAAATGAAGTAATTCTTTGATAGAAATAATATACTTTTTTTTTAAATTCTAAAATTATTTCAAATCAGCCAACTTAAAAAGGAGCAAAAGCAAGTAGAGAACTCCAAACATTATAAATATTTTTAATGATTATATATATATATATATATATATATATATATATATATATATAAATGATCCATAACATATATTTGTTATGAATTTTTATAAAGCATATAACATTTATATAATTAAAAATAAGAAGAAACGACCATGATTAAAAATTAAAAATCGATGTCCGCTACTAATAGTAGCGGAGGCTAATCAGAATAAGAGTTTGACTTGTATTAACTAAAATTTAAGTTTATTAATTAGGATTTAAGGTTTATTAATTATGATTAAAGGTTTACTAATTAGGGTTTTGACTTAAATTAACTAAATTTTAGTTTTATTAACTAGAGTTTGAATTTATTAACTTGGGTTTAGGGTTTATTAACTACGATTTATGATTTATTAACCAAGGTTTAAAAAGTCCTAAACCCTAATTAGTAAATCCTAAATCTTAGTTAATAAATTCTAAACCCTAGTTAATAAACTCTAAACCTTAGTTAATAAATCATAAATTCTAGTTAATAAATCATAAACGCTAGTTAATAAACACCAAACCCTAGTTAATATGGGCCAAAACTCTAATGGATAATAAGGGTTTTTTTTTACCGTCCGCTAGTATTACTTGCGGACGCCGCATTCCCCGGTTTAATCTCGATCGTTGATATTTGAAATGGATGTTATAGATGGTATATACCTATTTTTGATTCATAACAAATCTATGTTATGAATCATTCTCCATATATATATATATATATATAAAAGACGGTTCAAAAATATACCTCTTAAATAATATATCTCTTTAAATAACATACATTTATCAAAACGACGTCATTTTGAAAAAAATTTGATGGCATTTTTTCAAATAAAAGAAAAATAAGTGAGGCCACAGAATGTCACATCTTCTTTTAATATTTTTTTTAAAAAATAAATTCAAAACGATCTCGTTTTAATAAAAATATATTATTTAAGAAAAGTATCTTTTAAATCTGTCATATATATATATATATATATATATATATATATATATATATATATATAATTTAATTTATATAATAATATTATATTAAGTACGTAAAATAAAAGAACGGGTTACCCCATGAGCTCCCGTTGCGCATGTAAAATTCGACTAATTTAATTAAAGCAAGTACTAGTAGAGCTATATTCCGTATCCCATTACACAACGATTATCACTCAAAAATCAAAATGCGTATCCTAAGCACTTCTTTACCTGGATCAACAATGCAAATATATTATCTTCATTGGATCAACAATGCAAATATATTATCTTCATTGGATATGTCCATTTGCAAATATATATTTATATATTATTGCAACATAACCGTAGTCTTTTAACGTTTTGATTATAAATATGTTTTGAAAAAAAGAGAGAAGATAATATCGCTATTACAAAAAAAAATAAAAAATGGAAGAATCCAAATTACATTGAAAAATGGAGGTGTTTGAATGTACTAGAAATGTTAGGAGTATGATAATAGGTTACCCATAACAATAACCTCTTCTTTTCCATCTTATCTTAGTATTTGGGCGGGCGGGCGGGTGGTTTTGTGACGGGTAATAATCAGGGGCGAACAAAAAATTAAAATGTAAAAAAGGAAAAAGAATAATTAAAAGAACTTTAAAATGTAACGGGGTCATAGGAAAAAGCAAGTATTAGTTAAACTTTTTACATAAAATAAATTTAAAATGTTATTAAAATAGTTAAATATATAACTTTATCTAATAATGATATTCATATTAGTTTTTAGTGTTTAATAAAATACATTAGTTCATTAAGATAAAAAAAAAAAAAATTAAAAGAAAATTATAAATAAATGTATAATAAATTTCTTGATTGAAATTGTGAGTTACTTTGAAATTGGAATAATTGGTATCTCCTCATCTCATTGTAAATAGATATAATTTATAAATAAAAAAAAATTAAAATTACAGAAAAAGTGAAGAACGATTAAAAAATTCTAAAGAAATAAAATTGATAGTAACTAGAATTTTTATAATATATCTCATAAATTAAATAATACATATTCAAAATAAAATAAAAAACATAAAAATAAAAATATTTACTAATCAAATTTATCAGCTCAGCATTAACCAAAACTTTTCAATTAAAAAAGAAAAAGATGGTTGTACTGTTATAATAAATGTAGATTCTTCACCGTTTGTCTCATCAGTTGGTGTCATTTATTAGAGCCACTGAACCTGGTTTCTATCAGGTTTGCTTGTCATGTTCCTCAAAGCTCCCAATACTCACATTTATCAAGGTTTTCTCTTTCTTCCTATACTCCATTAGTCCATTTTATGTACCTCTAGTGTATGCGTTCCCTTGTTTTGGGTTCATCTTCTCTTACTCTTTACCATCATGTGCACCCATTTTACGAAAAAGTTCCAAATTTTCGATGTGAGACAAATTCCTTCCCCTTTCCATCCACAGCAGAAACACTTGAAGAGACAATTTCATTACTCAAACAACTATCATTATCAACCAATGAAGATGAAACAACCGATTCCTCGTCCTCTCTTCTTCACAGCTCAAAGTCCACAAATCTTTTGACCTGAAAACAAACACAGGTAGGTATATTTACACATATAAACACATGTAGCGGATCATAAGTGTCTAAAATTTAGATGAGGGAGATCGAGAACCTCAAGCAACATCCTTGACGAATTTCTGAGGTATGCAACAGGGAGGACATTTGAGGAAGTAGACACGAAGGGAAAGAAGAGTGAGAACAGAGAATATGGAAGTGTGAGAACTACATATAAGAGAATAGATTTAAACTGACTTCGATTCCTAAATCTGTCGTTGATGTACTTTCAAAGAAACATTTTTAAAAAGCCAATGAAGACATCCTCTCCCTGAACACACCTTCCCTTATACAGATCAACAGAAGGGATAGAGTTCAAGACTTTCTAAAGAAAAACTTGAGACATAACTAGATCCAGTAAAATCAGCTTTAGTCATTCTTATACACGTAGTATTAAATGTTTCTAATTCATGTGCACATCATAGTATTGTGCCATTTCATGCAAAAAGATGCCATGAATCCACAGTAAAGCCCCATGTCATTGCTAAGAAACTAAAACCGTGAGGAGCAGCACTACAATACCAGTTAAGAAACCAAACACATTAAAAGGAGAGGGAAAACCTCTCTAAAATGGAAAATTAGCACACAAGTGCTTCACACAAGAAAAAAAGGTGGATAAGCTGTTACCTTTCTTACACTTCATAATTACTGATTCAAAATTCAAGTGATACAAGACTGAGCTACAGAAACAGTTCTCATCAGTATAATCAAGTTCCACCCAAAAGTTTATTTACCTTGCATTAAAAATTTCCAAAAAAAGGGCTATAATTGTTGGTATGTTTAGTATTACATCCAATGAAAACAGACAAATCTATAAAAGTAGAGTCCCACATCGACCGCAGAAGGAAATGGGAGGAGAAAAAGAGTATATAAAAGAAAGAGCAAGTGTTGAGATTATGCAAGTTTAGGCAATTGCCCTTGCCCCTGCCCCTGCCCCTGCCCCTGCCCCTATACCAATAATGGCTCAAAGACCAAAATGTTAAAACACCAGTAACAAGTAAACAAATACAAAGCAGTAGAAGAGCTGAAGTGTAACACTTACTTCCATTATAATGATGGACGCCAACATTTGCAAGCATAGCATAATACTCAATCTCAGATTTCCGTAGCGGGGTACAATTGTTCAAAATAATTATAACTTTCCTGTCATTCTCAACCAATAACCAGAATAGTAAATCTCAAATGAACAACTGCCCTGCATTACTTCTTCACAGGAAAATACTATAACCTGCAAGACAAGCTAGTTTTCAAATAAATAATGAATCGACTTAGCATTACCCAAATTGATTTACTCTCCCTTATGTTTTACCCCATCCTTTTCAAAATGAGAGTTCATCTTTGATGTTTGTAAATCCCACAAATAAATTTCACTTTTTAAAATACTACTTTAAAAGCTAGAATTAGTTTACTTTTTCAAATTTACAGTTGTTTAATTTTTTTTTAAAATATAGTATACATTATTAAAATTCAGTTGGGAGTTTAAAATGGAAGCTGAGAACTACTGTTAGGATGCATGATTTTTAGAGTTAGAAACTCATTTTGGGTTGGCACCAAACGGAGGATACAGCAAAAAAAACAAAATTGATAATTCAATAGATTTATATATATAAATATATCTATGTGTGTACCTTTGGAGCTGCGAAGAGATTCGGGAACGGTTTTGTAACCAAGGGTGTATTTTCCACTCTTCATCACAAGAGCGAGCCTGTTGTTGATGCTCTCATGAGTCTTCTTCTGCGAAAGCAATAGCAAAAAAACTCAAGCAATGAAAATAAACAGAAAATGAAGAGAAAACAGATCAAATTGAACAAAAACGGCGAGATGTTTACCGTTTTAATTCCGCCGACCATTTTTTATAACTATTTTTCCTGGAACAACAGAAGATTAGAGAGAGTTTGAGCTTATAATTGATAATTTGCTATAATATGTACGTAATGAAATGCAGCCCATATTACTTTGATTAGGGTTTTTACTGCGACTTGGAGATGGACATGGAACCGGGAGTTGCCGATTCTCGTGTTTTATAAACACTATTTGATTTAATTATTTAATATATATAAATATCCCATAAAAAAGTTGAGAGATTTGAAGCATGATCCATACTCATACTTTCGGTTTATAGAGAGATTCCTGAATAAATCCAGTCCTTAAAAGTTGTGAATTTGGACCGAGAAGATTTGATTCACTTTAAATTGGGAACAATATTACCACCGTTCATCTTCGGTGGATAAATTCGCAATACTAATGAAGATTCAAAATATATTCTACGTATGTCGTACAAATTTCACATAACATATATACAGCTACATCAATCATACAAAATTAGGGAAAATATCACTTTAATAGAAATTGGTGATGTGACAGTCGTCGGAACTGTCATCTATTGAATCATTTTTTCTATGTTTCAGCTTAATATATTTGTTATTTATTCTAAGAAATAGTATAAATATGCCATATAATTCTTCACAAGAACGTAGATCCGCCCATGGAAAAATACAAAATAGCCATAAGAAACACGAAATAGTACATGCATCATACACCAACAAAATTTTTTGAAACAAAGGATTCTTGAACATATAAGTGATCCATAAAAGAAATTATCTTCATCAGAATTCCATATTTCAACCCTCCAAGCTTAATAATTTTGGAATCCGACTAAGAAGGAAAGTAGGTGAGGGAAGGGAAATGTTGATTTTGGGAGTCTAAATTTAAAAATAAAATTCAGCCTCAACCCAAGGTAGTCAGTCCATTAAAGAAGAAAAATCCTATCAACGCCTCCTCCTGCACCACACCAACTACGCAAACAGTTCCTACAAGCAACACCTGCAGACCTGCAAAGATGAAATTATATGACATTATCTTACTACTATCTCACAAACAGAGTTATCCATTAGGAAATCCAAGAGCAAGCCTGATTCTGGTGTAGCCTAATTCCTACAGCTTAGTGGTTATGCCCTGCGCCCTTCTGCTTCGCTACAACTTGTTCATCAGACAATGGTAAGTAGTAGACGCGAGGAGTTGCCTTAGTTTTCCTAAAGAGATCGTCCAGAGTGACAATTAGAGGGTCAACTTTTTCAGGGAGCAGAGAAGGTAGCGGAAGAGCTCGCTCCCTTGCTGGCAGTGGGTTTGACAACGGTGGTGGGGGAAGGAGAGAGACAAGGAGAGGAAGCGGAGGTGGAAGCACCTGCCTTTGAACCACCTGTAAACGGGGTGAGGGCTGGGGTTGCGTAGGGACTGGAGCAGGAGGTGTGCTGACAGGAGCTGCTGGGGAGGGAGGAGCCTCCACTCGCTTTTGCACTTCCTGGGCCTCAACAAAGTCGGCTACCAAAAGGCGCCCTCCATTTTTAGGCCATTGTAGGTTGTAGACAGCATTTCGAGTCTCTATAGCTTCCTCAACAGATGAATACTGCATCCACACATCAACGTCAAAAACAAAATTTATAACAAGATCTGCCAAACAAACAAGACAGACACCAAAGGTCTCCATCCCTAGATAGAAAGATCCACCATACACATCATACAGGAGTTTATTGTAGGAAACAAAATCTATTTGGCACATAAACATCTTAGTTCATTATTTTATTAGTTCTTAGGGTGTGCCCTTTTTACTGTTGCGTGCGGGTGTGGGAGAGCAAGTGTGCAAAGAGAGAGAGAGAGGACTTACACTGACATAGCAGTGGGTTTTAATATGATCCATCCAGAAGCTGGTGACTGTACCCGTTTTTCCAAGTAGTTCTTGTACAGCTTTCAAAGTAAAAGGACGTAAAAATCGATCAATCCTAAGAGAACTTGTTGGAGGCTCCGGCGATGGTGGAACTGCCAAGAAATCAAAGTTAGATGCTGATGAAAAAATTATAGGATCACAAGAAAAATGATAACTTCTCACCAACACGTTCCTTGGGCGTTTCATCACTAGCTGTAGAGTCGGACCTAGAGAAGTCACGTATCGCAGTTGACTGAAATGCATCCTTGGGTGTAGTAGACTGAAATGCCCTGGGAGTAATAGATGGTGATATAGTGGCGCTTTGTGTTTCAAGGACTTTAAGGCCTTCAGAGTTCCATCTGCGCTGCCTCTTTGTAGTCTCACTGTTCTCAACTGTTTCGTGGCCTGCCATAGTGCCATGGCAGATTATCATACAGAGACAGCGATAAGAGACTAAAACATAACAAAATTAAAGTGCACACACAAATGTTATGATTCATATCATACTTCGTAACAAACTACAAAGAAATGCTATCAAAAAATAATTTATAAGTCAGGAACCAGAGAAGCTTAACCAGAAATTTAGAGGAAACAGAAACAGAAAAACAGAAAGGGAGGAGATGCAGAGAGAAGAAACGAAGAAGAAGAGCAGAATTCAGAGTCTCCTTCTGAATTCGTGAGAGTGAAGAAAGAGTGAGATAGAGAGAGAAGATAAGTAATTTTTCAATTTTCATTCAATAACATATGCATGATTTTTAGACTCTCAGTACATGTGTAATTGTGTATATATAGCATAAAAGTAGACTACTGTTATCCTACACCAATTCTTATCCTTCACTATAGTAACTAACTCTGCATGTGCTACTGAAGCTTACTGATTCTGGATTTTTATTACAGTTTTGCCCTATGGCTTAGGGTCCTGACAGTATAGCTATGGTGAACCAAGATTTTTAACTTATTTTCAGAAGTATATTGAAACAATTTCAAGGAAGAATAATCAAACACGGAACCAGAAAGTAGAGAGCTGACACATACCATAGGGTTCCATATGTTATAGTCTATTATTTTTAAGTCTTATTTTTGTTTCTGGGTCAATTGTATTCATCCAATGTTGTATCCATCCCCTTATGAACATGCACGCACACATAACACAATTGAAGGCTCATGCATTGATACATGGACAAAGGTAGTAAATAATTAGGAGTTAATGCAATTGAAGGCTCATGCATTGATACATGGATGAAAGTAAATAATTAGGAGATTAGAACTATAGAAGGTTCTTAAGAGTCCTACAGCAACAGTAATATGCTTACAAAAGAATTGATGCTAAAAGCAGATAAAAATGATGTGGCTAGATGTGAATAATTGAGGTTCACCAATGATTATTATCTCTCTTACCTCTCTCTTTTTTTTATTGGGAGGGGGGGAGGAGTGAGGTTGTGGGGGTGGGTGCTTGGGGGGGACTGATTTGGAGAGGAAAAGATAAAACTATATGTATTTTAAAGGCATTGCATCAAATTAATAGAGTTATGTCGGTTACTATTGGTAGAAATCTGCTGAAAATAAGAGAGACGAGCAAAGTAGAAAATAAAAATTCATGTAGAACATAAACACGCCAACAGTAACAAACCTGTGGTGCAAAACTTACCATGAAGTTTTCTTTTCATGGATGCCACAGCAAGACCATTTTTATTTTCAACTTTCTTGTCAGCACTTAAATCATCAATCATGGCATCAGTTGGGGCATCCTCTCTCACCACAGGCTCTTCAATTCTCCGTCTCTTATCACCCACTTCATCAGAGATAGACTTTGATTCTATCTGTTTACTCTCTAATGCATCCTCCTCCAAGGAATCATCACCAGAACTTCGGTCTAAATTTAACTTTTCTGACAACCCAGCATCTTCACTATTAATTTTCTTGGCACTATCTGGATTATCAGCATTGTTTCCAGACTCCTCAACTTTAACTTTGTTCTCTTGTGGCTCTTCAACATCCATCGGCTGCAAATTGCCATCATCCAGTACAACATTGCCGAATGAAGGCTCCTCCGTCTCAGGTTTAACATCAAATTCTAATTTTATGTCATCAGAAATTATATTATCCTTTAGTTCTATCTTTTCATTAATTGAGCCATTATCAGTAGAAATAGAATCAGATGTTACATTGTTGACCTCAAATACCTGGTTAAAAAGATCAGATGAGTTGAGCTTGGCTTCCTCATGTGGAGGATTTGAATCTTTGTTCTGCAGCTGGATGTTTAAAGCCTCACTCTTGTTCTGGGTTTCATAGTTCTGCAACTCTTGCCCGCTCAAAGCTATTTCAGTTACCAAACTCTCACCAACCACTGGACCCACAGTGGTTACTTGATGACTGGTTTCCACGGTCGTTACTTCACTAGTTTCCACAGGAGTTACTTGAACACTTGTTTCCTCAGTAGTTGCTTCAATTACCTTTTCCGGTTCCAACCCAGCAGAATCAGTACCAACCATAGAATCCCCTCCTAGAACTTGTTCTTTACCCAATGACGCTAAATCATCATAACCTGTGGGCTGAACTGTATCATTTTTCAGTTCATTGTCCTTTTTTTCACTCTTATCCATAATGGCCCTAGTTCTTTCATCAACAACAGGCACTGTCATTGGATCTCGAGACTGAACTACATGTTTAGGAGCAGAATCAAAACCACTATCAACAGTTGCTTTAGCACTTTCAACTTCATTTTGAATCGATTCATACAAACGCCTTATCAAATCATCTTTCAACCCGCTTGTCTTCAGTTTCCGTCTCCATAGTTCTTCTTTTAGCTCGGTGACTTTCCACTGATCAATAGGTTTATTGGCGAGTACAGGATATGACAACATCTTTAGAGTATCAAATTTCCATTTCTAGCAAAGAAACTCAACCTGATTAAGACATACACACTAAACAATCAGCAAATGACAAAGCAATACAATAACAAAGACAACTATAGTCGAAATAAAACAACAGAAAAATAACAAGCACAGTTGAGCAATAAAAAGGGTATCAACTTCCATCTCTCCAACTACCCAACCTCCTGAAACCACTGCGAGTCACACCATCATCACGGCTCATGGAAGTTCCCATGTTTGTCATTCACATATATACATATGCAGTACCGAGTATTCAATGTGTCCCATACTGAATTACTGATTGACATACTTGGTATACCCATTAGCATGTATTGAATAAAAATGAACCATTTGTTGAAATTGACTTTATCACCTTCAGTGATTAATAAATTGTAAAAAAAAATTAAGAAAAAAAGAGTTGAAATTCTAGACGTGTATGTGGAAGAAAGATTAGACATGTTATGTGTATGGATCATCATTTATGTTTGTTAAACTACGTGCCACTATGACAAGTTGACCATCTTAAGTAATACGGGATTGAAGAAATAATCCGTCTTACAAATTACTTCGATGTACAGTGTAAGATAACCAGTAGCAATTTTCACAATTCTTGTTTTGTATGAACATTACCAAATTTCCACCTACTACTTTCCCACTAGTACATCGGCCACCGAAAAAAAAATACATAAAGAATAACTTCTTTCCCCCAAGAAGTCTCTAGCGCAATGATTGTTTTAACAGAAAACAAATTCTTGAAAGAGCCCTTGGGAAAGGGAATATGTTGCTAGCGACACCCAAGCTTGGTGTTGATGATCCACTCATTCATTAATGGCTTTTTTTGTGTTTTCGCCATTTTCATTAATAACATTTTTTATATTCACTATTTTACAGCCCAAAACTACATTATTTTGGGCAATACCCAAGCTAGCAACAAACTCACTTTACCCTTTGCTATATCGATAGATTAATAAAATTTCAGTAACTTCATTCATATTCTACTATATCTCTACTATAAGGCATTGCATGAAGACAACCATCATGAAATCAGAAAGAAGCAACTATTTCTTAAACAAGCATATTCTATAACTCCAAAAGGAAGCCAATTAACACCAGTATTTTGCATGCAAACAAATTTGCTTCAAAAAGGGGTAAAACCCACCAATATCAATTCAAGAATATATATATATTGCAATTACACCACCAAAATAAGGAAAAAAACGTGTAATTAGGTGCTTACCGAGGGCGTTGGATTGGGAGGTCTTGAACGCTGATTAGGTGGTCCACACTTAGGAGAAAGTTGTGGAGATATGAAACCCTAGTTCCATCAGAACACAAAAACAACCATCAGACAAAAATAAATAACAAATCAACCAAAATCAACACACCAAATAAAGAACGTAAATTTAGGAGTAGGGTACGACTGGACTCAAATATGTTCCTGAAATCACAGAAATATCCAAAACACGAAAACAAATTGAGAATAAGGTGGGAAATCTTTTGAGAAGAAAACGAAATGTATTTTTAATTTTGGAATTAATAAAAGTAAGAAGAGAATGGAGACCCTGTATAGGGTTTTGGCTCTCCCGTCCCACAACTGTGTGCAGTGAGTTAATATGTTTTCGATGATATGAGATTGGGAACTCAGTCGGTTCGACACTGAGTACGAAATAGCGTACGTGATGACGATAATGTCGCTGTGACATTAAATGGAATTTGGGTTAGTCAATAGTTTTGGGGCATACAAAAATTTTCATTTTTTTCCTTTTGTTTTCATTTTTCTAGCTAAATTATTTCGTCTTTTTCCAACAAAAATAAAAGTTACAAATATTGTAATTTGTGAATACATTTGGTGTACAAAATATAAAAGAGTTCCAATATGTATGCATCATAAATTAAAGATAGACAATAATCTTACTACTATAGTTTAATTTATTACGTATTTAATCTAGTAACGATAAATAATGCTCCATTAATTTGTAATACTTATAAATATAATAGATAAATTTTTGTTATTTCAAAATTTATCAAGTATTTAAAGGATGATGTGATAATAAAATTGTGATTATAAATCTAAACTTTAGCGAATTGTAATTATAAAATTGTGATTATAAATGGCTCGTCTCCGAGATTGTATCAAAAATATTGGCCTGATATTGGTGAGGAGGAAGTCACTGCTGGATTTTGAAACGTATATCCTCAGTATCTTTCTCTGTGGTTCTGAATGGTAGTAGTCCTTTACCGGAGATATATCCTCGTCAGGGAGACCCTTTTCCCCCCTATTTATTCGTCCTTTGTTCTCCCCATTTGTTGGTTGGTGATTTAATAGATTTGGTATACTAGATGATTTTCATAAAGCTAACCATGTGGAAAGCTTAGAGTCATCATCTCCAATTGTTTTGGTGCTTCCCAGTTGGAGTAATGCGTCTGTTTTGGGTGCTGGTACTGATCGGCTTTTAGGAAAATTTGCAGCTGATTTTGCTGAAATAATGGTGATCTGGGCTGGTATGATCTTTGCAGAAGATATTGGTTTTAACAGGATTGTTGTTGAAAGTGACAGCTTTAGAATAATTTCCAAATTATCGTCACCTCGTAGAGACCCTTCTGATCAGGGTGGTGTTATTGAAAATTGTTCGCAGCTGAGGAGTGGTTTTGAGGAAATTTTCTCTCATGCACGTAGAGATGGGAACCAAGCTGCACATATTTTAGCTTCTTTAGCTCTTTCTCCAGTGTACTTATTTCCTTTGTACTAGATGAAAGAAATTCCTGTTTTTGTTCTTCTAATTGTAAGTACGAATGCATAGGATTAATAAAATTTTCTGGGCTTCTAAGAAACAAGTTAATGTTGCGAGAATCAATCTCATCCCCGCACGAAGCTGAGCAATTGGCAGAAAAGGATTTGCTTTCTCAGAAGTTAGTTTTTCTAACTCTAAGGAAACATTCTACATGCTCAAAAAAAAAAAAAAAAACTGAGGTGAGATACACATCCGCAGCCCAACAGCACGTAGAACAGTACATTTTTCAGTATATACGGTAACCAATGAGCTTCAAATGTAAAGTGTTCATCAGCTATGGCATGGTTGTGGCATTATACTTGTGTTGTTTCCACACAAAAAACAGTAATTTACCATCTACTAGCTTTCTTCATTGCTTTCCTCAAGTTTATATGATTCAAATTCTTTTCGATGGCAGAAATCCATATTCTGAATCGTAAGATCCCTCATCTTCACTTTCCTCCAAGTTTATATGATTCAATTTTATTTCAAGTGGATGAACTCCACTTTCCGAGCTGTATGATCCCTAATCTTCACTTTCATCCAAGTTTATATGATTCAAATTATTTTCAAGTGGAGGAAGTTCATCTTCTGAATCATAAGATCCCTCATCTGCAATACGAGGGGTGTCGTCTGCTCCTGTAGCAACAGATTGTCAAAATACTTGTATTTTCAAAAGGACCTCTATTTGAATTGCTTGAGTGCCTGTTCTAATTGATGTATTCCTTACTAAGGTGACATATGTAAACCAATTATATAAATAAAGTAAAGAGAAACAACTACCTTAGGAGCTACATTACTATTTTTTGTGTGTTGGGGGAGAGAGGTGGGGGCTTGGAAGACAATATGTTACATTTTCTAAAGAAAACGAGTTTTAGTCACTGCTAATATGGAGTCACTACCTTACAGCATTAAGAATTTCTACCTTCTAGCATTAAGAATTTATGTGACAGAGCGATGACTTTTGGTTGTCAATCTAATGACCAACTACAGGTTATGTTGACCAAAAACACAAAGAAGAGATAAACACAGGTGAGCAAATATAAATTAAGGAAATTGTTGTTTCCACAAATATTCTTCGGTATTTTCACAAGCTCTCATACGAGTGTGGATTAAGATAAAAATATTAAGAACCGATTTCAAAAAGAAAGTCATATAAAAGTGTGCCAAATGAGAATCGATTTAGGATCTTTAATGTGCACCATAACCAACAAGAACAATGATGGGAAATATTAGTCGAGCTTTGCCAAAGCTAGTGGGAAGGCCTATAGAAGGCCATGCATTGGGGTATTTGAGAAAAACTGTTTGGCAATCATGTTACAAAAGTAACTGAAGAGGTATGAGACACTCCCTTGCATACGAGCAATAAACGGTTCAAGCATTAGCTTTGTGGAGGCATTATCTTTGTAGCAGTAATGGCCTTATTTCTTCTAGGCTATATTTGTTTGTAAAGATGATGGGTGGGATATGACTATTTATACTATTTTATTAACATTAGTACCAATTTATTAACAGTTCCGACTATTTTACTCCCTGACTAGTCCATTATTTAATCCATTATTTGATGATGGAGTATATCCCAAGTGAAAATGTGGTATTATATAATCCTTTTGAGGTATCAAGTGATCTTAAAAATAATAATAAATAGCTCATGGAATTAAATAACAGACTAATCATGAGATAAAAAAGTTTAAAGTGCTGTAAAATTAGTACATATAGTCTCATCTCATTCATTATTTTTGCAAACAAACATAGTTCTAGGGTTTGAGGTTAGGTTCTACACCCCACTCTACCTATTATAAATTAAAAATAATAAACAAAGAAATTAAAATAGAGAATTGATATTTTCACATGTAGAGTCTATAGCGATGGTTTAACCGTCGTTATATATTTTATGACAACACTTTTGGTGGGGCCAACATGTGAAAATATCAAAATCTCATGTAGAAATATCAGTTTCCTTAAAATAAAGTCAATAGAGTGAAATGAAAAATCAACTACTACATCAACCATGACGTCTTGAGTAAAGAAATATGGGGTTCAATCAACTTCTAGCTGAAGATAGTTATTCAATCTCAAGACAGAATCGTATTTACTCATTTGTTGGATAATGCACTAACCAAAGAAAGTCACTTTTACCAACAGTCTAATCTACATGTATCTTCAGTAGAAGACTAATGGTACGTGGGAGGGAACAGAAGAGAGTAATATAAAAAATAAAAAATAAAAATGAAGGAATTAACTCGTTCCCTTTTTTCCACTTATCCAACAAACACAAAATACAGAAAAGAAACACAGCATCGAATTTATGGCCGATCATATCTTTGGAAAGTATGGATCTCTGCCATCTGCCAAATTAGTTGATGGAAAGTATGGATCTTTGCCATCTGAGAAGGAAAATGTTGTAGCTGGACAAGTTAAATTAAGGGACAGTCTCCACGGTGAGGACAGTAAATTGATATTTTATTTCTTAAATATTAGCCAACTTTGTTTTCCTATGATTAGGTGGTCTTTGCATTTACTTATATATATTTACTATGTCTTGCTTGGTGATTGCTACAACTCCAAATCTACATTGAATACGTAATCATCCCTACACTTGAATGCTTCTAATATTCAACTTTTATTTGTTGCTTGGGACCTTTAAGAAACAAAACACAACTATTTGTAGAGTGGATATGAATTCTCTAAATAAGATTAATTTTGTCTCTTTCTTTCCTCTTATTTTGCTAATAAATGGATAAATAGGAAAATTCATACTTTTCACTTCTTATAATTACTAAGATTATATTTGTTTAATTATATTAAGCTTTTGAATTATGTCTAGGTTCTGGATTGGATGTTGGGAAGGGACATGCTTCCCTTCTACGTAGAGCAGAACTAAAGACATTTGTGGACTTCCATGGTAAACCTCTTTCTGTACAATTTTTTCAGATTCTTATGATAGACCTGCATAAGTAGTTGCTGACAAAAAGTTGGTATTCATATACAAAAAGGTCATATACATGTACATCCATAAAATTAGATGAATCCATAAAATTAGATGAAGTGTTCCAAATGTCAGAGACAAAATAATAGCATCCCAAGTGTAATTTCATAAGTCCTAGATTCTTTACGGTTATACTTTTATCAAGTTATATCAACGTCCAATATCGGTCTTATATTAGCAGCTAGAAAGCATCAAAGGAGGTGCCATGAATGTTAAAAATTAGAACTTCATCTTCAAATAAAAAAAAAAACTTTTTAATTCTCCTGAACGGAGTTTCTTGAAATTGGCTGAGCAACCTTGTAGGGTGGGAGGGTGGGTGGGTGGGTGGGTGGGTGTGCCTCTTACAACTATTCATAATTGTTAATTGAGCAAGTTCTGTTCAAATTAGACATCATTAGCCCATCTTTAACACAAATAAAATTCAAACAAATAATAATATAACATAACTATTTTAAGAGTGGACCTGGGTGATTGGGTAAAATACTAATCTATTTGGCAACAAAAGAGAATATGAATATAGACAAACATGCCAAGATTCTTAATGTCATTCATGACTGTTGGTGTTATGGTCGCTTGAATGTTTTATTGGAGTTCTATTGCTTGAATATTTTATTAGAGTGATGGTTTACCACTTTTTCAATTTATATTGTTTTTTTTTTGTTTTTTTTTTTGTTATATTAGTTGCACCGTGCCTTCAGGCACGGGTTATCCCTAGTAAAGTAATAAAGGAAAGCAGAAGCAACAAATTTTCCTAACAATATCAGAAAGTACCTTCAACGTCCGGAAGAACTGCTGCGATGTGTGGGCCTTGCTGGGAAATCCAAGCATTTTGGACTAGTATCATATCAGCACTGTTTTCACATTCAGAGTATGCCTTCAAAAGTTCCCTGCATTTTTGAGTTTACAACACTCACTCAAATAGCCGTGAGTATAAATTGAATACCTCGATCACGAAATACGTGGATCTCAAAGGAAATCACTTGTCAAACGAAGGAGGTGAAAATAAATTACAATATTGACAGTTTTACAGATCGTACCTTATAATTTGTATCTTATACATCTTGGTAGTGAGTAGTGACTCACATTTTAATGCCATATGATTTGGTTTTGCATTACAGTTTTTATTAGAACAAATTTGTGCTTTCAAATCCGAAGGGTTCATATAGAGATCAACACTATTGAGGAAATGAACTAAATTATTAACCAGGAGACATACTAGCAGGGTATTACCCATGAAATAAAGTGATCACATGAACTCAAATATTTCATCTGCATATTCTGATTATTGGATGACAGTTGACTATTTTAAAGTTCAAAGAAGAGTCCAAGAGATAAGGTTGAGAACAAATTTTTACACACGATCCATAGTTCACGCAGAAATGAGGGAAAAATACGTTCATTACCTTAATGCCAGATTTTTATGATTTCTTTTTAGTAAAGAAAGCCATTAGAATCTTATCCATAATGTATATGGTAGGTGTATTCATCAACCTATCGAGGGAACAACAAAAGGAAGTAAAAATCTATAGAGTAAAATTCAAATAACCAACCGTAGTTTACCCAAATTTTTGAGTCACCAACTATGGTTCAAAATTTATTTTTTTTTGATGAATTAATATTACTTTTGTTACGCTTTTGAGATGGAGATTATGAAGAAATAGGGGCAAGGGCTGCTTTGCATTAAAGTGTACTTACAGTGAATAAGGGTATTTTGGATCTAAGTGTATGTACTATGAATATGAAGGGAATTGAGGTTATGAAGTCATCTTCTATGCAGTCATCCTTGGAAAAGAAGAAGATAATTATCATTTTTTATTATTTTGACTTTGACACATTTAGCTGGATTATAATTTATTTATTTATTTTTACTTTAATTGAATATTTGTTCTTTATAATGATCAAATGAGATTGTTAATTTTTAAATTCTTTTTTATTTTACTTCTTTTTCTTTAAAAGGTTTTATATATATATAATGAGGGTAAAATAGTCTTTGATAGTAAAAATTAACGGAGGTGCTGCTGTGAAACTTATGATCAAATTACAAGCGGTGAAACAATAATTTTCAAACCACAAGTGTCGACTCAATAATTTGAGTAAACCATACGTGTTTTTCTGAATTTTACCCAAAACTATACGAACAAAACAAACAGTAATGGCTTTCGCTCAGGCCAAAATATATTTTTGTCAAAAAAGCATCAGTAATAAGTTCCCTGGTATTCTACCAAAACCAAACGACTTGGCAACAATCCCAGTCCAAAGAGACTTTTAATTCATATACAATTAATGGCAGAAGATCATAATGCAACAAAACTATTCACAGAAGATAAAAACATATACAATGACCTTATACAAAGAAACCAAATAATGCTTGAATTTCATTACTTTCGCCCAGCAAAGCAAACCCATAAAACATATATACAGAAATTGCATACATACGTTAAAGACACCTAGACTATATACATATAACATACCCACATGGCAAGCTGAATTTTGGGAACCATAGTCTGCTCTTCAGTATCTGCAACAGTAAATAATTGTCAAGGGGAATTAAATCAAACACCTCAACGAAATCTATACAAAATCCAATAGTTTATCAGCTTTTGAACCTGGTTCGACTGGGAGAGACTCGCCATCCCTCGATGCTGGATTGCCCTCGTCCAGCTCGATGCGAGTGATTGTTGCTTTTGAATCTCCTGTGAACCATCTGGCGGATACAGAGTGTGGAGACGACAAGGGACTGGGATTAGTCACGACCGTCTAACGTGTAAACTCCCTGTATGAGTTTCGGAAAGTAAAACAAAACAATCAGAAGTTAGGAAACTGTGAGATTTTGATATGTCTGTGTGTACCGTAGATTTATAACGTCGTTGTCATAAAATATTAAAATTTAATATGAAAATAACAGTTTTCAAAAGTTAAATTAGGATGGAAAAAATAAAAGGGAATTTTGTGCTTGTTTGATTCTATAAAATTAAATAAATGAAACTTTATTTTTATAAGTGTGGATTATTATTTTATTTTCATATCAAATTTTTTATTGAATTTGTAAATAAAATACTCATTTTATTTTAAATTATAAGATTGTTATTGATTTTTTTTAAAATAATTTGATAAATTAAAACCCGTTTTTTTTTATGTTACTTATTAAAATTTTAAAATAATAAATTATATAATTAATAATACTTCTTAAACATTTAATTTTGAATTTATTAAAATTAAATAAGCTCATATCAATTTTTAAAATATTAAATTCAATAGTCAATAGTTATTGTATATCTTTTCACGGATGAAGTGCGATATAAGGAGCATAAGACTTTTACATAATGTTTTTCTTAGTCCTTTTTAGTCCCTTTTTTTATAATAATAATTAATAAAAAAAACTTGTACTTTTATAATTTAATGTTAAGGATATATCTCATCCTATAACCTAGAACATTTTGAGAAGGTCTCTGAAAGGAGTAAGTTCCAATTGAACCAATGAATTTACACATAAAACAAACACACACACAGAGATTTACCATTAAATTATCATATTTGTTCTATTTTTTGTTCCATAATACTCATATGTTGGAATTATAAGATTAGTATTGATTTTTTTTAAATTAATTTGAAGCATGTTCTAATTTTAAAGTGACATGATTTATTTAAGTTTTAAAAATAATAAATCTTATAACTAGTAATACTTTTTAGGTAGTTTTCGATATTCAAAATTGTGTCGACATAAACTACGGAAATTCATAACAATTTTGAGTTTGAAAATTTTTAAATTTAATTTTTTAAAAATTAATATTGATCTTATAATTTAAAAACGAGGGAGTATAAGTTTATCTAACATTTTTGTATTTCGTCCCTTAAAAAGCTCATAAATAAAATAAATATATAGGAAAAACTTTTCATCTATTTTTTTTCTTTTCTTTCTTTGTCCCTTTTAACTTATAAACACAATGTTTATGTTTCTTTGTAATTTTGATTAATGCACTAGTTAATATTTTATTTTATAATTTAAAATAAATTCACAACACGATTTGAATTTTAAAATTTATTAAATTAATAAAATCAAAGCTATTTAGATTCACTTATTTACAAATTTAATTTTTTTTCGATAATTTAAGCTGAATTTAATGTTCTTGCCTTTGACAAACGTTGAGACCTAAATTTGTTGGGTGGTACGTTATGCTAATCGCTAAATTTGTTGACTTATTAGTTTGGCAATGATGGGACAAAAATAAAATTGAAAACATTGTGTTAAAATAAATAAAAACTCAAGCTTTAGAAGGATAGTGTTTTTCATATTTTCCAACACATCGTTTCGCTTCAAGTTTGGGGGATATGAAAATAACATTGTCTACTCAATATAATTATATAAAGAATTCATAAAACATATATAGTTGTATTAATTATACAAAATAGAAGAAATATCAATGAAACACTGATCGGAGCTGTTATCCATTGAATCATTTTCGTATCAATATATTCATTTTTGTATTTATAATATTTAAACAGAGCTTCATTAAGAATTCATAAATACAAATTAAGTCATCCAAGTGATTTCTTAAATTATTCCTTCACAAAATATTTTTTGTTTAAGATTTGAAGTATACTATAACGAAGAAGGAAATATATCACTGAGTTATAGTATAAATATGCAAATAGAATTCTCGCCCAGAAACCCAGTTATGGCATCTGCCTGCCCATGGAAACACCCAGTCCACCACACAACAAAAATAGCCATAAGAAATAACACACCAACAGAGAGTCTATTGTCTTGAAACAAAGGGTTGTTGAAAATATAAGTGATCCATAACAGAAAGTATCATTATTAAAATGCTACATTTCAACCCTTGAAGTTTTAATAATACTAGGAAGAAAAGTAGACGGTGGACAAAGATGGTTCAATCTACAAAAAAGTGGGAAATGTTAATTTAGGGAATCTAAATTGCAAAATAAAATTCAGCCACAACCCAAAATAGTCCATTAAAAAACTTCCATCAGCGAATAGGCCCCACCTGCACTACACCAAGGACACAAACATTTCCTACAAGCAACACCTGCAGACCTGCAAAGACGGAATTATATGACACTACCTTACCACTATCTCGCAAACAGAGCTATCCATTAGGAAATCCAATAGCAAGACTTATTATGTTGTAGCCTAACCCCTACTGCTTAGTGGTTTCCCCTGTGCCTTCTGCTTTGCTGCAACTTGTTCATCAGACAATGGTAAGTAGTAGATGCGAGGAGTTGCCTTCGTCTTCCTAAAGAGATCGTCCAGAGTGACAATAAGAGGGTCAACTTTTTCAGGGAGCGGAGATGGTAGCGGAAGAGCTCGCTCCCTTGCTGGCAGTGGGTTTGCCAACGGTGGCGGGGGAGGGAGAGGAAGCGGAGGTGGAAGCACCTGCCTTTGAGCCTGTAAACGGGGAGAGGGCTGGGGTTGTGGAGGGACTGGAGCAGAAAGTAAGACAGGAGCTGTGCTGACAGGAGCTGCTGGGGAGGGAGGAGCCTCCACTCGCATTTGCACTTCCTGGGACTCAACAAAGTCAGCCACCAGAAGGCGTCCTCCATTTGTAGGCCATTGTAGGTTGTATAAAGCATTTCGAGTCTCTATAGCTTCCTCAACAGATGAATACTGCACCCACACATCAGTGTCAAAAACAAAATTTATAACATCATAATCTGCCAACAAACAAGACACCAAAGATCGTGCGCCATCCCTAGCTAGAAAGATCCACCATACACATCATACAGGAGTTTATCATAGGAAACAAAGTCTATTTTGCAGCACATAAACTTCTAAGTTCATTATTTTATTAGTTCTTAGGGTGGGCCCTTTTGGGTTGCATGTGGGTGTCTGAGAGTAAGTGTGATAAAGAGAGAGAGAGAGAGAGGACTTACACTGACATAGCAGTGGGTTTTAATATGATCCATCCAGAAGTTGGTGACTGTACCCGTTTTTCCAAGAAGTTCTTGTACAGCTTTCAAAGTAAAAGGACGTAAAAAATGATCAATCCTAAGAGAACTTGTTGGAGGCTTTGCCGATGGTGGAACTGCCATGAAATCAAAGATACGTGCTGATGTTAGATAGATAAAATTATAGGATCACAAGAAAAAAGATAATTACTCACCAACTCGTTCCTTGGGCATTTCATCACTAGCTGTAGAGTTGGACCTAGAAAAGTCATGTTTCGCAGCTGACTGAAATGCATCCCTGGGTGTAGTAGACTGAAATGCCCTGGGTGTAATAGATGGTGATATAGTGGCAGTTTGTGTTTCAAGCACTTTAAGGCCTTCAGAGTTCCATCTGCGCTGCCTCTTTGTAGTCTCACTATTCCCAACTGATTCTTGGCCTGCCATGGGAGATTATCATACAGAGACAGCCATAAGAGACTTAAAACATAACAAATTTCAAGTAAACACACAAATGTTATGATTCATATCATACTTCAGTACAAACTACAAAGAAATGCTAGCAAAAAAATAATGTATCGGTATGGAGAACCAAGATTTTAACTTATTCTCAGATGTATATGAAAGAATTTAAAGGAAGAATAATCAAACATGGAACCAGAAAGGAGAGAGCTGACACATAACATAGCTTCCAAGCATTGGATCAAGGAAAAGCAAGCTTAAAGAAAAGGAAAGCCAGGTTCCAAATCTAACATCATTAGAGCTGGTCTAGTTATATGTCCAGTCTATTATTTTTAGGTCTTATTTCTGTTTTTGGGCCGATTGTATTCCACTAATGTTATGTCCATACCCTTATGAACATGCACCCACACATAACGCAATTCAAGGCTCATGCATTGATACGTGAATGATGGTAACCAATTAGGAGATTAGAGCTCTAGAAGGTTCTTTAGAGTCCTATAACAATGGTGACGCTAGATGTTTAATTGAATTCATGCTAAAAGCTGATACCAAATGGTGAGGTGTGAATAATTGATGATTCGCCAATGGGCCCAAGAACTATAACCACTAACATCTAGACACGTCATTTTGTAACTACTTTTACTACACCCATGTTTTTTGTAATTGCAGCAATACTCGTCCAACAAATAGTTACATATTTAAATAATTTGAAAGCAAAGTTAAGCGAATTAAAAAATCTACCAAAATATCAACGCGTGATATTTTAACCATCAACACACATCCTTTGTCTAGACCATTTACAATATGAAGCCGGAGTATATCTAATATTTCCTAATAAGCAGTTATCCTTTTCTTGTCCGGCTATGGATTATCTCTTCCCTCTTTTTTCTTTTCTTTTTTTTGGGGGGGTGGGTGGGGGGGGGGGTTGGCGAGGAAAAGATAAAATTGCGTGTATTTTAAAGGCATTGCATTGCATCGAATTAATAGTGTCATGTCAGTTAGTATTGGTAGAAATCTGCTGAAAAATAAGAAAGATAGACAAGCAAAGTAGAAAATAAAAATGCATGTAGAAAATTGAACATAAATATGCCTATAGAAACAAACCTGTGGTGCAAAACTTACCATGAAGTTTTCTTTTCATGGATGCCACAGCAAGACCATTTTTATTTTCAACTTTCTTGTCAGCACTTAAATCTTCATTCATGGCATCAACAGGGGCATCCTCTCTCACCACAGGCACTTCAATTCTCTCTCTCTTATCACTCACTTCATCAGAGATAGACATTGATTCTATTTGCTTACTCTCTAATGCATCCTCCTCGAAGGAATCATCACCAGAACTTCGGTCTAAATTTATCTTTTCTGAAAAAACAGCATCTTCACTATTAATTTTCTTGGCACTATCTGGATTATCAGCTTTGTTTCCAGTCTCCTCAATTTCAACTTTGTTCTCTTCAGGCTCTTCAACATCCATTGGTTGCAAATTGCCATCATCCAGGACAACATTGCTGGATGATGGCTCATCCATCTCAGGATCAACATTAAATTCTAATTTGACATCATCAGCAATTATATTATCCTTTAGTTCTATCTTTTCATTAATTGAGACATTATCAGTAGAAATAGAATCAGATGTTACTTTGCTGACCTCAAATACCTGGTTATCAAGATCAGATGAGTTGAGCTTGGCTTCCTCATGTGGAGGATTTGAATCCTCATTCTGCAACTGGATGTTTAAATCCTCACTCTTCTTCTGGGCTTCATAGTTCTGCAACTCTTGCCCACTCAAAGCTATTTCAGTTACGAAACCTTCACCGACTACTGAACCCACAGTGGTTACTTGATGACTGGTTTCCACAGTCGTTACTTGAACACTATTTTCCACAGTAGTTATTTGAACCCTTGTTTCCTCAGCAGTTGTTTCAATTACCTTTTCCGGTTCCAACCCAGCAGAATCAGTACCAACCATAGAATCCCCTTCTAGGACTTGTTCTTTACCCAATGACCCAAAATCATCATAAACTGTGGGCTGGACTGTATCAGTATTCAGCTCCTCGTTCCTTTTTCCACTCATATCCCTAATGGTCCTAGTTCTTTCATCAACAACAGGCACTGTCATTGGATCCTGAGACTGAACTACATGTTGAGGAGCAGAATCAAAACCATTATCAACATTTGCTTTAGCACTTTCAACTTCATTTTGAATTGATTCATACAAACGCCTTATCAAATCATCTTTCAACCCATTTGTCTTTAGTTTCCGTCTCTTGAGTTCTTCTTTTAGCTCGGTGACTTTCCACTGATCAATTGGTTTAGTGTCGAGTACAGGATATGACGACATCTTTAGAGTATCAAATTTCCCAATCTAGCCACACAAAAAATCAACCTGATTAAGACACAAACTAAACAATCAGCAAATGACAAAGCAATACAATAACAAAGAGAACTACAATCGAAATAAAACAACAGAAAACTAGCTAGCACAGATAAGCAATAAAAAGTGTATCAACTTCCAACTTCCACTACAATAATCTCCAACTACCCAAGTTCCTGAAAACCACTGCGAGTCACACCACCATCACAGCTCATGGAAGTTTCTATGTTTCTCAGTCACATATATACATATCTAGTACTGAATATTCAATGTGTCCCATACTGATTGACATACTTGGTATACTCATTAACATATATTGAACAAAAATGGAGCATTTGTTGAAATTGAATTTATCACCTTTAATTGTTAAAAAAAATAAGAAAAAAAAGAGTCAAAATATACATACATACAGGACTTTTTTCCCCAAAGAAGTCTCTAGGGCATTGTTTGTTTTAACAGACAACAAATTCTTGAAAGAGCCCTGGGAAAAGGGAATATGTTGCTAGCGACACCCAAGCTTGGTGTTGACTACTCATTCATTAATGGCTTTTTTGTCTTTTAACCATTTTCATTAATACCATTTTTTATATTCACTATTTTACAGCCCAAAACTACATTGTTTTGGGCAATACCCAAGCTAGCAACAAACTCACTTCCTTTTGATATATAGATAGCTTAATAACTTCATCTATATTCTACTATATCTCTACCACACCGCATGAAGACAATTAATTTCGAAAACAGAAACAAACAGATATTTCTTGAAGAAGCATATTCTACAACTCCAAACGGAAGCCAATTAACACTGTTTCTCATACAAACAAATTTGCCTCAAAAAGGGGTGCAACCCACCAATGTTAATTCAAAAGAATAAATATTGTAACTGAACCACCAAAAATAACAGAATTACAGACGGTGCTTACCGTAGGTCTGGATTGGGAGGCCTTGAACGCTGATTTGGTGGTCCACACTTAGGAGAAATGTGTGGAGATATGAAACCCTAGTTCCATCAGAACACAAAAAAAAACATCAGACAAAAAAAATTACAAATCAACCAAAATCAACACCGAATAAAGAACGCAAATTTAGGGCTAGCGTACGATTGGACCCGAATCTGTTCCCTGAAACATCGAAAACACGAAAACAAGAAAACAGACTAAGAATAAGGCGGAAATCTTTTGAGAATAAAACCAAATAACAAAGAGAATGGAGACCCTTTTTTTAGGGTTTTCGCTCTCCCGTCACACAACTGTTTTGTGTGGTGAATCGGTGATCGTAATAGTTAATACGTTTTCGAGACTGAATTGCAAAACTTCCCTCCAGTTTGTATCCTTTTTTTAAAACTTGCCCTCTAATTTTTATTTTTGTAAAACTCTTCCTCTAAATTATATTAATTATGCAAAACTCACCCTCTAACTTTTATTTTTACAAAATTTTCCCTCAATAATGTATTAATTATGCAAAACTCACCCTCCATGACACACATATTAAAAAATTAGAGGGTCAATTTTGCATAATTAGTATATCTTGGAGGGAGAGTTTTGTAAAAATAAAAGTTAGATGATGAGTTTTGCATAACTAATATATCTTGGACACAAATTTTTGTAAAAATAAAAATTAAAGAATGAATTTTACAAAAATAAAAATTAAAAAGTGAATTTTATAAAAATAATACAAATTTAAGGAAGAGTTTTGCAATTCAATCACGTTTTCGATGATATGAGATTGGGAACTCGATTCGACACCAAATACGAAATAGTGTATGTGATGACGATAATGTCCCTATGATGTTAAATGGAATTTGGGTTAATAGTTTTTGGGCTTACAAAGTTTTTATTTTTTTTCCTTTTGTTTTCATTTCCCCAGTAAATTTATTTGGTCTTTTTCCAACAATAATAATAAATAAAACAAAAGTTATAAATTGTAGATATATAGGTGTACACAATATAAAAGAGTACCATTATGCATATAATAAAATAAGTATAAGTATATAACATCTAAATATTACATTCATCTTAATTATTAAAAAATAAAACTTATCATTGAAATCCGTGTCATACTTCACTTTTTAATAGTTAAGATAAAAGTAATGTTTGATTTTGTATTTAAATATTATATATGTAAGCTTGTCTTGCATAATATATTAAAGAAGATAGGCAATGATCTCTATTTTAAATGAACAAGTATAAAAATACTCAACATTCAAACACTACGTTCATCTTAATTATTAAAAAGTGACACATGGTAAACTCGTTCTTTTAAATAGATACTACAATTAAAATTTTGAAATATTTAATCCAGTAACGATAAATAATGCTTCATTAATTTGTAATACTTATAAATATAAAAGATAAATTTCCGTTGCTCCAAAATTTATTAAATATTTAGTTCAATAACAATAGCAGGATAATAAAATTGTGATTATAAATTTGATAAACAAAATTCTTTAGTAGAACGAAAATAGTAAGAACAATTAGTTTAAATAACATAACATTTGCTTATACGCAACCTCAGAAGGCCTAGGAGTAACAACATTCTTTAGTAGAACAGTACATTTTGGGGATATATCAAACCCATTGAGCATCATATGTCAAGTGTTCATCAGCTAAGGCATTCGGTTGTGGCGTGCTTCTTCTACTGTTTCCACCAAAACAACTGTAATTTACTATCTACTAGGTTTCTTCATTGCTTTCCTCCATGTTTATATGATTCAAATTCTTTTCGAGTGGCGGAAATCTATCTTCTGATCTGTAAGATCCCTCATCTTCACTTTCCTCCAAGTTTATATGATTCAAATTATTTTCAAGCCGAGGAAGCCCACTTTCTGAACTGCAAGATCCCTCATCTTCACTTTCATCCAAGTTTATATGATTCAAATTCTTTTCAAGTGGAGGAAGTCCATCTTCTGAATCGTAAGATCCCTCATCTCCACTATGAGAGGCGTTGTCTGCTCCTGTAGCAACAGATAGTTAGCATACATGTATTTTCGAAGGACCGCTGTTTTGAGTTGCTCAAGTGCCTGTTCTAATTGACTTGTTCCTTGTTGAGGTGACAAACGTAAAGCAACAAAATGATATGAATAAAGTGAAGAGAAATAACTACATTAGGAGCTACATTTACCAGTTCTGTGTGTTGAGGGAGGAGTGGGGGGCCTGGAAGACAATATGTTACATTTTTTATAGAAAAGAGTTTTGGCGAAGTGAAGATAAAAATCATTAACTGTCATTACTAATATGGAGTCACTAGCTTACAGCATTAAGAACTTTACCTTATATAGCATTAAGAATTTATGCAACTGAGACACGAGTTTCGGTTGTCAATCTAATAACCAACTACAGGATATGTTGACCAAAAACACAAAGAAGAGAGAAACACAGGTGAGAAAATACATATTAAATGAATTGTTCTTACCACAAGTATTTTTTGGTATTTCCGTAAGCTCCTCAGGAGTGTGGGTTAAGATGAAAATATTAAGAAATGATTTCAAAAAGGAAGTTGTGTGAGTGCGCGCCAAATGAGAACATCGATTTAGGATCTTTAACGTGCATCACAAGTTCACAACCAACAAGAATAATGGGCAATATATTAGTTGAGCTTTGTCAAAGCTAATGGGACCGCCTATAGAAGGCAATGGGGAATTGAGAGAATATGCTTGGCAACCATGTTACAAAGTAACTGAAGTGGTATAAGACTTTCCATTACATTTTAGCAATAAAGGGAAGCCTCAAAGTAATTAGTATTAGCCTTGTGGAGGCAATATCTTGTAGCTGTAATGGCCTCATTTCTTCTAGGGTTTGAGGTTAGGTTCTATACCGCACTCTACCTATTACAAACTAAAATAAATAAATAAATTAAAATAAAGTCAATATAGTGAAATGAAAAATCAACTACTACAGCAACCATTAAGTTTTGAGTAAAGAAATATGGGGTTCAATCGACTTGTAGCTGAAGATAGCTCTTCAATCTCAAGACAGAATCGTATTTACCCATTTGTTGGATAATTCACTGACCAAACCAAGTCTCTTTTACCAACAGTGACTAATCTACATGTATCTTCAGTAGAAGACTAATGGTGTGGACATGGGAAGGGAACAGAAGAGAATATGGTTGCTCATATAAAGGAAAGCAGAAGCAACAAATTTGCCTAACAATATCAGAAGGTACCTTCTACGTCTGGAAGAACTTCTGCTACGCGTGGGCTTTGCTGGGAAAGCCAAGCATTTTGAACTAGTATCATATCAGCACTGTTTTCACATTCAGAGTATGCCTTCAAAAGTTCCCTGCATTGTAAAGTTTACAACAACAAACACTCAAATAATTAAGGAGGTCTGTTTGTATTATCTGAAATAATTGCTGAAATAAAATTCAAATAATTCTTGAAAATTATTTTTATTACTGAAACATTTCGGAAATGATGTCTTGATATTTTTAAAATTTTGAAGGTGGTAGAAGAGTCTGAAATATATGCTCTCAAATAAGCACCTTTGGAATAATTCAAATAATCAGACTAGAACCAGCTTATTGCTTACCCAAAAAGTTCAAAAAACCAGCCAGAAGTTATTTATTGTTAATTTTAAGCACTAATCAAAACATAAATAATAAACAGATACAAGAAGGCCCAATACGTTTAACATCATGCATAAAAAGTACATGTATAAAAAGTATATTTAAGTTGCCCGAACAGGGGAATTAGGCATAATCAAGATAGGATCATAAAAGAATCATTACCGTTAATGCTAGATGATTTGGTTTTGTATTACCGTTTTTACTAGGGCAAACATGTGCCTTCGAATCTGAAGCCTGAAGGGTTCAAATAGAGATTAACAATGTTGATAAAATGAACTAAATTATTAACCACGGGTCATACTGGCAGTGTATTAAGAATCCATGAAATAGAGCAATCACATGAATGAACTCAAAAATGAAAGAAGGTTTTTCATCTGTATATTTTGATTCTACTGGATGACAATTGACTATTTTAAAGTTCAAGGAATTCCATGTGGATGCCTTCTCGAACGGAGACTCTTTCAAGCACACACCCACAACCCACAAGATTGAGGTCTACGAAGAGCAAAACTGTTTAAATGGTTAATATTGTTCGTCATGAAAAAGGTTGTAAAAACCACAATATGTACCTGTTGACAGACAAAAAAGCATGACCCCACTTGAACTTGCCAAGCAACAACTCTGCTGTTTCCTTTTCACCACTGTTGAAAAACAAGCAAATAAGAAATTTAATAAACTATAAGAAATTTAATAAACTATGCACTGATATATCAGAAACTTTTATAACTCTTGCCAAAAATATAACAGGATAGAACTATTGCCAAGCCTAGTGAAAGAAATAACCATTCAAAGAACATAACACTGCTTCAGAACATCAAGTGTACATTTATGCGTTACTTAAAAGATCATATACAAGACAGTCAAGAAATCTTGCAACGATGAACACAATTAACTGTAAAAAGACTACCAATAGCACCATAAGTAGCCATAAAATGCGGAAAAAGATTACAAAAAGGCAGACGTTTGAAGGAATCTATTTTTCATTTTTGAAAATGTTAGAAAGAGGGATACTTAATAAAAGCTTAATATGTTAGAAAGATGGACATGTCTAAATTGTTTCCATTAATTTTTTTCAAGTATCATACACTTGGGTGTTTAAACAACATGCTTGATCAACATATTGCATCAGTTTATCAGGAATATTCAAGTGCCAAAGAATGTCCAATAGAAAAAGAATCCACTTCTCTTTCTTTTGTCAAACTTGCTTATTTGGCATGTGTTAGCTTTTCCTTCTTTATCGAGAACAACATTCAACACCTAACATGCTGCCAGACAAGTCAAAATGCAAACCACCATATCACATCTAATACTAGTCCATACTTCTCAAAATATCTATTATACGCTGCACAGTCTTCGCCATTTGAATGCTAGCTCCAACAATTAGAGATAACTAGCACTTAACCATAAATTATTTATCATATTATCTGAAAATGATAGCATTATTTAATTCAAGTGTATGCACAAGCAGTTTGCACCCAGATAGAACAAAATTTGTTACGAAATGCTACGAACAGAGTGTAAAGTATAGTACCATATAATTAGAGCTGCAGATAACGCCTCAACACAAGATAGTTCACACGGTCGACCATAATTTACCGGATTTGCTGCTACCAACCATGGTACTGAAAGTGTAGCTCATTTGTCAAAATTTTAAAGAGACAGAAATGAGAGAAAACAACTAAAGATGAAAACCCCACACCAAATTATAAGCTGCTATGCACAAATATTATTCAACACTTTTAAAAGATAAATCCCTGGGTTAAAATGTGCGCCAATAGAGGATCAAATGTTGTATCTCATCTAGCCTTTGTATAGCTGAATGCTTTCATTTGAAGAGAATCAGAGATATACTTGAAGAAAACAACTAAAGAGAACATCAATAAAAAACACACACCAAGTTTCTTGCCTCTTTTTCTGTTCTTGGCTAGTACCATTCAGTTAGTTTCTAAGCATAATAATTTCCTTAGAAACTTCCAAATCTAATTCCATGGGCTGTAGTGCACAATACTCTTATGTCAGTAGCATTTTATAATATCTTCCGGTTTCCATATATATACACTAGCCTCTTGTCTGAAACTAATTATACACAGGTTACATGTCAAGGAAAAGAATGCACAAACATTAATCCTGTCAATGTTCATAGTATGGTTTAAGTCATACTTTGTGGGGCCAGTTTTACATTTGATCATATCGCTGATAACTGGGAGGTTGGCCAAACATTTTTATCATTGGATAGATTCTCGTAGCCTCATGTTCAATACTGAAACTTTCAGGGAATTTTGTTAAGCAGTTATGATTTAAGAGTGTGCCAGATTGGAATATCTAATATAAATGATATTTCCATTATTGGGCTAATTTTAGCCAACCTGATAGGTGACGCCTATCCTAGTCATCCTGACCCTTCCCTAAAAGACCTACACTTATTTGTACTAATAGCTTACAAGATAATATTTGGCCTGCACAAATAGACAAAATTATCAAACCTTTTGTACAGTTTGATGAAACCTTTTATGTCAAGTCGCAGGAAAATGCCTTGTTTATATGGCTAATTGATGCAGGAAATCTTCACTGAACAAAGATTAAATGAGAAAGACTAGGGATAGGATAGTTCATGATGAGTAGGTTTTCTACTTACGAATTGTATACTTTCGGACTTAAGTATTGTTATTCTTATGAGCATTTTACTTGTTTTTATGTTTACTTTGCAGAAAACAGTCTCGGATGGACAAAATGGGAAAAATGAGCAATAATGGCATTTTCGTAATTTCGGGCATAGTAGGGCCGGGGCCCTACTTCACACTACAAATCAAGGGCCGGGGCCCTAGTCATCAGAAACGCGCGGAACGTTTTAATCAGACTTTCTGAAGTCGATTTGGAGAGGGACTTTAAAGGTGAAACGTGAGAAGGCTTCTAGGATAGTTTGGAGGGATATAAATACATAAAACACTATGATTGTAAGTTAACTTTTTGAAGGAGATTTTCACTAGTGCAAGGATTGAAGGTTAATTAGTATTTTCGACTATGTTAGGCTAAGTTCTTTATTTTCAGTTCTAAAGGAATGTTGAACCTTATTTATAATTAATGGTTTAATTAAGTTTAGTTTATCTTATTCTGCTTATATGAGATTTGTTCTTGATGATCCATTAGAATTGGTGAATGGTATTTAATTTGGTTGATTTAATGTGGCCAATTAAATTAATTGAGTTTTATTATCTTTTATTATCTGCTAGATTAAGTTATAGTATTAAGCAAACAATATTGTATC
The DNA here is from genome assembly GCA_947179155.2 of Hedera helix. Lineage (NCBI taxonomy): Eukaryota > Viridiplantae > Streptophyta > Magnoliopsida > Apiales > Araliaceae > Hedera > Hedera helix. The sequence goes on from OX359270.1 coordinate 32,744,927, forward strand.
TAATCATAAGTAGCAATTAATAATATTTGACCACAATCAAGCTCTTGAATATTATTATGGTTATCAAGGAAGCAAGTTAAATAATTTACGATCATACGATTGTTGTTTGGATTAATCTAATTCTCTAATTCTTAGTGCTACTATTATATTAAATCTGGACTGATAGTTCTAGGTTATATGATAGTAAGGGTTTATTGGATGCGATTGCTACAATAGATTAAAACTTAAGGAGAATTTCGGGTAATTGAACGATTGTGGTTACCTAGGGTTATTAGTCTCAGTATAAGAAAGGAAAAGATAAAACATTAGACTTAATTGTTCTATTAAGAGTGAAAAGGTGATACTGAACTGAAGAACTAAAGTTCCTCTTTATTGATTTCTTCCATTAATATTTGATTTTAATTATTTGCAATTCAGTTAGTCAAAGTTACAATTCAAAATCCCCTTATTTATTTACTGTTATTTATAAATAGAAAATATTGGAATTTATTGAAGCAATATCATTCTCTGTGAGATCGACTCTTACTTGCTATTATACTGATTTAGTTATTGAAAGTAATGATTAATTTTGGAGTGTTAATGACGGCTTCTAGTTCACTACTCCAAAGAATCCACTATGAAGATACACAACAAGTAACTCACCACTCACCAGAATCCACCATAGAGATGCAGAGTTGTAAAATGGTCACCACTCAATGGAAGAGCCAATGAGATACAGAACATACGAAAGAAAGCACAAAGCTTAACTTGATAATAACTTTTGAATTACTTTTTGAAAACAAGATCAGGCTATTTATAGGCCTCTAGTACATCCCTTCTGAGCATATGAATTAGACCACGTTCAGATAATGCATAGAAAATATCAAAAGACTCTAAATAAATAGATACATGACCAAATTCGTAGGACTGTGCAACATTGGATGGTTTGTACTAAATTGCTTATAACTTCTCTAGAGAAATCCAAATGACAAGCCATTTAATGCATTGGAAACTAGACTTCCAGAGCTTTCCAACCGTATATACCACACGTGCCCATTTTCCTGTGAAATTACAGTTTTGCCCCTCAAGTTCAGAAATTTTCCGGTTCAGTCATTGTTGGACATAGCCTTCCCGCGTCACTAATGGCTGTAGAGCCTAAGTTCATTAGTTAGTTTTTACAGAAAGTAAAACTGCTTTACAAATGTTACAAGTCTTTCATATCTTAAGGAAGCCAGCTATTTACTCCTCTCCTATGCAGATGACATAGAAACCGTAGCAAAATACTTAATTCTTTACATCTTTTGGAAAATAATGTTAGATACAAAAGTGACTTGCTTTGAAGGTTTAAGAAGATATTGCCGTAAAGATCACCATGCGCACTTCACCTACATATAAAATGATTTTTATAACTAAAAAATAATAATTTAAAATATATCTCCATGCCCAAAGGTTAAAACTGCCACTGAATGGGATGAACTTTTTTTTCAACAAATGATGTTGAGGTTTAATTTTCTATGAATAGGCAACCTTTATTACAATGTTGTAAATTATAATGGCACCAAATCAACCATCTGACCTATATAAGATACACTGGGTGGGAATGCTAATCTATGGTTTTCCGACACATGTATTCCCATCTCAAATGTCTTAATAACCCACTCAATGCTGGTGAGAGCTAACTAAAAACACATTAGATGCTTCTTCTCTTTATCAACTTTAAACTCTGCAATAGAGCTCAACTTCATTTTTGTAAAAAGACATTAAGGTCTGCCTTGTTATTATCAGTAAGGTCTGTTTATATTTGAAATTGCACCATGAGATGTGTTATTGTAGAGCTTAATATTAACATGTGCTGAAATTTAATGCATCCATGTGAAGTTCAGAACGGATGCAAGTATTCAAAATATACTATGTATAAATTGTTTGAAGATCTTACAGAGACGAGGCGCAGCACATCGTAGCTTTGTAAAAGGTACATCATCCAAGCGTGCCCAAGAGCAATCCACAACAGCCAATCCTTTACGATTCATCAAGCTGTGATCTTCCTTTGAGACACATTGCTTCCCAGCAGGACTGGAAACATGATGATTCCATGAGAAAATAATATATATAAACAGACATAAACACATTAATATAAATAAATGTTAATCCATAGATCAAATCTAAGGTAACTTTTGCAGTGATTAGATTGACTTAATGCTATGTGGATTCAATATCCTGTCAAATCAGCTAGAGCAAATATGTTCAGCAGCTAAGAATAATGATAGCATTCCAGCTTCATTATAACCGGGGATGAGAGGAATGCCAGCAATTATAAATACCATTTTGTGATGGAACATGTTAGCAATTATTTACTTACGGAAGAGATATAATTCATAAGCAACTACATGAGAGGAAAATCTATGCAATAGTTAAACCAAATGAAAATCACCTAACTATTGTCATCATAAGATGCAACATTTTTCTACAGAACCAAAAGAGAACTACAATAAAGTAATAGGTACCTCAATACAATGCCACCGAATCCATTACTAACTCGCAGCTCCTGCAAGACAATTTTCAATCATCATATATGTAGACCATTGACATGCATACAATTGTGAGCACAGATTACCTTGCTATCTACCCAAAAAAAATGTGCAGGTGCAAGGTGGACTATCTATTGACTTTCATACTTAGTATTATCTAGAATTATTGTTCAGTCATTAAAATGTTATATGTCCACTTTGTACTGTGTGCACAATAGAGTAGACTACGATAGAAGCATTTAGGTTAGTTACTTTCTTTCAACAAACCAAATCTTGAAAGCTTGCGACCTGTACACCTTTTCACGTCACACTGGCCAAAATCCTGAAGCAGCGACAAAATCATGATTAGATTCAGAAATGCAAAATAATCTAAAGAAAATTCCAATATATAAGGGTGAGAACAAATTTTCACACGTCATCAGTAGTTCAAGCAGAAACTAGGGAACAATACGTTCGTAACCTTAACGCCAGATTTTTATGAATGTTTTTTACTAAAGAAATAGAATCTTATCCATGATGCATATGGTAGGTATATTCATCAACCTATGCGAGAACAACAAAATGAAGGAAAAATTGTATTAACAATGCAAACAATAATGGATTTCACTCAGACCAACAGATTTGTTGTTCAAAAAGCATTAATTAGAAATTCCCTTGGTATTCCACCAAAACCAAATGACTCAGCGCCAATCTCAATGCAAAGAGACATATACAATTAATGGCAAATACAACAGAGATTCATAATGCAACCAAACTATTCCACATACGATAAAAAAAACATAAATATACAAATGACCTTATCAATAATTATCTATAACAAGACATTAAGAGATCTTATCCAATAATTTTATAATTTTACCAAGTCGTTTTGCTGAGTCAATACCGAGTTAAAAGACCGAGTCAATCATTCAAGACACTATTTTTTTTATACAATGTATAAACTTTTCGTATACCGTGAAATATATATATGTATGTATGCATGAGTTGTGAACTTGTGATCAATGTATAAACATTTTGTTTATCATAAAATATATATATAATTATCTTCAACATTATATATGTATTATGTCAATGAAAAATAATAAATATATTAATAAAAAATTATCAAATATTTGTAAAAAAAATTATATAAACCAGCTTGTGCGGGCTATAAAACTTGTAAAAAAAACAAATCATACCTGTAATTCATTACTTTACACTCAGAAAAGCAAAACCCACCAAACATATATATAGAAACTGCATATATAAGTAAAAGACACCCATACTAGACACATATACATACCCACATGGCAAGCTGGATTTTGGGAACCATCGGCTGCTCTTCAGTCTCTGCAACAGTAAGAAACTTGTCAAGGGGAAATAAACCGTCACTGAGACATTTTATCAAACACCGCAACGAAATTTGTACAAAAATTCAAGAAAGTATCAGCTTTGAACCTGGTTCGACTGGGAGAGACTCGCCATCACTCGAAATCTGATGGGTGCGGCTGGATTGACCTCCGACTCGATGCGAGTGATTGCTGTTTTTGAATCTCCTAGGCTTATTGTGACCCATCTGGCCGATATGTGTGAACTGTGAAGATGAAGAAGAATGAAGGAGAGTGATTGGAAATTTGACTCCCTTGAACGACGGATTACTGATTAAGGTGTTTGCTTGTTCGGCTGTTCTCCTCTCGAACTAGCTATGTGAATTCTTCCTTTGATATGTTTGTGATTTTTTTATGTCTAAGAGTTTTGAAAAGTAAAAAATAAAATAATGTTAAATTAGGATGAAAATAATGTTATATAAATATTTTATATTGTTTGACTTTCAAAAGAATAAATAAATAAATATAGATTAAAACTTTTATTTCATATTAATTATTGTAGTGTTTTTAAACAAAATAGTTTTTTTTTTAAATTATAAGACTATTATTGATTTTTGAAAATTATTTAAAAGATTTTTAAATTTAATTTTATTAAAAATCATGCAATAATAATTTTTATAATCAGAAATTCTTTTGATATATTCATAATTTTAATTGTTTTATTAACTAATATTTAATATATTTATATAAATTCTTATATTTAAAAAATTAATAATAATTTTATAATTACAAAAATAATATCGAATATATAGAGATAGTCCAAAAGATTGACCTCTTTTTTAAAAATAAAATAAAATTTTATTGAATCTATAAAACTGTTAGAATTATTTAAAAGATATATTGAATATGTAAATTTGTTATAATTTGTAAAAAATTACAAGTGATGGAAAAACTTTTAAAATAATTAAGGGATCAAATCAAGAATATGGATCAATTTTATCTAAAAGTTACTGAATATCATAATTATTTTTAAAATATAAACATAAAAATGGCAATAATGGTGCGTTTGGATTTGTGGAATAAGAGGGAGAATGGAATAAATCATTCCGTTGGAATGATAAAAATGTTGTTTGGTTTATTTATTTCGTACAGAATGATGTATTCCTACCAAAATACTAATTAACTGAAAATTATAATTTTCATTCAAAGGAGGGAGACCTAAATAAGTCATTCCATCCATTATTTTTAAGCAATTGACAAGTATAGCCCTGTAAAGATTTAATAGGGCTTTTACACGTGGGTGCTATATTCGATCGATCGATTTTACCAGGAACAGCGAAAGAGGAGGAGCCAAAGAGTGAAGATGACTAACCACAAATCTCTAATTGATTTCATCTCAAATCATTTTTTTGGCTTCCTATTTCTCAGGTAATTTCCAATTCTCTTCGCTGTGACTTCTCCCATCTCTCTTTCATTCTCTTGCCAGAATTATAGTATTTTTCATTCCTGATCATGCCTAAAATTTGAAGGTTTTAGGCTTAATTTAATTAATTTGAGCTGATTATGCCTAAATTTTAAGGGTTTTGGTTTAATTTGTGTGTAATTGGGTTTCGTTTGAACTGTTTATGTCTAAAATTTTTACGGTTTATAATTAGTTTTGTGGTTTGTATTCATTCATATGTATATAAAACTAAATATGAAATTGGGTACAACTAGATTTTGATGTGCTCTAGGGCTATTTTTGTGATGAATTACTTCCGGAAGAGTATCCCTCTTCAGTTAGCCAAAAGTAGAAGAATTTTTTGTTGTTGCATTTTTATCCTTAATATACTTTAAAACCTTATATCATGAGTGTTAGTTCCCAGAGGCACACAAGTGATCTAGAAGAGGGGGTTGAATAGATCTCTTAAAAACTTTTTAGTTTTGTTAACTGCAAAAGTTTATTATTAATTAATTCATTTAATCAAGATTTGTTTGCACAGCGGAATATTAGTTTGAAAACTCCCTTTAAAGATTTGTAAAGCTTCTCCGTTGAATTAAGACTGTATTGAAGATAACCACTTGTCAAGTAAACTAATTTTAGCAGTTATATCTATATATATATAACATAATGTAAATAACTGAATGTAAAAGACACCAGAGAGTTTTAAGTGGTTCGGAGATGAATAACTCCTACTCCACTCTTCTACTACCACGAGTAGGTAATCCACTAAGAATGGTTCATACAGAACCCTTCAAGCTCATCACGCCTGGAAACTCTGGTTCACCAAGAACTCTTCAAACCCAACAGGTTTGGCTCGTTTAGTCACTACGACAAGGACACAACTGCTCTCTTCAAGTCCAGCAGACTTGGCTCATTTAGTCACTAGGACAAAGACATAACTGCCCTCTTCAAGTCCAACAGACTTGGCTCCTTGCATGTTGATAGATGTTGGAGTTGCTACTGAGTTGTACTTTAAGTTCCATTGTCTTTAAATACTCAGTAGCAGGATGTGATCATTCCTGAAATGATATTGAGTTCGACAATGATGCTTGACTTTTTTATATACTCAATATCTTCTTGTGATCACCCATTGTGCTGCTAAGCTTTTGAACTTCAGCTCCTTTGGTACTTGATAACTTCTCGAGACGAACTCCTGAGATGACTGTGAAGCTCTTTCCTTTAGGTACTCAGTTATTCCTTCTTATCATAGACTGTCTATAGCTTCTCGAGATGGGCTTCTGAGATGACTGTAATGCTCCTTCCTTTTTGGTACTCAGTCGCTTCCATATCTGTATCAAGTTGGCGTTTAAGCTTCTCTCTACTGTGTGCCTAGCAGCTCTGAACACCTCTCTTGTAATAGAGTTATTTCACTCTATGTCTTTCTCAACTCAGTATTAGTGTTCTGGTGGATCGTAGAGTGTTCTTCAGCATTTTGCTCTACGATCTGTTGTTGTCCAGCATCCTCTCTTTTTGTTTTTCAACAACCACACCTCTTTGTTAATTAGCAAAGCCTTTATTTCTTTGTTCATATTTTACCGTTGAAAGATCCGTTGGGTTACTTTGGCTTTGAGCAGATCCTTGATTTCTTCGATGTTGACTTTCTTACTGCTTGTGTCAGTTCTTCTTCCATTTTCTGACATGTTCTGAGACATCAAATTGTAGCTCAGCTTTCTCTGAATTTATAGTCGTCGCACTCCCAGAGTTGTTCAGTAAAGATTATTATATCCTTTACTAATTAATCTTCTGATTCATCAATAAATACCTTTCTTGACTTTTAGAACCAACTATTCTGATGCATTCAGAGATGTCCCATTAGTCTGACTTTATTCACCATTTTCCTGAGCAGTAGGTCCTGACTTATAGTTGTTTAGGCACAAAGTTTTCTGTGACTCTGACATGCATCTGTATCTTAAAAGCACTTAATCTCTTTCGAATTTAGAAGAGAAGTACATTCTCTCCTCTCGCACCATATTGCAGTTATGATTCTTTGCTGCTTATTGAATTCGTAGAGTGATTGTCTGCTCATTTGGACTCTACGAATTCAGCTCCACTCGTTATTTGAAGTATGTCGAGTAAATGGTTGAGTTGGAGCGATCTTCTCTTTTACTCTGCGATCTTGCTGTTGTGTTCAGATCGTAGAGTTTGCCTGCAGTGCTTTGCGTTATGATTCTGTTCTATTTATCTCGTCCTTCTGCGTTAGTCGTGAAGTTGTTGACTGCAGTGCTTTAGTGGAATCGTTGAGTTATTGTCTCAGTTGGCACATCCTTTATTTCTACTCAACGATTGTTCTATGTGTAGAACAGTCTTCTGTATTGATTTTGACATCCAGTTTCACTCTATGATTTCTTCTAACTGTGCAAATCGTATAGTTCTCGTATGTGTTTATTCTTGAAATTTACTCTACGATCTTGCAAGATTGATTGTATCGTAGAGTACATTTATTCTCTGATACGCGTTAACTGCTGGCTAGCTTAGCTGACTGTTCAACGATCGTAGAGTTCAGCTCTACGATTTGTACTTGATCAGTTCTTTAATTTAGCTTGTATATTCAGTAGACCTCTTGCACATCTGACTCTCTTTGATGATCGTAGAGTTATCCTGGTAAGGAGTCGTATAGTTCACTCTACGATTTATACTGAATCGATGAGTCTTCATTGCTTGGAATCGTAGAGTCCGTTCTACGATCATATAGATTGATCAGTTCTAACATAAGATCAACCTAACAGATTTGATCTTTTCTAACCAAGTCCTTTCTTACATTATTACATCATTATATATCGAAAGGACTTTACAGACTCTGTCATACATAAATACAGCAATGATACATTCTTATGCTGCTCTGCTTATATCATACATCTTTTATGCAGAGTGACTCCTACTGAAAGATCAACCTAACATTTTTGATCTTTAAAATCTAAGTCCTTTGTACACAAATATCTTTTAAAAGGATTTTACAACATTTGAATCGGATGACTTTCATTTTCTTTTATAAGACAAGATAGTTTTCAGCAAGATCATATTTGTGTTAAACAAGTGTCTGGATTTACAGTATTTAGACATAGGTAAAATATCGTACACACATGATCATGTAGACACATAATTTGATTAACATATAATCACTTTATCACTTAAGCACATAAGCACTTTCAGAGTATCTACGCACATAATCACTTAAGCACATAAGCACATTAACACATAAGCACTTTGTCAGATACACATTGACAATCAACCATGTAAGCACATTTACCACAATCATTTTTGCACAACAATTATCATCATCAAATCAAAACAACCTTCAACAATTAGTAGTTCTCATTTTAAAGCACATGAGATTGTTGAAAGGTTCATACTCCAGTTATTTGTATGTTTGTGTCCCTTGGTAGAAGTTGGACCACTAATTAGCTTTAGTGATAATATGAAATAATGTATGTTTAAGTACACAGATTCATAAATTGTCGAATGCATCCTTTTCGACAATTATCATGTTAGTTGTCATGCACATATCTACTACTTGTTCGAGGTTTTGAATGTAGTATTTACTACTTTAAACCTATTTGGGATTTTGTGGATCTCAAGAATTATGCTTCTTAAATCTTAACAAGTGATTTGTACCATGATGTTCTTGGTTCACAACCAAATATACTCAATTATAAAACTTAGTATCGCATGTAGTTGGTTTAGTTTTAATAATTGGTTCTGGGATTCTATTGGAACTTCCCGGAGGGAAATAATGAACAATGTTGATTTTTGGTTCAATTGTGTATCTTATAAATGACAAGTACAAAACAAGGAACATAAACACGCAAGTCAACATTCCAATATAACTGGTATTTCTTAACTTCATTTATCAAAAATGGGTTTTCAACTTGAACCAAATGAGAATATTTAGTTTCCCGCTACTTTAGGGGTGTTTTTACACCTAGTGCCCTAAAGCCAACTAGTTTGGGAGTCATTGGTCAAACGTTCGTTACATAAGTAACTCTGAAAAGCCTAAGAAAAAAGAGACATTGCACGAGTCAAGAGTGGAAAAATAAATAAAAAAAGAATAAAAAAATGAGTTTGCTTGATTTTCATGGTTAAAATCCCTACTAAGAGTTACATCACATACACATACATGCATCACATGAAATTAATTTTACGAAGAATGGTGTTTTAAATGAAGATATAGTATTTTTGATAAGATGAAAGAGTGATTTTGAATTTGATCTTGCTTAAGTGTAATGACCATGATATTTATAAGTTTTATTTCAATTTCATAATTAGTTAAACTCAAAAAGATTTTATTTTGAATTTTGAATTTTGTGGATATATTCACTGCAAATTCTCATGAGACAAAACTCGTCCACTTGGGTTAACCTTGGAGTTTAAAGGCTTGTAGTATACGCTAAATACTATCGTGTTCTGTGACGCCCCCAAATCTAGGCCTACACAGCCCAAACTTGAGTCGTCAAAAGACTACAACAAAATTATTACAACAAAGCAAAACGTACAACAATACAGTGTATAATAATAATACACAACTAAGTCTTCACTATTATTGTCACACTATTTTACAACACGTGAAGACTATGATAGCTATTCCTCGGACTCTCACTCCATCCCCCGGATATTTAAGTAGAAAAAAGAAGAAGATAGAATTATAAAATAAAAAAAAATCTAGAGAAATATGAGTTAAATTTTAAATATAAATTAAAATTGAACATTTGGGGATATTTAAGTCATTTTTACGTTATTTATTACATTATTGGATATATTCCTAACACCAACCAAACATGCACATGGAATCCTTAAAAATCATTGCATTCCATTCTCTATTCCATTCTCTCTCATATTTCATTCCTTCTTTCATTTCATTCCCTCAATCCAAACGCAACATAAGAGTAGGAAATCTAACAAAGTATTCTATACGATAACACGAATAACATGTTATCAATAATCACGAATATTAATCATATCAGCATTTAAGTTTTAGGTATATCTACTATCATTGGTAAAAAAATGAATAATATATCTTTTCTATCACTAAAAAAAATCTCACATAATTAAAAAAAAACAAAAAATCATAAAAGAGTATTTCATGTAACGAAAGAAAATCACGCAATTAAAGAGAATAATAAATTCATGTACATAGGAAGAATGCTTACATGTCAACTAAATTAAATAATATAAGGGGGGAAATACAAATTATACGACCTCAATTTATTATTTATATAGAGTTTACAAAAAAAAAATAGTATTATATATAATAAGGCAATTGAAAATTTTATTTAAATTAATTTGGTTGATCATTTTGACGATAAGTTGGTCATTAACTTATAATTTGTAAATACAAATTATATAATTATAATAATACATATTTAAATTTAATGAATATAATTATAATTTGTTGTTTCCCGTATGTACGTGAATATGATATAGAATGAGGGGTTGAATAGATTATTATATAATTAGTGTATAACTTTTACTTTTTTAAGCATCTTTACAAAATAATTATACTTTTTAAAACATCTTTACAAAATAATTAAACAATTGTATGCTCACCAAAATTAGGTTATCTGGTAAAGCCCCTTTTTTTTCATTGCAATAGGAATACACAGTTCTATTCATAAATTTGCTAATGAAAAACTATCTTCATAATAATTACAAAATACATTGTATAACACGTGAAAGATAAATGAGGTAAAGAGACATTGAGAACACAATACTTTTTAGGAGATTCGGAACCCGAACTACTTCTACTCCTCTATTCCACTCCATTAAACAAAAATATTCCACTAAGGATAAATTGGATATTAAGTCCTTGCAATTTGGACATTAAGTCCTCCCACCAAGGGTCTGATTTACTAAAAATCAAGCAGGTCATTTAGTCTCGTCTTATCTCCACATAGGATACTAAGTCATTTTCTCTCAATAGAGGCTGATTCACTAAGAATTAGACGGTATCACCCAACTCCCTCCATAGGACACTTAGTCCTCTTCCTGTCTTGGGTAGATTCACTAAAAATCTGTTGAGTCATTAAGTCCTGACTTTGTTTTTGTTGTTGTTGTTCGAGTTGTTGAGGGTGTTACCAAGCTAACGTTAAGCTCATTTATAAAGAGTTTGGCAGCAAATGAATGACTTGCAGAGCCTTTTGATTTATCTGATCGGCTCCTGGTATAGAATCATTCTTGATCGATCCTCTGAACCTTAGAATATTTTTGGGTTAATGATATTCATGTAAATGATCGATCCCCCTTTGGTCTCTTGTAGATTGGTCTTTTTCTCCTTACACTCCTTTAATATATAGACCAATTTTTTTCATTTAGCTCCGACCGATTTAACTAGACGTTTTCTTTCATATGTCTCATTTCTTCTCCATTACTCTCTAAGACCTGATATATTCGTTAGTCTCAATCTTTCCTTCTTCAAACGATAGTCTTTGTATAGAGAGATCGCTGTCATTTTGTCTGTTGAGAGTCTGTTCGTTAGTGCCTTATCCGTTGGAAGATAGTCGTTGCTTTTTTTAATGCTTTGATATTGAATAACTCTGATGTTGATATTTAAGAAATGCCAACTTGATTTCTGCTATTCAGCTTGCTTTCTGTTATGAAATATTAGCTTATTTTTTGCCCTGTTATGTCACATTAGTTTTCAGTAGCAACGTTCACGTGGATGACATCATCTTTGTCAAATAGCCATTGGACACTTCTTCAATGAGGTTTAGATTGAGCTTTAAATGTGCAACAATATCTTTAAGATTTTCTATTATGTTAATCTTCCAAGATTCAATCTATGATTGCATATGATTTATCAGTCTTTGTCTTCTTATCGTAGTGTTTGACTTTTTCTACGATCAACTCTTTGTTTAGCTCTATGAGCTGCTTTACGATTTTTAGCTTTGCAGACTTTACAATTCTCTTGCTTTGTGATTTATTCTACGAACTTAGAGCTTTACGATATGTAGACTTTACGATCAGCTTGTCTTTGGCTCTACAAACCCTATGATTCTCTTTTCTTATTCTTCTTTTCAATGTCTGCAGTTGTACTTCAATCTTCACATTTCTGTTTCAGGATCTGTTAGACAGTTTTAGTTCACTTCTTGAGAACTTAGGACTTGGTCTTCAATTTTTCTCAATTTCCTTCAATTTTTGCTTGATCAGCTTCCCCTTATTTAAGCATTTACTGTCTGTTGGATCGTTGACTTTGCTTCTTCTATATTTTGATTGAGCAGCTCCCCCTTACTTTAGTACTCACCATTTGTAAGGTTGAGATCTCCACTTTTATCCCTTTCCAGTGCACTTCTTTTATTGCAGTGGGTATCACATCTTCTGATAAACAAGCTTTAGCCTATTCATACTCTGTTCCTTGTCTTATTCAGCTAGCTTACCTGAAACTACTTATTTGCTAAAGAGTTGTTTAGCATTATGTTATCTGATATGTATGGTATTGAGTCAACTCATCAATGTTATAACTGTACATTCCGAAGTTGCTCAACGATATTAATAACTCAATGAGATGAGGATATTTGTTCAGCTTCATTTTGCGATTTTGAGTACTTTGACTTGTTTAGCACTTATGAGCTTTCATATCTACTTATTTTGACAAAGTCTTTTGTCTTTCTTATGTTGTGATGAGTCTGCTTTACGAAATTCTACGAACTTTTCCTTTAATCTTAAGGAATAGTTTACTCTTTTTGATTCTTTTTCCTTATGAAGTATGTCTGATTTATCCAACCCGTACTTAAGTATTCTTTTTGTCTTCTTTATGCTTAGCACGAGATCTCTTAATTTATTCTTTAGATTTATTCAACTTTATCCTTAGTGACTTTGATTTCGTGGTGAACTTATTTTTCATTGGTCTTCTCTTAACGATTTTCTTCTACTGCTGTGCTCTACAATCATCTCTTTGCTTGACGATCTTGTCTTTTGCACTTCTCATGATGATTATGTTCTTTACTCAACGATATGAGAGTTTGTTGGTCGTATAGTTAAGCTTCAAATTCACCCCTTAATCATTCTATCTTACTCTACTAATTTCTTGATTCTTTGGGCAAATACTCCTTAGAGTGCTCTTTATGATCCTTGAGTAAACTATGCGAACTTCTTTTGACTTTACAATCGTAATGAAAATTCTTCGATTTGCTTTACGAGTGTGTTTGTCTTACAATCTTTGAGCATACTCTGCTATCTTAATTTTGCCTCTACAAGCTCTAAGTTCAGTCTTCAAGTTTGTTCTTACTTTACGGTCTTTGACTGTATCGTAAAGTGCATCTTGCAACTTTACTTCCTCAATGATCCTGATTGCTTCGCTTTTTTTCTTCTGATATTTCTGTATCGTAGAGTGTTCTTACTTTACGATTTTTGCAGTTTTATTCGTTAATTATGCGATCTTTGAGTTCTCCTATTATGCTTTCCTCTTCTGACCTGTCCGAGTCTTCAACCTAATATATTACACTTTTATGATAATACTCTGTATCCGGATTTAATCTAACAATTTTGATTCATAATATTTTTTTTCAATAATATTTTTTTGAGGACAATACAGAGTTTATCTTCTGAATCAACCTAATAAATTTGATCCTTAACATAATCTATCTTTTCAATTTTAGATCAATCTAATAAATTTGATCTCTAAGCACTTTTATAATGATCGTTTTTTTAAGGACTCTACAAGATTGTAACAAATATTTATAAATTCACATTTGTTTGAATTATCTTTTTATTTCTTTTCTTGTTTATTGTTTTTAAGCACAAGCAGTAATAATTTTAATGTAAACAAATATAACACAACATTATATAACATAATAACTTTTACAAACAGTATAGTCATACAACACGTACTTAGAATGACCATTTTATTATTATTTTGTTATTATTAAATTCAAATAGACATATACATAAATTTGCTAACATAGTTTATTATCTATATATACATATGAATCCTACAATAAAATAAAAAGTCATAAAAAAGTATTAATATATATATATAAAATCTATAAGAGAAAGTTATAGTTGAATTAATTTGATATTCAAAAAATATATAAAAAAAGATAGCCGTGCCAAGCTTGTAAAAGAACAAATCAATAAATATAAATACAGTATACCTACCATTCGCTTCAGCCTGAATCGCGAGAGCTTCAGGCAACGCTATCGCTTTTTGGGCCAAATTTCAACACATCACCATAGGTTCCGCTTCAAAACAATCAACTAATTGATCTAATCAACTATCACTACACTCCAACAAAATCACTTGTGTTTCGAATTATCGACCATGTTGAGAAGGTACAATATCGTATATAATCCCCGTCTATTCTGTGAAATCACATATTTATTACAGCTTTTTTTTCTTCTTCTTCTTCTTCTTGTTTTCATGTGTCAAGTGATGATTTGTAAATTAGGGCACTTAGGCAATTATATTGCATTACTTGATTATTTGCTTAAGTTTGGTTCGAGTATCAATTTTGTTTGTTGTGGTAGATATGAATGTTTTCATTTTGAATTTTTAGTGTCAGTCAGTTATAGTTGTTGTTGTTCTTTTGAAGGTTCATTTTGGAGCTATCGTCCCATCAACCAGTTAGAAGGATTCCAACACAAATTAAAACTCAGGCATGTATCATCTTTCCTAATTACTTTTATTCACAGCAGAAGCTTGTTATGAAACCGGATGCCTTTTCTATTAAATTTGTCATAAATGAAAAAGTGAAATATGAAAAACTTTTGGCTATTGCTATACAATACTATCAAAACACCCATGAAATCACAGCAAATGACCATTTTCACAAATGTCAAAGAGAAATGTAAAACTAGAGAGAAAAAGTCAATTCTTGTATTTTAGCAAGTGAAAATGTTATATTACAAGTTAACTTATATTAACTAAGTAATGTCAGAGAGCTTTTTTAAGTTGCACCCATCCAAAATAACCAATTGAGTAACATTGCTTCTGTGCACCAACAGCTGTGCTTACAGATTTTATCAATTAAGCATCTACTCCATCCCAGCTATTGATCCATTAATCAAGCCATCTGCATACTTGAAGCATTTCATCACTTGCATCTTAAACGGTTTGGCATCCATCACAATTGTTAACACACTTGGTTGACTGGACTTTTAGTTATTCTGTTGTAACTTTAGCAATAAGGTCTCGAATAAATACATTATCACTATATCCAGTTGAATGTGGTTTAGCACTTAAACTATATCGTGCAATGTTTTACATGTCAAAGACATGCTTAAGATTGTCAATTGTTGCATCTTTTACACTTAAACCAACTCATCAGTGTAGCATCTTGTACACTTAATTTCAATTCATAATATATACAAGCTTTCTTTAGGAGAAATAAAACATAAAGAGAGATCTTGTGTTCATCAGGCAACCCATTGGACTCAGTTGTAGTCTTGTATTGAGCTAATATTTGCTAATTTGCAAAATAACAAATACTTATTATCCTACGATTTATTTGTCTTTCAATCAATATAAGAGATGTAAAATGGCCTAAACTACCTATTTGAGTTAGTCTTAATTATCGTAGGAAAAGATAGACAAAAAATTGGACATTTCCATCTTAGCGTAAAAATCCCTCATCAACCATCTGCGTAATCCTACTTGACATTTGTCCGTCCAATTATATGAAGACATTGCTGTGTCCATCTAGTACTGAATTATTATTATTGTTATTGTTATCATTATCATTCTAATAACCAATTAGTATGTTAGAAATTCCAAAAGGGAACTGAACTGAACTGCATACATGCTTTATACTAGTTAGATGACTAATTACTGGTAGGATCCCATATCCTATTGAAAATCTGTAAGAAGAACTCGAGACCAGGCAGGACTCCATAACCCAGAAAACTATGTATTCAAAATTGACTCTTTAGGCACTGGGCATCTATGCTTGGCTGCTCCATAAAGGCCTTGGAACAGCTGTCAGACTAATGCTCAATACTCTCCCCATATCTCTTGCATGAATAACATTAGCTGATGCTAAATGCTATTACACTTGATATAGTCTAGGATTCGTATTATTTCTCTAGCAATTAGACTAAATATAGTCTGGGACTATATTTGAAGCACCAAAAGGACTAAATCAAGGAACTTGATAGTCTATGGACTATAATTTTAATTATATTTAAATGGGAGAGTGGAAGGATGATTGAAGTTTTTTAGAATTCATTGATTATTTTAATTTTTTTATATTATAGTCCACGGGATAGATTGAAGACTAAATGACATTTGTTGATGTCATATGGACTAAATATAGTCCATGAGATAGTCTAGCTGCTGGAGATGCTCTAACAGTAGGCTGTAGGCCTGTTAATTTGGCTCGATCCCGACCCTAAAACCCTATAGGGTGGGTAGGATATGGTATTTGAGTCCCCTGTCCGCCCCTTGACCCTAGCATATTGGGCTTTTTTAGAATAAAAAAAAAGAAGAAAAAGAGGATAATGTTGGGCCCTTATCTCGCTCTTTGGACTTTCTATTCTGTTTATTTCAAAATACCAAACATAGTCATAATATATATTAATTTAAAACCCAATCTAACTCTCTCTCTCTCTTGGTAGTGTAGACTCTTGACTTATTTTCAACGCCCAAATCTGCAAACCCCAATCTCCCATGGATTAAACCCCCTTTTCTTCTCTACCCTCTCCAATCTTACATGGATTTACTCCAACCCACCTTGCAAAACAGATCGAAGCGACGATGAAGGTTAAAATACATAATCTCTCTCTCTGTAGTATAGACTCTCGACTCTTGTTTCAACTCCCAAATCTGCAAACCCCAATCTTCCCTGGATTATACCCCCTTTTCTTCTCCTACCCTTTCCAATCTTTCACGGATTTACGCCAACCCACCTTACAAAACAGATCAAAGTGACGAGTAAGATTAAAGCTACCTTCTCCTACAACTGCAAAGGTACATGTTTGATCAATCTCTTTTTTGAATTAACCACATCATATATAGGAAAAGTAAGCTGCTGAGATTTATGTATTGCAGTCGGGCAAGGATTTCTTGGGCGGGGCGGGAATGGTGAATTGTCCCTGGGACCCTACCCACCCAGTTGTTGTTAGATCTATAGAACAGGGTTATCATCTTAGGATTCCTATATCCTTGGAGAGCTTCCATTGCATTTTAATACGGGTAGTAGCTTTATGTGTTCTTTTTAGTTTGAATTTGATTTACAGCTGCTTGCGGTGTGATTGTTCATGCTTATTCTTCTCCAGCTTCTCATATATGCATTTATCACCAAAGAAAGAGGAACCTGTTAGCTTAAGCTAGCAATAGAAAGAGGGATCTTTTTTCTCAATCTTCAAGTACTACGGGAGTTCTGTTCTGTCACTATTTCTCCTCTTTTCTTGGTTCCATAGTGTTGACATGTGAACGGACATTCATATGTTGGCTCCATATGACCCTGAGCTTTGATGTTGTCCTATGCTATCATTTTGCTATACTAGATACTGACGTCTAGATTCTAGAAGTCAAATTGTATATTTTATCTTTCATCATTATTAGCACATTTGTAGCAGATGCCCTCATATCTTTCTTCAAGGAAGGATTTTTCAGTTGCATCTCAGAAAAATGCACCCCAGGGGTCAGGTGCAACAAGCAAACCATCTGAGCCAGGAAATAATCTGTCAAAAGCTGTCATTGGAAGTGTGGCACTCGGTGCTGCTGTGATAACAGCTTACCAGACAGGGTATTTGGATAGATTTCTTGTCAAGGAGCAGGTTGGCACTGCGGATGAAGATCAGCAAGGCTTAATGGAAAACAATCAAGAATCAAGGGATGGTAAAAACTTGGAAGATAAAATTCCTGTACCCAACTTTCAAGAAACAAGCTTAACAAATTCTAGTGGGGAAGCTGCTCTGAAGAATAATGAAACTAGCTCAGATATAACTCACCTTGATATTTTGAACAAAAGTGAAGGAGAAAATGACTTGCAAGCAAAAGTTGCATCTGGATTAGCTCCTCAAAATGACCCTACTCCAATCCAAAAGAGTAAATTGGCTAGCTCTGCTCTAAGCAGCGAGACATCTGATAATGAAAGTACCAAGGACTTAACGCAAGTTGAAGAGAATCTTCATTTGAAGATCCCCGAGGTGAAGCCTGCCGAACAGCGTGAGCCAGTCGAAACAACATCTCTACTCACTCAGGCCAATTCAGTTCCTAAAGAAAATGAGATGGAATCCAGGCCACTCCAGCATAACATCCCTAAAATTATGCCAGAGGTACAAGTTATTATTTTTATTGAAGGCTAATTGCTAGTTTTCCGTGTATAGATATTTCAGGGGTATTTGCTTTCAGGACACCTCGGGTAATGATATGAAACAATCAAGTACTCTCCTTGATGAATATTATTTACAAGATAAAACTGAAGAAGCCTCTGCAGCCTCCAGTTATGAGCATATGGTTAGTGTTATCAACAAATTTTCCAAGGAAGTAAAAGCTGTTTTGTAGAAGGAACTTGTGCTATATTGTGTGCATTTGTGTATTTAAATTTTCGTGCTTATGATTGAAAAATGAGTGCCTACTGTTTATGACTTAATTTCTGGGTTCTTGAAACTGAAGGATTTGGAAGGGGCTGC
This sequence comes from Hedera helix, assembly GCA_947179155.2. Taxonomy (NCBI): domain Eukaryota; kingdom Viridiplantae; phylum Streptophyta; class Magnoliopsida; order Apiales; family Araliaceae; genus Hedera; species Hedera helix. Next base: position 32,763,787 of record OX359270.1, read on the forward strand.
TAAAGATTCAAATGGTTTTTACATAACTAAGGATGGACAATTGGTCCTTAATGATTTCTTAGAAGCCATTCATGCAGCTGAGAAGAGACAAGCTGAGTTGGATGCTCATAAATATGGTGAAGAAAAAAGGATCATGAAGGTTTGAATTCTTCTATAATCGCCATTAATATATCATTTAAATTTCTGTTAACTTTTTCCGTATTTACCACCTTTCAGATTTCTAGTCAATTCATGCTTTATTTATTTTTAGTACTTATTTACTGATGTCTTTGTTAATCTACTTATAATTGTTACTTGACTAATTTAGGAGAAGTTTGAGAAGGTACTAAGGGATGCAAGGGCTAGGGAACTTATGTATGCTGAAAGAGAAGCAATATTGGATAAGGTTGAGTGCTCTTCTTTGGGTTATGTTGCTTTCTTTTATGTCAACTATGCTTGGTTATTGCACGTCTCAAATGTGCTTCATCTGTTGTTTACAATTAAAATTATGTTTGGTTTACTGAACTTTAAAATTGAAACTATGTCCGATTTTGTTTCTTGGTTCTGGAGCTATGTAAGTCTACATCTTTCATGTTTCTCTACAAAGTTTATTGAGGCCCCTCTTTATAGCTGTTCGCTTCCTGGGGAGAGATAACTAGGTAACAGCCGATCAAACATTGGCCAATATCCTGTATTTTATTTGGTTTGCTGAACTTTAATATTGAACTTATGTCTTTGTTGCTTAGTACTTGAGCTATATTAGTCTACCTCTTTAATGTTTCTCTACAAAGTTTATTGCGGGACCACTTTATAGCTGTTCTCTTCCCGGGGTGAGATAACTAGGTAGTAGGTAACAGTCAATCAAACATTGGTCAATATCCTTTGCCATGCACATGCACCGAAACAAATGGAAAAAGAGAAGGAAAGTGAACATAAAATTCTAGCTCATTTTCATGCTTTTTGAAAACACTGATTTAGATTATGTCTTGTACTTGTTTATAAAAGTTCAAGCCTTGCCTTATTTAGTAATTTGTATTTAAAGTTTGATTCTTGAACAGAGGCTCTTTATTCAGAGATACTAAGGATTCTGCATGTTCTTCCTTTTCTAGGATTTGTAACATTAAGTGAATGAGTTCCTTCCGCTTGAACTATTTCTCTTACTTGAAAGTTGAACAAACATGTTGATATTCTAACTAAGATTTCTATCTTGTGGTCGAGTCTGTACCTGTTCCAACTAGGTCTAGAACCCAGTAATAGTTTTTTCCTGTAATAAATACACTTCGTAATTAAATTTGTCATTAATATCACAATTCCTGAACCATTTTCAGGAATTAAATAAAGAAAAAGTGAAAGCAGCTGCTGCTCTCAAGTCACTTCAAGAAAAATTGGATCAAAAACTTAAGATGGAGCTTGAACAGAAGGTAATGGTTTGTTCTGCATTACTGACAACATTTGAAAACCTGTAAGTTCTCTTAATCTTTGAAATTGCAGGAAGCTGAAGCAGCACTAGAACTGAAGAAAATGCAGGAGTTGGGAAAAGCAGAATTGGCTTCAGCAGTTGCAAGCGAGAAGGCATCTCATATTGAAAAAATGGCAGAAGCAAATCTCAATGTATGATATTTTTCAAAATTACTTTTGGCACATGTAGAAGCACCTATAGGCTATAGTTGCAGATTTAGAGGCATTAACAACTGTGACAATTTTTTTTAACTCTATTTATAATTTGAGGGAAATCTTGACTGTGAGGGGAATTCTACAAACTAGAAGCTTGCTAAGAAGCTGGGAAGTTCACTAATTTGGCTCAATGACTTTTAGAGAAATTGTAAATGACATAAATATTGGGAAATTTTACTATGTTGGCAGAAAAGTTCCGATAAAATACATATTTCACGATGTAAAACTTATACTGAAAACATGTTAGTTATTATTTCTATAATTATAAGACTTATTTACATACCACTTTAAAGTGTTTTTGAATTTACCATAATTAAAGTTTCAACTGTTATGTACTCTTTTCCTTCCCTTAGTGGAACACCCCTGGGCTTGCCCCAAACATATTCACCAATTTTTTGCAGGCACTTTTAGGATTGGGAGTTGGAGGAGGTGGATGTGCTTTTATCTCTTTTGTTGGGAGTTAGTATTGCTCAGGATAATGTTCAGAGTAGGGGGATAATTTTCAGTGTCTTTTGTGTAAGGAGTTGGAATAGACAGATCATCTGCTCTTACACTTTGAGGTTGTGAGGGAGCTTTAGGGGATGGTGTTCTCACAGTATAGATTGGTCTTGGTTATGCCTAGGACGTTAGTGGAGTTCCGTCACGCTTGTCTATATATTTTCTTTTGCTTCAAATTGATTTGTTAAGATGGAAGTTAATCTATTTTGCTTCTTCTTTTGTAGATAAATGCCTTGTGCATGGCATTCTATGCTCGATCTGAAGAGGCTCGTCAAAGTCATTCTGTTTACAAGCTTGCTCTGGTAACTCTTTCCCCCAACATTGTTTTATTCCATAGTTTTGAAAATTAGAGACCGAGGTCAAAATTTTCCCTAGTGATGTCAATGCATGTAGTAGGCCAATTCTTTTCTTTTCATTTGTCTTATAATCACATTCAGAATAGTTTAATATCTACGATAACATATTAACCAAAATTAAAAACTAACAACAGTAAAACTAACTCGGTTTTTTCCTGGGTATTAAACAAAATGAGTGAAAGAAACAGAGGCTGAAGGGTGGCTTCACTTCACTGTTGAATATAAACATTACATCCTTGGCCTGAATTATAATTTGAAATTTTCATTCTTTTTCTCTTAGGGTACTCTTGCAATAGAAGATGCACTGTCCAGAGGGCTTCCCATTCAGAAAGAGATAAATGCTCTGCACACTTATCTTGAAGGCATTGATAAAGGATCACTTTTAGATTTGGTTCTATCATCCCTTCCTGAAGAAACTAGGAACACCGGCACTGATACTCTATTGCAATTGAATCATAAGGCAAGTCCTCATACAGTCTGACTTTGTCGTTACATTTTAACACAAGTTATGTTGCTGCTTCTTGGTGCATGTGGTGTGTTTATTTTTATTTAATTCCCTTTCAATTCTCCCTCCCTCCCTCCCTGTGTTTCTATGTGCCTTTTCTTTTCATTTTGGTTCTTTACATTGTTTCTTATTGTTTGCATTTAGTGTTATTTGTTCTTCATCTATGTCAAATTTGTAATTGTCCATTATTGCCAACAAAAAAAAAAGGTAAAAAAAGACAGGTCATGCATAGAGAAGATCAAATGTGCTTATTTGATATGGTAGTGTTTGTCTTTTTTCCTTCTCTTTTCTTTTATAGTACTTTCTGGGCACTACCAAACTGCCAAACTCCTAAAATTCTTATTTGTTCCTTTTAGATTTATGCAAGCTGTTTTCATTATAGTTTTAATGAGAATGGGAGTACAAAAAGTTAATGCTAAATAGCATAATCCTTCCTATCTACGGGGTATTGAAATGTTGCTTCCCAGGATGATAATCTTAGTTACTTGATACTTATATAACTAAATAAATGGAGGATCCACTTACACATGGTGTAGTACCTTTTACTTTTACACCTCTCAGTAACTCTTTGTGTGATTAATATGTTGTCATACCTACTTTGCATTTAGTGGGTGGGATGGAGGCACCCTCATTTGTTGCTCATCTTTTTAATACGTTTTATTACTATCAAAATAATTAAAGTAAAATGTTGTCATACCAACCAGCAGATTTGTTGTTTGTTGCATAGCTGTTATGCTTGCCAAATTTTAACTCCATCGAGGATTGGGAGATACCCAAACTATAATAGCATAATATTAAGAAAGTTGAACATATAACGATATTCGAGATATAAGATCTCTCGATTTCTGGCTGTGTTGAAAACTTGAGAGCATGAGCGGTTACTTGGACGAGCAATAAATTCAATGCTTAGTTTAATGACATAGAAATTGTACAAAAGTTATAGAGATGTGTAAGAGCTGAAGTTTTACATCAGGTGTAAATGGATCCTTCCCAATTTAATGTAGACTAATTGATCATCAAATTGGTTTGATTTCACAATGTCATTGTTGTATGCAGATCGTGCCTATTGAAAGGTCCAACGTGTGTATTTTAGGTCAGCTAGAGATCTCTATTTTCTTAACTGCTATATACTGATATTATTTCCAACGTTCGTACTCATTCACTATTGTCATTTCTTCAAACATAATTATTGAAAATTTCAGTTGACTAATTTGGTTGTTACATTTTGTTTTGGCAGTTCCTGTTCACCTAGGAAGCACATATTTTCATATGAGATACATATAGAAATTCTTGAATAGGATGCTGTGTACGGAAGGATACATGAAAACTGTTCCGCTTTACCTTCATTCACTCCCTTAGGTTGATGATCGCTTGATCAGTATCTTCTGTTGTACCTGAAAACTTAAACTGCTGATATTTTTCATACTTGGTGCTACTTCTTGAACTCATCCATGGTCCAAACTTTATATTAAATGTTATACCTATGGGACAATAACTGGTGGGGTGATTGGTTTGTTCAAGTTATAGGATAATAACCAACTTAATTGGCAGCTTTCAGCTTTCAGCTTTCCAATCCGATGTACTCATGTAGTGTGATCATCCAAAATCATTGTTGTTGATTGAATGCTTGCATAGTGTCTAAGACAATTTTTTTTTAAATAAAAAATAAAAGCTAACATGAAAAATTTACATGGCCTTTTTTTTTTTTTACAGTTTGATGCGTTGAAAGGGACACTCCGTCACTTCAGCCTAATCCCACCAGGTGGCGGTGGCATTTTGATGCATTCTTTGGCTCATGTTGCATCGTTATTAAAGGTGTGTAAAGTATTCTACTTTCTGGTTAAGAAAATAAGAATTTCTGAATGCGTGATTGCTGCATGCTAATGGAAACTTTCTTCTGCTCATATCACCTTGCGCTTACTTCCAGGTTAAGGAGGATGACCAATCTGGCGATGGTATTGAATCTCTCATAAATAGAGTTGAGAGTTTCTTAGCTAATGGGAAACTCTCGGAAGCCGCAGATACTCTTGAGGATGGTCTCAAAGGGACCCAAGCGGCAGAAATTGTTGCTGAATGGGTTAGGCAAGCAAGGAACAGGGCAATCACAGAGCAAGCATTAACTCTACTGCAGTCATATGCTACTGCGGTCAGCCTTACTTAAATCTGGAGGATATAATGGTGCAGCGTAGAGGAAGTATGGCCTTAAATATGTAGTTCTAGGGAATAATAATGAGAATTCACCTTTTTAGCGACTTCAAACCCCATCGGTGATTTTGTCTTGATTGCAGCAATTTTCTTTGTTGTTGTGGTCTACTCTGTTTTTCTATATAGTAGTTCACCAGTTTCAAATTACTTTCTAGCATTCTCAGTTCTTTCTTCTGGAAGAGCTGGATTGTCATACTGCAAACTGTTGTTCACCACGTCGCTCCGCGGTGTTAGTTACCAAACACCAAATTATCGACGACTTGAAAAAGTCCGTTTCTGCTTTAGTTATTTCTTGGTTTATAACAAGGCCAGTGACTTGACGTTATGCCTTCCCCCTTCAACCCTCCTATTGTTATTATTCTTTTCAAGATTTTCAAATTGTAGTTTGGGAAATAATTGATATGTAGACATATTTTATGATGAAACCGGATAGCTACTTACATGGAATTTTAAGTGATAAAATAGAATAAATAAGGGTGAAAATTTTCTTATTTTCTCATATTCCAGTGTATTTATATCATTCGGTATTTACTATCGACATAAATTTATCGTGTGATATAATAATAAGACTCTTTTAGTGCCTTTCGTGTTAGTGTGTTTTATGTCCTATTGTCCTGTACGTGGGCATTTCCTTCTACTAAGCTGTGCTGATTACCTTTCAATTATAACTAATATTTCCGCTTTACCAAAAGAAAAACTTAATATTCTATGCATTGTTTTGCAATCGTGATTACTGGATTTTTAAGGTCCTTTTAACCTGGACTAAATTCCTAAGCATATATAATTTCCATCAACCTCATGCTCTACAAAATTTAATTTTTTTATTTTTTAAGAAAAGAGTTTCATTTTTTTTAATGATAGTATAAGTGACATAATATCTTTAAATTTATTCTTGTAATTTAATTACCGTATCATTGTTAGTCAACTAAACATGTAAAATAAAAAAAATAATCTTAAAGTTTATAAATTGTCAAATAGGACTTATTTTGTGGGTGGGAGTATCAATTAATCATACTCCTTTTGTATCAAATTGCGTCTCTTTTTCTAATTGTGTTCCATGACAGTCAATTTACCAAAACTTAAAATTCAAAACTATACAAAAATTTTAAGGTTTAGTATAAACAATTATAATTGATACTTCCGTTCTAATAATAATAATAATAATAATAATGAATCATATGTCTATATATATACACACACATATAGAAGAGCATATATTTTAATTATGTAATAGATAAAAGTATAAATATTAATTTAATTGATATATAACTAGCTATTCGAGATGGAAAAATCAAATACCAATCCCTCTCCATCCCCATATATAACTATTCCGTGACCTCCCTCCTTTCGACTTTATCCCCTGTTAGAATTAAAATGACTACTCCATTCTAGTTAGGACACATAGATCACTGTGGGGAAGTGTGAGTTTATGAACAAAATTAAGGTTTATATTTGACCTAATAAATTGAATGAATTAAAATAAAAAAGTTCAAAATAAATGAATAACGAATAACGAACAAAGATAAAAAAAAACGAAAAGAGATTAGGGATTGAACCCCTTAAGGTTCGACACCTTAAGTGGGCTCTTTCTTGATGCAAAATGCCCAATGGCTAATGCTAGAATTGAACTTGAATTATTAAAACGAAACAAGGACAAAATGAGAAAACAAATCGAAAAAGAGACAAAACCTGAAGGGCCTCCCTTTAGGGTTTGCCCCCCCTAAGGTTGGTTACTTAAAGTTCGTTTGATGTTTCGTTGCGCGAACTTTGTCCTGAACAGGTTTTAAGCATTTGTAATGAATGAATAATAAACCCGAAACTGAGAAAACTTGTGGAGAATTAAAAGTGATCTTTATTAACTTTTGTATGTCGAGACAAACTTTTCATAGAAAACAAGAATTGGAATAAACGAATAAAGATCGATCAAGAAAGCATGAAACAAACGAAACGTGTTGGAAGAGGAGCGGGTCCCCTAGGGTGGACCCTTTTGGGGGTGATCATTTCCCTCTTCGTGATGTGTTTCTTCGGATTCTTTTAAGGTAAAATTAATTTATGCGATTTTTCTGAATTTAATATTATTTAAAAAGTGTTGTCACGAGTCCCAAGCAGAAGGCTCGTGGGGGTAACTTATATTGAGAATCGGTTGAGGGATTAGATTGATGGCTAGAAGAATTTGATGATTTGGGCATTACTCGAGTAACTAGGGATATTTTTCTGTCATTAAGAGTATTTCTGAAATTTTTCCTTCTAATATGTGCCTGACACGTGACTTGGACCCTATAAATACCACTTCATTTGACAAGGGACTTTTGAAACTTTGAGATCTTTTGCCACGTAAGCGCTCTCTCTATGTGGAAACACAGAGGAAGTTAGAAGGAATTAAGGAATTTGTGAACAACTTTAAATCGAGAGAATAAAAGTGTTGGCGTTGCATATCTTGAATTCACTCAAAATCACGTAACATTTGCCACGTCTCTCGGACACTAGCAATTACGCCGAGACTCCGAGAGTTATGTCACGTGTTACTCTGGTAGTTGCTCATCAATTATTCTCTCATCTCTAATATTTCAATGAATTTTGCATCTTTCGTAGGTTTCTCGCATCCATTATCACACTGAATCCTAACAAGGTACGCGATTTCTATGTTTACATGAAGAAACAAATTGCCATCACCTACGGATAACAATTACTACAAAATTTCTTAAACTAGTTGCCCTTCGCACCTACTATAACCTTGATTATGAGTTGGAACTCATAGAACTATAGAATTCTGACATATGACCATTATTATTTTGTGTTATCCTTTCAGTCAACGAGAGATAATCTTATATCCAGGAATTACTTACAATTTTAGAGGAATTACACAAAAAAGTGATAAGATGTACTACATTTTTTGAACTTGTAAGTTCATTTAAGAGGTTCCACACTGCTTAAATTTAGGCTGACTGGTGGGAACATGGTTTTCAAACCCGGATTGTCGATCCAACAGGAAAAAATTGGAATCGGTTGGCCTTCCGATTCAAGAAAAAAAATCGATTTTGGTCAAAAACTGGTGACCCGGCGGTCGGATCGGTTGACCAGTGACCTAGTCATCGATTTTACCATTTTCCTACCTCTATTTTTTATTTTTTTAATAAAAAATTTAAGCATTTGAACTTGATTAAATGTATTTTGAGTTATGATCATAATTTAATATTTTTCTTTTCATATAGATTTAGTATTTATTTGAATTGTATCAAGGAAACATTGTACAAATAGATTTTATTTTTTTTACCAAATTTGATTGAATGTATCTTAAAGATGTTTATGTTCATTTGTGTTTGATTTTATCATTTTTGAGTCTTGAATTTTGAGTTATGATCATAATTTAATATATTTTTTAATATAAATTTAGTATTTATTTGAATTGTATGAAGTAAACATTGAACAAATAAATTTAATTTTTTTTTTGAATAGATAAATTGATTAATTTTACATATTTACTAAATATTATATATAATATATAATAATTAATCTATTTAATTATTTATTATTTATTATATATTAATGTCGTCACTAATTCAATAACGGTCCGATCACTAATTGGGCCACTGACCCATCTATCTTATATTTTTTTTAATTCGATGGCTGATCTGAATCTAAAAATATCATATGGGAGACAAGTTTTCATTTGAGTTGCTGGGATTTTTTGTTCCTTTTTCATTTATGAATTACTAGCAAGTAAACATATGGTTGCTTTTTCGAAGAAAGTGATGTTAGGTCATCTTCCTTAAGTACTCCTAACAAACAAAGGCAAGCTAACTGGGACCAAGTTTAGGGAAACATTTCTCCCCCTCCTACGCGTCTTGAATATATATATATATATATATATATATATATATATATATATATATATATATATATATATATATAATTTCTTGTTCATAAATGAAGGATTGTGACCCCAAGTTTGGCTAATTTCGTAGAACTAAATTTTAAATGATTATTTTGATTTTCTATAAATTATAATTTTAAAATTATAATATATTTTTGTTGATTTAACTATTTTATCAAAAATAAATATATATAAATAACTTCAATTAATTAATGTCAAAAGTTGACGAATTATGTGAAAATAGACTTGTTAATATAATGACTCGAAATAAGTACCCATGTGGCTAATTTACATCAATTTGTTATGTTCTTGCATTAATTATTATTCATGTTTTCAATCGGTGACATTTAAAACAAAAAAAGAAATGACAAAAAGGGTTATAATTTTCAATCATTCTCCGAGGTATCACATCAATAACCAATAATTATTATACTCCACTTAAGAAGAATAAAGAATATAAAATAAATAAATAAATACTGAATAGACAATTAATAGGACAAAGGATACACCATCAACTGCATGTGGTTTGCTGAAGAATACACACACACACACACACACACACACACACATATATATATATATATACCCATATCTCGTATATAACCCTGATCAATCTTGAATATACAGATTCGTCAGTCTTCTCTTTTTCGTTTAATTTTCATTAGCCTTTTAATTTAAAGAATTGTTATTTTTATAAGAAAACAAAAAACAATTTCATAAATTTTTTATAATAAATAGACCCATATTTATGTAAGATAAATTTTATAAAAATATTAACTTTTTTTTGAATGAATATTAATTTCTTTAATATAAAGTCTCGTGTTGTGAAGAGTTTTTTATTTTTTATCATGTACAATTTAATTTAGGTGTAAAAACAAGAAGCTTGAAAAATAACACCCTCTCCCCTTTAAATAATAAAATATGAGTAATTTGACAGTTTCCCTTTTTTTCTTTAATATAAAGATTTGTGGTGAATATTTTTAGCCACTATTTATATTAAATATTTTTCAATAACAACTTTAACCTTATAATTTTTATTATACCCCCTTTCGTTCAGAAAATTTGCTATTTTTTTAAAAGTATTGAAGTTTATATCGGACGCACTTTCACATAATCGTTTCAAAAAATAAATTTAGACTTTAAAATTTTATATTAAAAAGTAATCAAGAACAAATATATTTAATTGTATTTCATGTAATTTTTAATATAAATAAAAGTTAAAAAAAAATAAAATAATACTCTTTTTTAAGGCACATAGATAATATTCAGAAAGCTATTCCAAATGAATTATATATAAGTTTGTCCTCAGTGAATTTGGACAGAAAAAATACTTACAAGTAACACTTTCGTCTCAATTTCTAATTTCAGCTAATTACTACAAAATATAGTCATCTAATTCCACAGGGCAGTACGGTCATTATGCAAAGACTATGATATAGCTTTACGAGCTTGATTCTTATTCGATTAACTACAAAATTTGATTGCTCGAAATATAAATAATTAAAATATGAGTAAAATTTATAATTCGATAAATTATTTAAATTTTTATAAATTATAATTTTTTTATTAATATTTGAATTATGTTAGTTCAAAAAATTTAAATTATTTAGACTCAATTTAAAATCAAATCAGACTCAAAAACTAGTTTTAATCATTTTTTTTATATTTACTAAATTTTACGAATCAAATTTAAATAATTTAATATTCTATTTAAATCATTTCATTTACACTCATATTTAATAAGAAATTAATTATTTAAACATCATCCGAAAACTATTAGGTGCATCTTACTGTTTATTTATTTAAAGAGAACTTCCAATCCACTTGGCTTGGCTTGCCTTAATTTTGGTCAAGTTTTTAGTTAGTTCTCATCTCGCTTTGTTGGTTCCATATATTACATGCATGATTACAAAATTTAAATAGATAATTAACTAACTTGGAATGTTTCATCACATAACAAAATTCCTGTTGGTTAACATTTTACTGTTTCAGTAGATTTTGGAAATCCATTTTCTAAGTTTTCTTTTTCCTTTTCTTTAATTTCAAATCAATTTGTTTTAATTTAAATAACACATTTTTAATTTTGATGCATAAATCATTATTAACTTTCTGAAAGAGTTCTTTAATATTTAGAACCATTAAAAATATATATACGTTCTTTAAATATACTTCCTCGTTCTAATTTATAAACTTGTTATTGATTTTTTGAAAATTAGTAGAAATATTTTTAAATTTAAAAATTATATAAATTTATTTAAAATTATAATAAATAAAGTCTCTAACTAGTATACATTTTTAGAAAGTTTAAAATATTCATCTTATATTTGACTAAATTTATATGAATCTATTTCATTTATTTTTGGATACTATTAAACCATGGGTATCACAAAATCCACATAATAATTTGGATCATATAAATAGTCTATAAAAACTAAATAGTCCATCCGTTTTTAAATATAAGATCATTATTAATTTTTTGAAATAAATTAAAAACGACATTATCAAACTTAAAATTGACATAAATTCTTTAATTTTAGTTAATAAAATAATAAATATTATAAACTATCTTAAAAATAGGAAATTGATATTTTTACAAGATTAAATAGGATCCACTTATTAAAATATCAAATTAATTTATGAAAATATTAATTTTCTAAAAATATTATTTATTGTAAAATTTATTTTTTAAAATAATTTTTAACAAATTATTTTAATTTTAATTTTAAATTTAAAAATATCTTAAATTAATTTTTAAAAATTAATAATAATTTTATAATTTAAAACGAAAAAAATATTAAACATTTTAAACTCAGCAGTGAAGTGAAGGGATTGTTTTGTGTAGTAAAACTAGTAAAAGTGAGTCGAAGCCACTCAAGCCTCCAAAGCCGCGCTCTAGCGCGCTGTCGGTGGTCTTGTGGTGTACTGATACACTATACGATCCCACCTGTCTTCCACATCTGTCTCCCTTCTTTCTCCATCTTCTTCACTTTTCTGCTGCGAAATGCTTTGATAAGATCTCCTCCAATCCACAGTCTCTTTTCAAAGGTCTTTATCTCTCATCATCTATTACTCTACACATCCATGAATCTATACGATAGCTTTTCTTTGCCCCATAGAATCTATAGCTTCAACAACTTCTAAATCTTCGTTAGATCTTCCTACCTTAATTCACCATTTCTTACTTTTTTTATTAATAAGTTTTTAAAGTTTTCTTTAGAAATGTAATGACATGTAATCTCTCCTCATTCTCGCTACTCTCAATTACTAAATTCAGCTCAATTTGATAGGCCATTTGTAAAAAGTTTGAATTTTGATTCAAACCCATGTTGATCAGCCCACACCCCTTTTTTTGGAAATTTAGTTGAATCATATTTTATATATTGAGTGAACAACTCTCAGCTTTGATTATGTATTTTTTTTCGTTGGCAAAAAGGGATTTTTTTGTTAAGAGCATGTAATTTTGACTCATAAATTGGTTTGATAGATGTTTTCGAGTCATTGCCATCCAATTATTGTTGAGCTGCTTGGCATTTTTTATATTTCTATTTGATCTTTGTTTCTATTTTCTTTGTTTATCATGTACAGGGCTTATTTGGGAATCTTTACAATTATACAATTAGGAGCTAATCAGGTTCTATTCGTCTAAATAATTTGATTTTGGGTTTGTGGTGGTAATTTTGCAGGAAGCTTAATTTTATTAGCCTTTTGACCGTGTCTTGGAGGTAGATCTGAAGATCTCACAATTTCAGCAAAGCTGGCGACTACATTAGCTTGGAGGTTTGCTGCCGGCAATGGCAGCAACCACTCCACAAATGATCTGGTATCTGTCCACTTACTAGTATATTTATTTACCAATTTATTCACTTTGCTCTATACTTGATTTGAAGAAACATTTTCTGAATCTCAAGCTACATTAGCTTGGAGGTTTGCTGCCAGCAATGGCAGCAGCCACTCCACAAATGATCTGGTATCTGTCCACTTACTAGTATATTTATTGACCAATTTATTCACTTTGCTCTATACTTGATTTGAAGAAACATTTTCTGAATCTCGGTTGTAAAAATTTGAGGTCTCTTCCGTTTGTGGTAAGAATTTGTATCAAGACATCTAATTCTGAGTAGCTTGATTTATGGTGTTTGTCTCAATCATAATGCTCCTTCATAAGCAAAATGGAATGAGGAGGGTTGTTGTAGGTGATGCTAGTAAGTGAATCTTTTTTGTATAGCCACTATATATAAATTCTTATAACAAATGGAGAGACGTCCAATTTTATAAGTGAGAGTTGGAAATTGTTCCTACAATTTAAGTATTACATATTACATAATTATCCTTTGCAGCAAGTGGAAAGAAGAGGGCTGTTTACATTTCATTATATACCGAAAATAATAGCTCATAACATTAAAGCTAACTAAAAAGTATTTTTTCCCGTGTGCATATGCCATAAGGCCAAAGTTGATTAAAGAAAGATCTAAAGAACTTTCCTAATATAGTTGCATACCTGTTTTTGGAGGTGAAACATTCTTGTATAATGTATATATATTCAGGCTTAGTAGACTTGTAGATTCTTTACCATCAATTTATCGTTTTTGAATTAAACTTACTATGTTTATGGTAAAAGCAATCACTTGCACTGCAATTTTCTTATTTTCCTGATATTCGCTCCTGCTTGTTCTTTCGGTGACACATATTAAGAGGTCAATTAAGGTTGACAGTGGAATTTATATCTAGTGTTATACAAAGATCTTTTACTTGTCAGCTTCATCTACAACTACAACAGCCATGCTGTATCGTTATTAAGTCATGCTATTGTGTAGAACTATTACGTATCTGAAAAAAACTGGAAAAAAAGTCATATTTTTTTATTTATTGCTATATTTTGTATTTTGAGTTGAATGTCATTTTTCTGCATTGTCTAAGGAATCAGTACCACGAGATCACTTATTCAATAAGAAAAAAAGAGCATCATTTTATGCGCTTCTTAGTTTACATATCATGATTTAAATGTCAGGAAAGAAATGGGGATGTTAAACCTCATGATCCAGAGCCTCCAACTCCACATTCACTCGTGAAGATGGGTTCCAGGTCAGTTAGTCTTGCTACGTCCTAAATGCTGCTTAGTTGTTACAACGTACGATCTGTAACTTATAGCTGAGAGACCCTTGAGCTGTCTACATATGCTGGATGATGTTAACATGCTATCTTGTTTATCTTTAGGTTTTTAAGCTTTGAACTCTCTAGCGTGTTAAAACTTGTAATACATGCAGGTACTATGTGTTACTTTTTTTCTACCTGCACAAACTGAATATCACCAAATAAAGCTCTCTTTTGACACATCATTTTGTAAGATGCTAGTTTTATGTATACTTGTCCAAGTGGAAGGTCTAGGGACCTTTGTCCTCAACATTATTAGCTTGAGAGCAGTGTTTCTGCTTGTATCTCCTCATTTGACCTCATAAAAATGCAACTAAAGAATCATACATACTCTTCAGTCTCCACAAACTTGCGTGATTTAACGAAATAGGAGCCACATGTGGTTTTAATCCCAGCTTCAAATTTATGAGTCATTCAGTAATCAGTACTATTGAGAATTCATTCCCACTGCATCCTGTGAGATCCAAAGTTCTAAACAGTAGATGTACTATCCCCGTCAAACTAGAAAATTTGCATGAAAACTGATT